>PVKP010000001.1:0-535561 GCA_004027715.1 Plecturocebus donacophilus | reverse complement strand
GTTGAGAGCCAAATCAAGAATATATACCCATTTAAAATACACACACACACACACACACACACACACACACACACACACACACACTAACTAGGAATACATCTAATCAAGAAGGTGAGTGATCTGTATAAGGAAAACTACCAAAAACTGCTGAAATCAACATAGATGACACAAAAGGAAAACATTCCATGCTCATGGATAGGAAGAATCAATATTCTTAAAATAACCACTCTGCCCAAAGCAATTAACAGATTCAATGCTCTTTCTATCAAAATACCTATGTTACTTTTCACAGATTTAGAAAAGATATTCTAAAATTACTGTGGAACCAAAAAAGGGCCCAAATAGCTAAAGCAATCCTAAGCAAAACAACACAGCTGGAGGCATCACATTGACTGACTTTACACTATCCTATGGCTTACAGTAAGCAGAACAGCATGATTCTGGCACAAAGTCACACAGGTAGATCAATAGAGAACCTAGAAATAAAGCTGCCTACCTACAGCCATATGATATTGCAAAAATAAGCAATCTCCATTGCTCCCTCTTCAATAAATGGTGCTGGAATAGTCAGCAAGTCATATGCAGACGAATAAAATTGGACCCCTATCTTTTACTATATACCAAAATTAACTTCAGATGAATTAAAGCTTTAAATATAAGATTTCAAACTATAAAGATCCTGGAAGAAAACCTAGGAAACACAATTCTGGACATCAGCCTTGAGAAATAATTTATTACTAAGTCCTTAAAAACAATTGCAACACAAATACAGATTGACAAGAGGGACCTAATTAAATTAAAGAACTTCTACACAGCAAAAAAAATTACCAGTAAACATGCAACCTACAGAATGGGAAAAAAATATTTGTAAATTCTGTATCCAACAAAATTCTAATATCCAGTATCTATAAGAAACTTAATTCAGCTGGGTGAGGTGGTTCACCCCTGTAATTCCAGCACTTTGGGAGACTGGGGCAGGTGGATCATGAGGTCAGGAGTTCAAGACCAGCCCAACCAACATAGTGAAACCCCGTCTGTACTAAAAATACAAAAATTAGCCAGGCATCGTGGCCCGGGCCTGTAGTCCTAGCAACTCAGGAGGCTGAGGCAAGGGAATCACTTGAATCCAGGAGGCAGAGGTTGCGGTGAGCCAAGATCGCGCCACTGCACTCCAGCTTGGGCAAAAATGCTAGACTCTGCCTCAAAAAAAAAAAAAAGAAAAAGGAAAAGAAAGAAAGAAACTTAATTCAACAAGCAGAAAACAAATAACTCCTCTAAAAAGTGAGCAACAGACATGAGGACACACTTCTCCAAAGAAAACATATAAGCAGTCAACAAACATGAAAAATGTTTCATATCACTAATCATCAGAGAAATGCAAATCAAAATCACATTGAGATACCTTCTCACACCAGTCAGAATGGCGATTAATATAAGTGAAAAAAGCAGCAGATGCTGGCAAGGCTACAGAGTAAAGTGAATGCTTATTCACTGTCAGTAGGAATGCAAATAAGTTCAGCCACTGGAGATTTCTGGAAAAATGTGCAACTACCATTTGACCCAGCAATGCCATTATTGTGTACATATCCAAAAAAATAAATCATTGCCATTATTGTGTATATATCCAAAAGAAAATAAATCATTCTACCAAAAAATGCATGTATTTGCATGTTCACTGTAGCACTATTCACAATAGCAAAGATATGGAATTAATCAACCTAGATGCCCATCAACAGTGATTAAATAATCACTTCACAGCCATAAAAAAAGAATAAAATATTGTCCTTTGCAGCAACATGAATGCAGCAGGAGACCACTATCCTAAGCAAATTAACACAGGAACAGAAAACCACACGCCACATGTTGTCACTTGTAGGTAGGAGCTAAATATTGAGTTCTTTTGGGGATAAAGATGGCAACAGTAGTCACTGGGACTACTAGAGAAGGGAAACAGGGAGGGGGCAAAGATTGAAAGAGTAACTGTTGGGTACTGTGCTCACTACCTAAGTGATGGGATCCATGACACCTTAAACCTCAGCATCACGTAATATACCCAGGGAGCAAATCTGCACAAGTACTCACTGAAACTACAAGTCGAAATTCACCTGAGGTCAAGAGTTCTAGGCCAACCTGGCCAATATGGTGAAACCCCGTCTCTATTAAAAATACAAAAAAATTAGCTGGGCATGATGACGGGCCCCTATAATCCCAGCTACTTAGGAACACAGGAAGTGGAGGTTGCAGTGAGCTGAGATGATGCTATTGCACTTCTGCCTGAGTGACAAGAGTGAGACTCCAACTCAAAAAAAAAAAAAAAAGGCGAAATTATATTTTAAAAATGTGATCGTCAGGTTTATTACAGGGAAATGTGGATAGATAACATTTTTAAAAGATTTTACATAATGACAATAATTGCAAATAAAAAATACACCCTAAAAATATCTGCACCACATGAAGATACCTGAGCTCTTATGTTCATTTCAACATTATTCACAATTGCCAAGATTTGAAAAAAATCTTAGGTGTCTGTTGATGGATAAATGAATAAAGAAATTGTGGCACATGTATATATGTATATATATACATCTAAGCGTATGTATATATGCGTATATATACATCTAAACGTATGTATATATGCATATATATACATCTAAGCGTATGTATATATGCGTATATATACATCTAAGCGTATGTATATATGCATATATATAAGTGTATGTATATATATTTATATACTTAATATGTGGTATAAATTTATGTATAACATGTAGGAATATTATTTAGTCTTTAAAAAGAAAGATATCCTTTCATTTGCCACAATATAGATGAGCTTAGAGGGTGCTATGCTAAGAGAAATATACCAGGCAAAGAAGAATACTGCATGCTCCTTTTATATTCAGTAATCTTTAAAAAATGGAATACATAGAAATGGAGTACAACTGTGGTTACCAGGAGCAGGAAGGGAGGAGAAATCTGGAGACGTAGGTCAAAGGGTTCAAAAGTACAGTTATGTAAGATGAATACATATAGAGGTCCAGTATATGGCATAAGGACTATAGTTAATAATTTTATATTAGAAATTTGCTAAGAGAGTAGAGTTTACATGCTCTTATTACAGACACACAAAAGTAACTATGTGAGGTGAATATGTTAATCTGCTTCATTACAGTAATTATTTCACTAAATACATGTATATTAAAACAGCATGTTTGCATTTTAATTATATATAGTAAAACAGGAAAAAAGATCATGTGTTTCAGATTCCATTCTGGAAGAAAAAATATAGGTAACTTTGAAAAACAAGAACTGAAAAATTCTAATACTCACATAAATTTTACTGAGGTATATAAAAGTTTTGACAATGTCAAAAAAACCTCCACGAGTATAAAGATAATGTATACCAAATTAATGTAAAAATATTGTAAATATTTAATTAAAAGGAGTCTTATAAAAGAAGTAAACATATTGATTTGGTTGAAAAAATCAAGTAAACATATATTGATTAATAGGAATTAAACAAAGAGGCCTTTAAACTTCAGAAAACTAGAAAAAAACTTAAAGAAACAGAACAGCTTCCCAAAGTATGTAGATTATTCACATCGTGATGTCTGCCTTACATCCTACACTAATGTAAATTTCAGACATTAAATGAGCAAACATCAAAAATAAAAGAAGCAAAAGCTAAATTAAACTACAGAAAATATGAATTAGAACATGCATTTATCTGTTCGTGGACAATTTCAAAATTGGATACAAATAAAAATATAATAGAAACAGAAACTAGTTGATGGAAATCAAAATGTGACATTTTGAATGTGATACAAAATCAAGCATAATCATAAAATACAAAATAATATGAGGGACACTGTTTGTCACATATCTAACAGGCTGTAAACCACCTTTAAAGTTGTATAAAAACAATGAATTCTCCAGTTGAAACTTGGAAAAGTTAATGAGTACACACAATTTAAAAGGCTAAAAATACACAGCAATTAATCATGCTAAAATATATTTCACTTCATACTTAGAATAATTCAAATAAAAACATCAATCTTTTTACATTTCTCCTTTAAAAAGACAATTATTTATCAAACATAATAAAACGAGGATTAGTGATTGTGCCAAAAAATATAAAATATCCCATATGCAAAATTTTCCCTTCTATACTTTTTTCTTAGGCACTACTAATGCCTTTATATGAAACAATATTCACTCTTTTGTTTTGATTATGAGAATTAGAAATAGCATAAATGTCTGAAAATAGCAAACTAGTTTAATATATTTTAATGTAACCTTATCAGCAAAGCTATATGTCATAGAGATTCCAATGCGAAATATAAAAGTGTTCATATATGGTTGAGTGAAAGTTTAAATGTACAAAGTTGAATATTCACTTGTTTCTATTTTTAAAAATAAGATCATATTCATATGGGCAAAGATCATATAGATGTATATATGTTTGTGTATTAAGTTCACATTGTTTTTTCCCAGATGAGTGGCTTATTGATATATTTAAATAAAATGTGTATACTGGGAGTGGGCAGAATTAGTTCTCAGATTTTTGCAAGCTTATTTCATAAGAGGTTAAGTGAATAGACAGACATCATTGAACAAAAATCCCCTGGACCTCCTTTCTTTTCCTTTAAGAAAATAGAATGGTCATTTTCATTGAGAGCTATTTGGTAAAGCAAAATTGCTTGCTTGGTTTTCATCCATCAGAAAGCTGTTATATACCCTAAACCAGAATAAAAAGCACCACATAGAGTTCTTTGGGTCTCTGCATGCTATACAAATGTTGGCATGGCTTTTTCTTTTCTTAAAGAGCAGCACATGGTGATAACTATATAAAATGGTTCCTGAAGTCCAGTAAAATATTGGTCTTAGGACACTGGTGATTGCGGAGCTAGCACTTCTAGCAAACTAATAAGGCAGAAACACTAAGGTTTATTCTAGGAAAGAGACAAAATGTGTGAACAAAATTGGGTTAAAAATCAACCTTTCATAAAGCAAGAAAGCAAGATCAGCACTGAAATGAAATATTCTATTACACTGTGACATTATATCTACTCACCATCAATAGGACATATTTATAAGTTGGTAGACTAAATAATTTCACAATTATTTAATATAAAAAGTCTTCTCCATTAATTAGCTCCTGATATTAACCAGTTTTTGTTACATTTGTGGATGGGGGTAGTGGTTAGTGAGTCAGGATTGACGAGGACTGGAGAGTGTTTTAAGGCATTGTTACATAGAGAAAATGGGTTTTAGCCTTTGTGAAATCAGAGAATCATTAACTTTAACTTTACTATTGTGCTCAGAATATCTCTCCTCTCGCTTCTGTCTTGCCCTCAGTAGAGAAGTTTAACCTTTTAACAAGTCTATTTCTGGGCTATTAAGAGAGATTAAGAAGGAAGCATTGAAAAGCAATGTTATTAATATGATCTGAAATTTAATAATGGCTAGAGGCTGAGTTGGGGATCAAGTGTTAGGATTTACAATTACCAGAATAATTTACCATACTGCTCCTTCACTCTCTCCACACAGACATATATGTGTGCATGTACACACATATATAAGTGCATATACATGTATACCACACACCCACAGCCACATCACGTGCACACACACACACACACACACGTATGCATACAATGTTCAGTTGATATTCAGCAGACAGCTTCTGGGAATAAAAGATATCTATACTCTTAGTGTCTAGACAGATAATAAATATGGAGAACAGAGTAAAAACATCATTGTTTCGCAAGTCGGTACAGAGAAATATCTGTGTTTCTAAATAACAATGTGTTTTACTGCTTTCTATTCCCTTGTGGGACAGAAAATAGGAGGACCAAATGCCTGGAATGTTTTTATCGACTCCAGGCTGAGGAAGTATTGGTTCAGGGCCAAAATATCTCTATCAAGAGAAGCATATGGTCTTGTTAGACAGCCATTGAATTCTGGTTAAGCAATTATAAGTTGAAACAACATCAACATATTTGAGAAGATAAAGTACATTTATTTAAGAGGAGACGAGGAGAACAGGAATCTCAGGCTAGACATATGAAATTATGAGTAAAGGCAGGATGAGGAAAGAGAAAAGCAGGAATGTGAATTGTTGGACTTAGCATGAAAGCAGAAAAGGCAGCAACCAGGAAACCTCCCAGGATATGGTTTTGAAGATGCCAACTGATTGCGAAAGTCAATGATTTAGTAGTATGATTTGGAAGACCTCTAGACCCCTCTAAGTTTATCTATTTGTCATAAGGACCCTCCCATTAGTAGCTTCCAAAGCACATTCAGTTTGGTTCCTGAGACCTCTTATTTGTCTTGTGGAAAAATGACACATCAATAAAAATCCATTACTCCAATCAATACTTCAGGAAGCCTGGAGAGTATGTGCTAGCTACAGACGATCTATGTAATAGCCCCAGAGGAAAGGTGGGCATTACTTTCCAGCCATGTTATAGACATAGATATTTTATCAGAAAACATCACACCTATCATTTCCCTAATAAGAAAATGCTCTTTGATTGAGAAAAGTATTGATTGTCTGGTGAAAAAGAAATGACACATCCAGGGGAAATAAATATCCCACACATTACTATAGAATAATTACTGGAGAATAGTTATCTTTAGAATAACTAAAATCTCGAGGTCTATGTAAATGATATTGTGTAATTCCTCTTGAGATTTGCAGCCAATTTCAGCCCTTACACACTCATTCTAATATTTCCACTTTTCAGTATTGACACTTCACCACCACTGAGTTGTTTCTTTTTGTTCATTACAGACTTACTTATGTATTTAGGAGTATACATGTTTCTAAAACATTCTCAGAGTGTATTATTTCAGCTGATGCTTCTCTTAGATGTATATGTATTCAACCATCTGTCTCTCTATCTAGCTTTTTAACTGCCTACTAAACTACCTATGTTGTATCATCTATCCATCTATCTATCTCATTATCTTTTAATCATCTATCTACAACTACCTTTACCTCAGAAAGAGTTGCACATGGTAAACTTCAATGCCAATGATTTTTCTTTGGTTGCTTATGAGATTTTGAAAGCTCTATAATCTTCTATTGAATAATGATAAACATTTCATTCCCTATTATATCAATTCTCTACTTTAGCAACAGGTAGAGAATAGATAATCTTTATGATTTTGTATCATTCTAAAACATTTAGGTACATTGCAGGTGATATGCAAAATCCAGGAATGATCGGTAAAATAATACCAAAATCATTTTACACAGAGATTGTCACTGAAATATGACTATCACTGTGTGCTTTCATTTGTCTTGTTGGGTAAAGCCTCTTGGTTAGTTTTAATGTTAGCCTGAACTCAGAACATTTACCCTTACATGAAACTTTATTTTCTCTAAGCTTGTAGTGAAAATTATTCTTATTTAAATGAATCTACCATCATTAGGGATGAATTAATTTTATTCTTGATAGGATGAAACTATTTTTCTTATTAAGTTAAACTCAGTTTAAGGCATTTGCACAATACTTAACTATAAAGAGGAAAATTCCTGAGGTAGAGTTAGATCTGATAGCTTTATGTTTTTAAAATCTTCTTTGTTAGTTTTAATCCTTTTGCATATTTCTTACAAATGCAGTTCAGTGTTTGAGGCAAACTTAATTACCAAAAACCTTGGTGTACAATAAACTTTAAACTATGTTTAAAAATACCTGTGAGATGTAAGGAAATCATGTAGAATGTTATAGGAAACTATACATGGGAGACTAAGATGAACATTTATTTAATCAAGGGAAAAATGTGTAATTCCCCTTGAGATTTGCAGAATTATTTGATATGGTCTGTAATCTTTTTCAATATTATGAAACACATAATTCTTGGAACTTTAAAGGTATTTAAAGCAAAAATGTTTAGAAAATATGTACTGCTTATTTCCAGTTTATACCTGCATTTATTGTGTTTTATAGATTAATAATAATTGGTTTTCTAATTTGTACAGTATTTCAAAAGTTCTACTTCATCAGAAACATTTAAAAATATGAAGCTTGATTTATATTTTTACATCTAATATTTTATCTCAAGAAGTAGAGATATATAATTATAATAATATTGTCAGTGTATATTTTACATTCCCCTATCTCCATGTTTCTAGGTAAGAGGAAAGAGAAGGATATGACACTGGGAATCAAGAGGGAAGAGGGGAACTTTTTAAAATTTAGTGGTTCCTAGAATGAGAGAGGTGAAAAAAATGGAGGGAGGAAAATAAAACATGTAAGGCTCTTTTTATATCAAAATGCCTGTTATTGGGGTTAAGAGAATAGAAATGACTAGATAGATAGATAGATAGATAGATAGATAGATAGATAGAAAGGTAGATAGAGACAGACAGATATTACTGGATAAAGTGTGTTTCTCCCAAACTCATATGTTTGGGAAGCCTTCACCTCCAGTACCTCAGAATGTGACTGTATATAGACATGGGTCTTTAAATAGGTAATTACATTTAAATGAAGTCCTTAGGGTAGGTTGTAATTCAGTCTTATTGATGGTCTTGTAACAACAGGAAATTTGGATGTACAAAGAGACACTAGGTGCATCTATGCACAGAGGGGCGACCATGTGAGAGACACTAAGACAGCAGCTGTCTGCAAGTCAAGGAGAGAGGTTGCTGGAGAAACTAACATGGCTGACACCTTGATCCTGGATGTCCAGCCTCCAGAAGGTGAGAAAAGAAGCCATCCAGTCTGTAGAAGTTTGTTATGATATCCCCAGCAAGCAAATACAATAGCTATTTGCCCCCTTTTCCCCATTTTAGAATGTCTCTCTCTGTCAATCTGGAGCAGGCTCAACAGAGAAATCTGCTGCCAGGAATTATGCCCCAAATTTCCCCAGGCTCCTGTAATTTAGAAAGGGAAGGGTTTTCCCTATCTATTGTCATAGATACTACCAAAGCCCCAGAGGAGAAAAAAGGACAGACACATGGATCCAAGGACACCATCTCTTAGAAGTGAAGGCATGTAAGCTTTTCCCTTAATACAGATGCCAAGCTGGGAAGAAATACGGAAGTAGAAATCTTTTACAGATACAAATTTACAAATTACTAAATAAAATGTTTAAAATGGAAGATACTTTGAGATTTCACAATCGCAGTCAACTGTCCCTATAATGCAATGCCCACAGTACTCTGGTCTAAGAAGAATCAGGCATGACAGAGATAACTTGTTTTTTGATTTAGTCAAGTATACAATCAAATAAACCACAATTCCCTGTATAAACCCACTATTTATATATAAAAACGGGGCCACACTATAAGTACATGCTTCTCTTTTGTTCAACTCATAAAAGATAAACTAGGCCATTGCAAGTATTTGAGCAATTGAAGTTGCTACATCAGTGATGTTTAAGTTGATATTAAAATAGCACAATGTATTTTAGATTTTACAAGAAATTAAGTCTGACAGATGGGAAGGAAACAAGTCTAAATGGTGACTAATCACTAATCCACATTGAATAGAGGTTCTAGAGGAGCTTAAGGACCGTCAGTGTCAGCTATAAATATCTTAGCAAATGGAGTGAATATGTCTTCAGTGTGGAAGCAAAAATAATGCCAATTATAAGAAGTTGAGGAAACAGACAAAGGAAAAGAAAGATCATGACAAAAAGTACAAGACAGAGAAATTAATAACTACTATTGCTCACCCCTTATTTAAATTATGAAATTACAAAATATTCCCACAAAAACACTTATTTCTAAATCTTCATTCCTCAAAGATCTATGACAGGAGTTAGAAAACCAAAGTAGATGGGGAAATCAGGATTTCCACTTGTTGTTTAAATAAAGTTTTACTGGAATACAGCCATGCCCATTATTGTCAATGGCTACTTCATCCCTACCAATGGCAACGTTAAGTAGTTGCTGTAGAGACTTACACCTCACAGTGCCTAAATATTCATCATCTGGCTCTATATAGGAAATATTTGCCAATTTCTGGTCTATTTTTGGAGGTCCTATTTTTATATGGGAATGTAACTGGTTTCTACTTATACATTTTTCATACTGCAGAAAAAGATATCAATTTGATTTCAGGCAGGTCAATAACTCCTTTTTCTCCCTTATTGCCATTTTGGCATAAGGCCCAAAATTCCAGCTGACAGTATCAGCTTACAATATTTGTCCAGTAACATTGGAAGGATTCTTCTTTATATGCCATGATTTTAGATCATCAAATACAGAGCTGTTATGGTGGAAATGAAAACGCTTGTGTGTAATTGGCTTCTTTACCATTCTTTTACTTTTGGTTGTGAGTGACATAACCAAATATTTCTAACTCTCTGATTTCTGGGCATAAGACAGATTACAGTTCTGGCTTTCTTGTGTTTGGTGGAAACCATGGGACCAGGTGTGACAATGAAATGTAAGTGGAAGTGATAATGTACCATTTCTCTGAGGCATTCTACTATATGAAAACCCTAGCGCAGTGTGATGGTTAATATTGAGTTTCAGCTTGATTGGATTGAAGTTTGAAAAGTATTGTTCCTGGATTTGTCTTTGAGGGTGCTGCCAAAGTGGATTAACATTTTAATCAGGGGACTGCTACTGACAGAACCACCCTCATTGTGGGGGGATACCATCTAATCAACTGCCAATACAGCTAGAATAAAGCAGACTTGTTGAATCTTTTGGGCTTCCTCTTTCTCTCATGCTGGATGCTTCCTGCCCTCGAACATCAGGCTCCAAGTTCTTCAGCTTTTGGACTCTTAGACTTACACCAGTAGTTTGCCAGTGGCTCACAGGCCTCTGGCCACAGACTGAAGACTGCACTGTTGGCTTTCCTACTTTTGAAGTTTTGGGACTCGGACTGATCTATCATTGGCTTCCTTGCTCCTCAACTTGCAGAGGGTGTATCATGGAACTTTTACCTTGTGATTGTGGGAGTCAATTCTCCTTAATAAAGTCCCTTTTACATATACATATGTTGTATTAGTCTCATCTGTCTAGAGAATCCTAATACAGAAAATCCTGACTAATACAGGCATATTACCGCTAATACGTATTACCACTAATACAGGCATAATACCACAGAAATACGAAAGATCATTCAAGCCTACTATGAACACCTTTTTGAAACAAATCAAAATGAAAACACAACATACCAAAACCTGTGGAATGCAACAGAAACAGTGCTAAGAGGGAAGATTATAGCATTAAATGCCTATGTCAAAAAAATAGAGAGATTATAAATTAATAATTTAACAATACATATCAAAGAACTAGAAAACCAAGAACAAATCAATCCCTAAAACCACAGAAGGTAAAAATAACGAAGATTAGAGCAGAAATAGATAAAACTGAAACAAAAAATACAAAAGATAAATGAAACAAAAAACTGGCTCTCTGAAAAGATAAACAAAATAGATAGAACATTAGTGACATTAACCAGGAAAATAAGAGAAAATATCAAAGTAAGATCAATTAGAAATGCAACTGGAGACATTGCAACCAATAGCAACCTAGTTTAGAAAACACCAAGCAGGATAAATACCAAAAATTTATACCAAGGCACATCGTATGTAAACTTAAAAAAAAAACAAAAATAAGTGAAAATATTAAAAACAAATACCATACAAATAGAGGAATAAGGATGAGAAATTCCATCAGACTTCTAGAAAAAATAGTTTTCAATAAAGATTTTCTTAAATAGGAAATATCTGAAGGAATTTGTTGCCAGTAGACAGGTCACGCAAAAAATGTTAAAAAGAAGTACTTCAGCAATAAGAAAAGTGACATAGGTCAGAAATTTGAATCTCTGTAAAGTATGGAGAAAGGACAAATGAATATTAAGTGAAATATTTTATTTTTCTTATTCCTAGTGCATCTAACAGAGTTATGTTTGTTCAAAATAAAAAGACCATCAACATTTTAGATAATTTTAGCATGTAGATAAATGAAATGAATGATAGTAATGTTACACCGGTGCTACCTGTAAATCAGTAGGTTATAATGTAACAGTTAACTTAGAGTCATTGTAAATGTATATTGTAAACTCTAGGGCAATACCTAAACATGTTTATTTATTTCTTTTATTTTGTATTTTCCTTTCAGGACTCAATTGATTGGACCATGTAAATATTTTTAGACATAAATTATGTTCTGTGAAAGGAGAGAAAATGAAAACACTTAAAAATATTCTATTAAGAAGAAAGAAGGCAGTAAAAGGAGGGACAGTAGAATGTGACTCGAATACACCAGAGTAAAAGACTGTCAGAAAAGAAACAAGCAAACAAAAAGCCAATATACAATTATATGCCATCTGTAAGAAATCTATCTTACATATAGACATAGACAGATTGAAAGGATAAAGGAAAAAAATATACTAACACTAGCTTAAAAAACAATGGAGTAGCTGCATAATTGCAGAAAAAGTAGAATTTAGGACAAAGAAAATTATCAGAGACAAATAGCATTAATAAAGAGGTTAATTTTCTAAGAAGGCATAACAATCTTTAACATGTATGCACCTAACAATAGTGTCAAAATACAGGCCAAAAGTGATGAACCTGTAAAAAGGAATAGACAAATTGACAATTATAGTTAAGACTTTAACATCTCTTTGTTAGTAATTGATAGATCCGGTGAGCAGAATATCAGTAAAGTTAGAGTGGAAGTGAACAGTGCCTTCAATGATAAAGGATGTCTAAAGGACATTTATAGAATACTTCATTCAATAACAAAAAAAAGTATAGATGTTTCTCAAGCTGACATGGATCATTCATGAAGATAGAACACTTTCTGGGTCATAAAAATATACCTTAACAAATGTCAAAGAATAGAAATTATGCAAAGTATGTAACTAGAAATGAAGAAGAAGATAGCTGACAAATCTTCGAATATTTGAAGATTAAACACACACTTCTATATGATACAGTATTTAAAAAATAGCCTTCAGGGAAATTTTAACATTGGAACTAAATGAAAATTAAAACAAAACTTTCCAAAATTTGTTGGATACAGTGACACTATTGCTTGAAGGAAAATTTATATCATTGAGTGTACATTAGAAAAGAAGAAAGGTGTAAAAATCAACCATCTAAGCTACCGTATTAAGAAAATATGAACCTAAAGTAGAAGAAAAGAGATAATAAAGATTAGACTAGAAGTCAATGTAATTGAAAACAGAAAATCAATAGAGAAAATGAATAAAAACAAAAGATGTTTTTTCTTTTGTGAAAAATCAACAAAATTGATAAAACTTCAACCAGGGTAGCAATAAAAGATGTATATATAGAGAAAAAAAAAACAAAGAACTAATATCAGAAATAAAACAAAGTCTTTTACTAAGGATTTAGTGGCTACTGAAAAGATAATATTATAATACTGTGAACAATTTTGTGCCTACAACTTAGATTATTTGGCTTAAATAAACAAATTTATTGGAAAACACAAACTCTCAAAATTTATACAATAAGAAATAGATAATCTGAGTAGGACTGTATTTGTTAAGGAAACTGAAATTAATAACCTTACAAAAATAAAACAGAACAAAATATCAAGTCCACATGATTTTACTTGCAAGTCCTACTAAACATTTAAAAAAGACATTACATTAATTCTCTATAATCTGGTTCAGAAGATAAAATTGGGGCAAAGTGCCCCAAAGCACTCCATGGGGCCTGTATTATCCAATACCAAAACCAAACAAAAATATTACAAGAAGAATACAGACCAATATGCCTCATGAATGTAAATATGAAATCCTCACTTAAATAGTACCAATATGACACAAGAATGTATACAAAGAATTATACAGTTATTAGGTGGGATATATTAAAGTTATTCAATAGAGGCTGAGATTTGATTTATGCCACCCCATGCCAAGGGACATCTGAGGCTACCATTTTGGAAGAGGGAAGGAAGAATTTCTTTTCCAGAATTTTTGGAGGGAAGAGAGCCCTCTTACAATCTTGATTTCAGACTTCTATACTCCGGAACTGTGAGAGAATACATTTCTGGGATTGTTTTTTGTTTTTTTTTTTTTTTTCTTCAGCCAGCAGTCATGTGGTAAATTATTTTAGCAGTCATAGGAAAACTATTTAAAAAGCCTAATTAATTAATTCAAAATTGTACTTGAATTTTTTATTTGTATAACTATATGGAATACACACGCAATTTTGTTGCATGCATACATTGCATAGTGGTCAACTCAGTGCTTTTAGGATATCCATAACGCAAATAACGTACTGACTTACATACATCTTCATTCGTCTGAGTTTCCATTAGCTATCATTTCACTCTACATAAATATGAACACATTTGTGATATCTGTCTTTCTGTGCCTGGGTTATTTTGCTTAAGATAATGACCTCCAGTTCTATTCATGTTGCTGCAAAAGACATAATTTATTATTATTATTATTTTTGGCTCAGTAGTATTCTATAGGTCATATATACCACATTTATCTTATCCAGTATCTGTTAATGCACACTGGTTGATTCCACATCTTTGCAATTGTGAATAATGCTGTGATAAACACATTAGTGTGGGTATGTTTTACAGCTGGTGAATAATCCCACTGTTCAATGGAATTATTTGTACTATTGAGCTGTTTGAATTATTTGTATATTCTGGTTATTTAGTCCCCTATCAGATGAATAGTTTGAAAATATTTCCCTTCATACAACAGATTGTATCTTCACTCTGTTGATTATTTGGCAATGCAGAAGCATTTTAGTGTAATTAAGTCCCATTTATCTATTTCTTCTTTTGTTGCCTAAGCTTTTACAGTCTTAGTCATAAAATATTTGCTTAGACCATTATCCAGAAGAGTATTCTCTGTGTTTTCTTCTAGTATTGTTATGCTTTCTGGTCTTAAATTTCAGTATTTAATTCATCTTGAGTTGATTTTTGTATAAGGTGAGAGGTAGAGTTTCAACTTTATTCTTCTGCATATGAATATCCAATTTTCCCAACATCATTTATTGGAGAGGTGTCCTTTCCCAAGTATACTTTTGTCAGCTTTGCAAAGATAAGTTGGCCGTAAGTATGTGGCTGTTTCTGGGTTCTCTATATTTTTTGTCCATCGATCTATGCATCTATTTTTTTCTTCCAATGCTATTGATGGCAGAGCCAGCCTGTCTTAAGCGGCTGCTGTGAAGACGCTGTTTGCAATGGGGGAGACCTGGCTGGGCTGCATGCTCCGTGGAGCTGGTAGGAGCCAGGAACAGGTGGGAGCCTTATCCTCCTGGGAACAGCTGCAGCCACCCAGCCGTGGCTTCAGACCCATGCATCCCTGTACTCTCAGGGGCCTGGGAAATACCCCCTGCCCTTGCAGGCTCATAAGTGCCTGCTCCCACTGCCTGGGCTCTCCCAGGTCCTGGTGTTTGCTTCAGTTTTAGAGCAAAGTTGAAGACAATCTCAGGCATTGTGACCTGGCTGGGTGTGTGCATGCTCAGGGCAGCACTGACGCATTAGCTCCCCTGTCTTCTCAGCCTGGTCTGAAATGTTGGACACCAATGAGTTACGAAGGGAGGCCATTGGGAGCTGAGGGCAGCTTAGTGCAGGACTGCAGGCATCCCTCAGCACAAGTGCGGTGGATGACACGTTGATGGTGTCAGGAGGCAGACAGGCTCCTGGGTGGAATGGGTCAAGTTTCTGGTGAAGCCCAACTTCAAGCTAGGAACAGCCTGAAGCTTTGGGGCGGGGCTGTGAGTTCTGAGTGAAGTCCTGCTGCCTGGAGCGAGAACTTACGGTGCATTTTCCAGGTCTGCCCATGGTTTCCAGTGGACCAATCAGCACACACTTCCTTCTGAAGTTCATAAAACACCAGTCTCAGCCAGACTCACACAGACATTAGGCTGACCTGCCTACAGAAAGAAGCTACTCACTTCTGGTCTCTTCTCCACTGAGAGCTGGACACTCATCCGGACAACCTGACCACGGAAAGGAGCTACACACTTCGGGTCTCCTGAGACCTGTTCTGTCACTCAATCAAACTCCTGTCCGCTTTGCTCACCCTCCAGTTGTCTGTGTACCTCATTCTTCTTGGATGTGGGAAAAGAATTTGTGACCTGAATGGCAGAACTGAAAGAGCTACAATACAAACATGCCTGAAAAATGCCTCCCCCACTTGCCACATTACTGGTGATGAGAAGGAGAAGCCCAGACCTAGAGGCTCCTGGAATCAGGACTGTGACCCCTCTTTGGGGCTCTGCAGCTCCTAGCATCTCCAGGCTTCCGGGTGGCACCATGTTCACTTCATCCAGATGCAGGTGTCTATAGCTGAATCTGAGTGCAGTACATCTGATCCAGCCTCACATGGACCTGATACCTGTGCCTTGAGCTGCTGGCCTTGCTGCAGCAGTCAGTGTGCCTGGCTGTGTGCAGTGGCTGGACCCTGAATTCACTTGCCCAAACACCTCTCATCACTCCTATGCCTGGCTTAGTTTTGTTTCCATTTGTGTGGAGTATCTTTTTTCACCTCTTTGCTTTCAGTCTATATGTGTCTTTACTGCTAAAGTGAGTTTCTTTTAGGCAACATACAGTTGAATCTTGTTTTTTTCTGTTTTTTTTTTTTTTTTTTTTAAATACATTTAGCAAATCTATAACTTATAAGTGGAGCAGTCAAACTATTTATTTTCAAGATTATTGTTGATATGGGAAGTTTTACTTCTTTCATATTGTTAAATTTTTAAGTTGTTTTAAAAATTCTTGGTTTCTTTTTCACTTAATGTTTCTCATTGTGGTTTGGTGGAATTCTATAGTGGCGCCATTTGATTTCTTTCTTTTCCTCCTTGTGTAATTATTTTACCAGAGAAATTTATAATTTCCTTGTTTTTATAATGGCATGTTGTCCTTTTGCTTTCACATTTAGGACACCTTGGAGAATTTCTTGTAGAACAGGTCTGGTAGTGATGGAGTCTCTCAGTATTTGCTTGCCTGGGAAAGGCTTTATTTCCTCTCCATTTGTGAAGTTTAACAATGCTGGATATTTAATTCTTAGCTAAATAATTCTTAACTAAATATATTCTTAGCTGGATATATAATTCTAGACTAAAAAGGATTTTTTGGCACTTCCAAAACATATATATATATATTCACTACAAATATATCCCATTCTTTTTTGACCTATCTGGTTTTTGCTGAAAAGTCTGCTGTTCTCTTACAGATGACGACACACTTCTCTTGCTGATTTTAGAACTTCCTTTTTGACTTTAGACAGTCTGCTTATAATGTGTCATAGCAAAATCCTTTTGACCTTGTATTTTCTTAGGGACTAATAAGCCTCTTGTATGTGGATCTTTCACTCTCTTGATATACTAGGGAAGTTTTCATTTGTTATGCCACTAAATAAGCTTTTTAAACCTTTAGATCTCTGTACCTGTGAAGATAGTCAAAATTCATAAATAGAGTTGCTTTATCTTGTCTTAAATTTCTTTAAGAATTAAAAAAGTGTTTCTAATTCTTTTTTAAAAATTTTTATTTGAATAATTATTTCAAATAGACTGTCTTTCAATTCTGAAATTCTTCCTTCTGCAAGGTCTATTTTATTGTTGAGGCTTTCAAGTGTATTTTGTGGTTACTTCAATAATTTCTTTTTAGTTACAGAACTTTAGTTTGCTTTTTTTTTAAATAGCTCCCCCTTGCAAATTTCCTATTTATAATTTGAATGGATTTTTATTTAGTTCTTTCTATTGGTTTTCAGATTTCTCTTGCATCTTATTGAGCTTCTTTAAAATAAATATTTTAAATTTTTAATCTCAGATTTTAAGAATTTAAATGTGGTTAAAATCTATTGCTAGAGAATAATTGTGTTTCTTTAGGGTGTCACATATCCTGCTTTTTATGTTTCCTGGGTCTTTACTTTGATTTCTGCACATGTGGTGTAATAGTTGCTTTTTCCTATTTTTGAGTTTACTTTTGTTCAAGCGGAACTATTTCTGAAGATGTGTCAATGATATTGGCTGGGTAGGGCCCTTTGGCTTTGCTTCTGAATGCTTATAGCAATAAAGTCTCCATATCATTTCTTTGCTATAAAAAGCATCCGTAGTATCTGTGGTTTCCTTGGCATACTAGAGTGGAATTAATAGTGGAGGCTGTGGAAGTGTTGTGCTGGAGACTGCAGTGCCAGATGGGCCTATCTTCAAGCTTCAGCACTGGCATTGGAGAGCTAGGCATGTATGCCTTTGTAATCTGTCCCAGTGTACACTGTCACCTATGTTGGCATTTCTAGGCGAGCTGATTAATGGGCCTCTCAGTGGCTTTCCCTGATGCCAATTATGATAACAGTGTATCAGGTATGTGAGTATTCTCTTGCGCCCCTGGGTTGCTAGTGTGGTTTGAGCAATGGCAGCAGCAGTAGTAACATTCTCTTCTGGATCTCAAGCAATGTGTACTTGTGTTGGTAGTGATTGCAGTGGTCTGTGCTAGCTGGCCACTAGGCCAGCATATGTATGGCACTTGCAGGTAGGAGACAGCTGAAGTGGTGGGATGTACAGATCCAACCTCAGTGCCCTAGAAGGAGTGCTTGGTTGTCCCAGGTGGTGGATTGGAATGGGAAGTCTCTCAGACCATCAACCCTGTATTGTCTTAGAACCAAAATGAACCCAGGCAGAGCTGGACTGGGCTGGCTTAAGCTCAGGACCTGCAATAGGGAGCACATGCACCAGCCATGGGAGCTGGGGGCAAAATGATCCTCAAGTCTCTGGTTGGTAGAGTTAAGGGCAGCAGTTGCCACACCAAGATTCTGCCTTGTGGAGGGTATAGCCAGCTCCAGTGGCCACAGCCTTGGCCCACAAGTGGGGGACACATGTCCTTGTCATGTCCCAGTCTCAATGGAGCTCATTCACCAGTCCAGACTATTACAGTGGACCCAAGGAATCTGTCAAATCTGGAAGTCTGCACCATGCTCACAGCTCAGCCCCGGGCCTTAAGAGTGTCCACACAGCTCAAGATGAAGGATTCATGGCAACTTGATTCCTCCTCAATCTCTAGAGGAGACACCCCTTTCCCACCACCAGCAGTAACAGCCCCCTCCACAGTCACTTCCAAGTCCTTGCCACAGGAGCCCGTCTCTATATACCCCAGCTGTGCAATCAACAGCATAAGTTTTCCTAATGCTTAGGACTGGTGATACTGTTTCTCACGACAGAATGCAGTCTGTTAAAAGCCAGATTGAAAAATAGCATCTTGCTGTAGCTGCTTGGTTTCAGAAAGGGTCTGGGAACCAGCGTGAGTTATTTCCCTAGTGCAATTCTTTCTCTCAGCTGCTCAGTAAGTTAGATTCAAGCTTGGGCAGGCAATGGAGCTCTCCTGTGGCACTGATTGTTCGATTCCACAGTAGGAAACTGGACCACAGAAAGACTCTTATACACATTTTTCTCATATTGGGGAGTCACTCCTGGTTCCCAGCCAGTTCTGGCCAAACATGCTGTCTGATTTTTTATCCTTTATAGTTTTGATGTTTTCTATCACTTTTCTGTTGAACTCCCATTTTCTCTCTTTGATAATAGATTCAAAGTGTGGTTATGTACACACTATTTTGGTTCTTGTAAGTAGATGAAGTATACATGATGTGGTGTTAGCTAGTCATCTTCATGTATTGGAGACAAAATATTGTTAAGATGTCGACTCTTCCCAAATTGATTTCAACCATCTCTGCACACAGTTCTGAGTTTGGTTTGTAACTCAATATTTTGAAAATGTGTGTTTTATGATCTTGTAAATATTCATAATGTACTCAATATAGTTGAAAGAGATCTCAGTTATTCAAGATATAATCACCTAGAATCTTTGTTAGATACAGATGCAAATGAGAAACAGATCATGATTTAACTCTGTGTCCCATGTTCCAGTACTAGTATCAGAGCTTTGTTTTTGTCAGTTCAAGCTGCTATAACTACTAGTATCGACTGACTGTCTTAAATAATAGAAAATATTTCTCACAGTTCTAGAGACTGGGACATCCAAGATCAAGACACCAGCAGATTCAGTTACTGGTGAGGGCTCTCTTTCTAGTTTGTAGATGGCCACTTTCTTGTTGTACCCTCATACAGTAAAGAAAAAGGTTATCTTTCTATTATCTATTTTAAGTAACATTATTCTATTAATGAGTGCTGTGTCCTTATGATCCCATTACCTCCCAGAGGCCCCATCTTCAAATATCATCACAGGGAATAAAGGTTTCAGCATATGAATTTTAAGGAAAATCATTGTTTAGTTCATAACAGGGCTCTCTTTATTGTCTCTGATGAAATTTGGATAGCAGAATTGTGACTTGGATATCATTGCACAGTGCAGAAATAAAAGATCTACAGCAGGCATGATATAAAAGTTAGAAAGTGATTCTTTAAACAGTGAAAGGAAATAGACCCATGACAACATTATTGGCTCTCTACATAAGGAGAATAATAATAAGACTAATTTTACCCGGTTTGAGCTAATTGCCACATTTGGAATTCAAATTAATAAAGTTGTAACACAATTATTTTTATGCTTAGAAATCTCTTGTGTCTTTATTGCCTGTGAGATATGAGCTTTGGAGACATATTTAGTAATCTATTAAAACAGATTTTTTTGAAAAATAGTAGGAACAGATGGTAGAACGAACCCAACAACTCAGCAGGGTTTATCCATTCTAAAAATTTTACAGCAATGCTCATGGTTGCAGATTTATATGTTATTTTCCTAGATATTTAAAAAGATGGCTTTTTAAAATATTGATATCTTTTTAAATAAGAGATGGTTACTTAATAGGTAATCCTCTCTTAATAAATATAGGGACACTAATGAGAGCACTGGTATCTTTTAGGCTTGAAAAGAAATCTTTACATACAGGTACTGTTATATGGTATTTACTTTATAATAGGATTACTTTTAGATAGTGTGCATAAAGACATTAGTGTGCAGCAATCTATGATAAGGAAATTTTCTAGGATATATTTGATAAAATGCTATGGAAAATTATGCTAAAAAACAATACAGTAATATAGAAATGTAGTGAAAATATATTTTAAGAGAAAAATATTATGTTCTATGATGAGGTTCTTGTTAAATATAACACGAATTCATATGAATATGTGTATGTTTTTCCATTTTTGCACAAAAATGTGTAAACATCAGAATATTCTCAATAGTAAACTCTGGGTTAGAAATTATAGTTTTACTTTCCCTTGAGTTCTCTATTTTCTAAACTTTTAAAAATGTAACTCTTAATGAATTACCAAATTTGATAGCAATTTAAACATTAATTTGGATATTAAGAACAATTAAAGGTTCATGGAAGGAACCCTTGAACTATATAGTACTCTGATTCAGAATTTTTTTTTTTTGTGGCAGACACTATTAGTTACATACATACATATATATCTCTTCACATTTTCCTTACTATGACAATGATAATTTAATTTAGGGGCTCAGTCAAAATATTTGAGCACTTGACTGCCCTTATAGTTAGAAGTGCCCATGTAACATAGGCCTGAATATTGCCATAAATGACATCACAGAGGTGTTGTGAGGGTAGGGTGGTTCTTTTTAAGGGGACTTAACTTGTGTGGCTAGCCTCCTAAGTCTTTTTCCACTAAATATATATATATATATATATATATTTATTTTTCTGTCTAGAACATTATGCTGCATCAGGAGAAGTGGAAACCAACTTTTATACATGCAAATGAAAATCAACAATAAGGATGGTGAACCAGAATTACAGAAAGGTTTGAAATGTTTATGACATCATTGAACTACTGAATCAGTCCTGAACTGCTTATGTCTGGACGTTTCACATTATAAAAATACACTCATCTATATTTAAGTTCTGTTATTTGGATTTTGATTATATGCAGATCAAGAAAACTGATTAACCTGCTCTTCACAGTAGAACTCAAGGAAGAATATAGATGAAGTCTCACAGTTCCACAAGGTTATAATATCACCCAATTCCCAGGATTTGGTACTGTCTTAAAAAATTAAACTCCTATAAACCTTGTAGTCAGCATTGTTATCCAGATTAAAGAATAGTGAGTGTATAAGTATTATATAGGTAAATATGTTGCTATGTTACTGTGTGTGTGTGTGTGTGTGTGTGAACTTTCATTTAGTTTTCACACAGGAAAATATAAAGTTATTTTGTATCAACATCATTGAACCTACTTTCTTTGTATTTGTATCTTAAATCCTTTTATGCCTTTGCTGAAAACAGCAACACATCAATGTTTGAATTTTAATAGGAAGTGATTTTTATTGTGAGCAAATATTAGGAGACTTTAGGATTCACAGTAAAATAAAAATATGTCCAAAATTTTCTATTGTTTTTACTTTGGTGTGTTTGAAACATTTAATTTTTTATTTTAAATCTCTCTCTGTGAAGCAGTTGTATTATGAAAGAAGTAGCTTTCTTTCTACAATGGCTATTGCACAAGAAATTCAGCATCAAATGTCAATTGTGTAAGCCGCTATAGAAAAAAATAAGTATTTTGAAGTAAATACAATATGTTCTGCTAAAGAATAAAATGCCATATTTTGATCAAGCCTTGAGGAAAAAAACAAATCCACTTTTAACTTCAAAAATTTCTCTCAACAATACACAATTCCCTTTATTTTATAAATCTTCTTGCAAATTTTATCTAAAACACATTTTAACAGAGAAATAAACCATATGTGCATGTAAATTTTGCTAAGTTTATTACTGACAATATTTATTCTTAAAATGTATTAATTATTTTCATGAAAATATTTATGTGGAAAATATATAATAATAAAATTTTAGAAATGAAAAATTCAAATTAATTCATTGGTGATATAATTGTGTTTATATTTATGCTGATTTTTTAAAAGGTTTAATATTATTTTTATATTCTTTTTTTAAAATAGAGAAATTTACAAAGTACATATAATTTACAAAGTATATATAGAGAATTCCCATATACTTCATACTCAGTTTTTCCTACTATTAACATATTAGTTTTTTTTTTTAAATAACCTTGATGTTTTAAGAAGTACTGATAAGTTATTATACAGAATGTCTTTCAAATTGGGTTTGCCTAGATTATCCCCCTCAATGTTAGATAATAATTATCATTTTAGGGGGTGGAAAATCAGAGAAGTAAAATGTCATTCTCATCCACATCAAAAGTACATACTATCAATATCACTTATCACAACTCAGATTTACCTTCATCTGGATGGCACTCTGCCTGTCATGTTTCTCCACTGTAAAGTTACTATTATTTTCTCCATTTATATACTGTAATTTTTTGAAAGGAAGTCACTTTATGCACCTCACAAAAAAAGAAATTTGTGTTTGACGTCTGTGAATAGAGACTCTCTATATAAATTTTTGGAATTATTTTACCTATTTGCCTAAGTCCTCTCATTCTAGTTATTTATTTAGCAATTTATTTGTATTAATATGGACTCATATGCTTTATTAGTCTGGTTTCACAGTAATAATAAAGACATACCCCAGACTGGAAAATTTACAAAGAAAGAATTTTAATGGATTTACAGTTTCACATGGCTGGGGAGGCCTCACAATCATGATGGCAGGCAAGAAGGAGTAATGCATATCTTACATGGATGACAGCAGGCAAAGGAGAGAGCTTGTGCAGGGAAACTCCCATTTTTAACACCATCATTTTATGAGACTTACATACTATCATGAGAACAGCACAAGAAAGACCCACCCCCTTGATTCAGTTATCTCCCACTAGGTTCCTCCCACAACATGTGGGAATCACAGAAGCTAAAGAATGAGATTTTGGTAGGGACACAGAGCCAAACCACATCATATGCATTTATTTTCTACTTTGGGTTATAATACAACTATATTAGTCATTTTCTTGGTCATATTTTTCCAGCTTTGGACACTGAAAGTTCTTTAAGGTAGATCCTATATCTCTTTAAAATATCTCACCATTGTATCCATCCTTACTTCCTAGTAGGCAAGATGCTCTGTGTTCTTTAATTTCCCATACCTCAGTGCTAGAATCAGCTACTTATTCATGGAACCTTGGTTATTTTTACTAGAGAATAATAATAGAAATCAAGTTCTGGGAACTAATAAGTTCATTTTATTTTAATTTAAAAAAGACTCAATAGGTTAAATTAGTTTAAACGTCCATATTACAGAAAATGTATTCAATGAAAAGTAAACATTTTTCTATATTTGTATCCTTTTATTTTTGAAATGCAGCATCATTTCATGTGTACTTTGACATTGTCTAGACAAGTATGCATCTGTCTAATCATTTTCGTGTGTATTATTTCTTGTTGCCCATGTGGAAGGAGAGGTTGCACACTTCACTGAACCTTCTTTTCACATAAGTGCATATAAAACAGTATGTATGTACATATATAGATGGCAAGAGATATGCAGTCCATTGTTAAGATATGCTTTAATTTTTAAAATGAAATTCTACAAAGTACTTTTAGTTTATTTCCTTCCAATCGATATTGTGCAAGCATAACTATGATCACTATTTCATAAATTCATTAATGTGATTTTAATGGAAAGCATATATGGATGGTGCTAGAGTTATCTTTGGGAGCTTAATCAAAATTAGCTGAGCAGAACAACATAAGGATTTTGAATAACACCAGGAGAAGGATCTTGACAAAGCTTTCTCCTTGATCAAAAAGCTCTAATTGTTATGTCACTTAAACCATGTAACAAATGTTTCTTATCTCTCCTTCAAGTCTTCTAGAAAAATGTAAATTATCACAGTGTGAAATCTCTTTCCTGAAATTCTTCCACAGTTTTTCATTTATGTCCAGCCCAAACTGATCTTTTTGCAGAATACTTAGAACTTCAAGATATATGTGTTCAGGTACTGTTCTTGCCTCTGAGTTTCTCCAATAAGTGCTACTTTACATGAATACCACATGACAATAGTGGTTAATGTCTATATACCTCTGTGCAATATATTTTGGATCCTAACAGTGACTTATGCATACTACTTGTCTGAGCTAAGCTATAAGCTGCAATGGTTACAAAGATGGTGAAAAGCAAAAGTATCTATAACTCAGGATGAAATCAGGAATGGATTGGGCTACTTCCATGAGACAGAAACATGTGTAAGGTGCTACAGTAATGTGAAAATGCAGAACAGATTTTTCTTTCACAGTCAGAGGCAAAAGAAAACTCAATTTTCCATTCTTTCCTCCAAGCGGAGGCTAAGTACTGAATCCTAAGCCAAGTACTGAACCTTACAAGGTTGTAATCATGGTTATAATACTGGCAATTATTATCAGTATTATCATCTATAAGGGTTATATTTGCTTTCATTTGGAGAGCCCACATATTTTATATGGATAAACATGTCTACCATCTGTGAAGGTTTACACATTTCCCTTCATAATCTCCCCACAACGGCCCTCCCTGTCCCCTGCTTTCCCATCACCAGACAACTCCTGCACTGTCTTCTATCACTATAAATTAGTTTACATTTTCTAGAAATTTATATAAATGAAGCCATCTAGTATGTAACCTTTTTGTCTGGTTTACTACTAATAATTGAAAATTGGCAAAATAATTGAACAGATAGTTGACCAAAAGACATAAACATAGCAAAAAGCAAGTAAGATCCTCAACATTTTTCATCAGCAGATAAATACAAGTGAAAACATGACAAGGTATATGACACAAATACATAAGTTGTTAAAATGATAATAAAAAATAAAACTCACAATCTCAAGTTAGAAAAGATGCCGAGTACCTGACACAATGAAACAAAGCATGGAGGGATGTAAAATGATATAGCTACACTGGAAAAAAGTTTGATAGTCCCATATAGTTAAACATAAAATCACCAGACAAACAGAAACACTTTGCTCACCATATTTTAGCCAAGTAAACACTTTAGTTTATGGAAAATCCTATGCAGAAATGTGTATAGTGTTGTTATTTGTAGCTGTTCTCAAATAAAACTAACCCAAAGTTCTTTCAACTGGTAAACAGAGGAATACATTTGGGATAGCCACAAAATTGAATATTACTCAGTAGTTAAAACAAACAAACAAAAATTACTCGATATACACAACAATCCACACAAATCTCACATGAGTTGTTTCTGCCTGAAAGACAGCAAACTCAGATTGCAGGGTCTAAGGATATGATTAGATTTCAGTATATGATACTCTTTGTATGACATCATGGACAAGGCAAAACTACAGGAACTAGAAACAGATTGCTGGTTGACAGGAGCTGGCAGTGTGAGGAAGGATTATACAAAGCATTAAAGGAGAATTAGGATGGGAGTGGATGAGATTGACGGAGTTGCTTTACATCTTGATTATAGTGGCAGTTAACATGCTTATACATTTGTTGAAACGCAGAGAAATATACAGTGAAAAGGGAAAATTTTATTGTATAATTATCATCTTTAATACAAAAAGTGGAACAGAGATATGCAATTATATATTATATTTTGTATAAAATTCAAATTTATTTGCCCTATCCCCCTTTCTTTCTTCCCTCCCTCCCTCCCTCCTTCCTTGCTTCTTTCCTTCCCTCCTTCCCTCTCTCTCTCTCTCTCTCTCTCTATATATATATATATATATATATACACATGCACATATATATATATATGTATATACATATATATGTACAAAGTAGACTGGCTTACTCTCAGTTTACTATATATATAAAGAGAGACAGATGATTAGTTTACTCTTAGGCTTTTTATATTTATTTCAATTTTCTAACTTTAGATTATAATATGCCAACAAAATAATCTTTAAAATTATTAGTTATTCTAAATTCCTGTATTCATTCTTATAGCTTTCTGCAACTTTATTTTTATTAAAATATTTTAGCAATCTATGTTTTATACCTTTAAATGTTATTTAAAATCCAATACCCTCAGTAAATAGAACAAATGGTGGATTTTGCTTTTCAAGAATAACCAAAGAAAATAAAACTCCCCATAATTATGAATTACTTAAATTACATATATGAAAGAGAATATTTTCACTATATATATTTTATAAGTTATTACCATAATCAAGTAAATATTTATGTGTTTTAGGTAGTAGTTTTATCTGTCTAAGACATCATGTAAACAACACTAAAAATAACTACATTGAACATACAATATTTTGACCAAAAAAGTGGTCTTCATATAACTCTGAAAAAAATAATGCTTTTGTATAATTTGAGTATTTAATTTTCAGCTGAGATATTTTAAATGCAGCCTAAATAACACAGCATGATATTAATATTTTATGAATATTGTTGGAAGTATATCATATACCATAAAGAAAACAGAAACTTGGAAAGAGAGTTTTAATGCATATGAGGTAAAAAGCGAGAAGACCATTGCTGTTTTAGCCTCTGCTAGTGCTGTGTTTTCTCTCTCTTTATAGCTCCAGGATGTACACTTTTAAGAAGTTTTATATACTTGGTGTTTTCAGCCTCCACTTCTATAAACTCTCTTATTCTTAGCACAGTAGACTCATGATCCTGGGTATTGTAAAATACGATTGTTAAAATATTGATTTCCCAAAAGGGCAAAACAAGTGGCACTACATAAATATTTTATGCTCTCTGTTGTCCTCTATCATGACCTCCTCATTGTAAGCAAACACTTAAGGGGTAGAATATAACTTCCCTCACCATTCTGTTTATCATGGTTAGCAAAGCACATGATACTGTATCTCTACCTAATTTCAAGAGGTCTAAAACAATGATTATTTTAAATATTTTCTTTCTTTGAATCTATAAACCAATGACTAGTTCTGTATAAAAGAGCAAATATAATAATAATATAGAATTGTTGAAAAAATTTGAACTCAAAAATACGTTGTTTTTAAATAACTGAAGGTGAAAGGGCCAGAAATTGATGTTATCTAAAGGCAGCAAACATCTGTAATGGCTTATGGGATTTAATTAAAACATGATATGTGTAAATTTGATGAGGTAGGGGATGTACTATAGGACAGAAATTTGACTTTCTTCTTCTCATCTACTCCAATTTTTTTATGCTCCAAAACTTACTGAGGACCTACAAAATCTTTTGTTTGTGTGTGCTATGCCTATCAGTATCTACCATTTCAAAAAGAAATTTCTAAAATATCTACTAGTAAATTAATTTGGGAATAATAATAAATTTACTAGGTACTATGAATAACAATTATAGTAAAAGCAGTATACTTTTATTAAAAACATCAGCATTTTTCAAAACAAAATATTCAATGAGAAGGATGAGACTTTTTATACTTTTGCAAATATCTGTGAAGTCATGTAGATTCTCATATCTGTTTCTTCATTCAATATGTTAAGTTGAAGTATTTGAATAAAATCTGTTCAACTATTAATGTAGTTTAAAAGTTAAAATGATCTTTTTAGGTAATTGTAAATATTATTCTTTGGTCTTTACCAAAATTTAACAAGTGATAATTTCTTAAAGAATAATTGCAATATGGGATCAGAAACCTTATCAGGGAACTTTGGTACTCTTTGATACCCTTTTACATTACATTGCATTATAATTTATTGGCTTGTCTTGCACTTCAAATGAATTATTTACCAATGCATAATTTCATAACATAATGCATTGTTTTAAAATACTAGTTCACTGAGTTATATGAATCTTTCAAGTTTTAACACAAGGTATGAAAAGTTCACGTTTATTAATGTCACTACCTATCCAGTTTTAAAAGTTTCAAGTATTTGAAATTGCCAAGCTCACAGTAGAGAACAGAAGATTTCCAAAATTTTAATTTTTGCTCAAGAGCTCATGTTGTATTAATGGTAATGAAGACTGCCATTTGCTTTTCTTGAGACGTCAGTCTCTCACTTGTTCATTTCTCAAAACTGTCTGCCAAATATCAAAGCCTAAATTCTGTGGTTAGCAAAACACATGATATAATACTGTAGCTCTAATTTCAAGAAGTCTAAAATAATGATTATTTTAAATATTTTCTTTCTTTGATACTATAAACCAGTTACTAGTTCTCTATAAAATAGCAAATATAAAATAATTTTTTTCAAGTAAAAGTTTCCTTTTATCAAGTCAAAGTTATATTCCATAAAAACAATGGCTGGTTCACAGAGCAATTCAAAATAGTCCACAAACACTCTTTGAGATAATCATCATAATATGCACTCAGCATTAAGAACTTGAGGCATGCTCTCTATTTCTTCACACAGAATATTATTAAAAAGTCGTAAATCAATGGTAGATACCTTTGATGGAGGCAGCAAACCACCTTGCCATGTGTGTACCTATGCAAGAATACTGCATGATCTGCACATGTACCCCAGAACCTAAAGTACAATTAAAAAAAAACAATTTTTAATTTATCATTTAGGGCATTTATTTAAACTAGAATTAAACTAGAATTTTTAACATTCTAAGTGTAAGGCAGTGGAGAATGCATTGACTACACATACAGTTTGGTGTCACCACTTTGATTCACGCTGATGTAACTGCAGTTTTGACTACTTTGGTTCAATAGTACTCCATTTTGTATAAGCATCACATTTTCTTTATCCACTCATCTGTTGATGGACCTTTAGGTTGCTTTCAAATCTTAGCTACTGTGTATAGTGCTCAAACAATTTGTGAGTGCAGATATAATTTGATACAGAGTTTTCCTTTCTTTCGGGATATAGCTAGCAGTGGAATTGTTGGATCAAATGGTAGCTTTATTGTTAGATTTTTGAGGAACTTCTAAATAGTTTTCCATCGTGGTTGTAATAACGTACATTCCCACCAATGGTATACAAGGCTTTCCTTTTCTTTACATCCTTGCCAGCATTTGTTATTGCCTGTCTTTTGGATAAAAGCTATTTTAACTGGGATGAGATGATAGCTCATTGTAGCTTTAATTTGGATTTCTCTGATAATCAGTGATGCTGAACACTTTTTCATATACCTCTTTGCCATTTGTATGGTTTTTTGAGAAGTGTTTATTCAAAAATGTTTGCCTATTTTTAAAATTGAATTATTAGATTTTTTCCCGTTGAGTTGTTTGAGCTCCTTATATAATCTGGTTATTAATCTGTTGTCACTGAGTAGATTGCAAATGTTTTGTCCTATTCTGTGGGTTGTCACTTCACTTTGTTGATTGTTTCGTTTGCTGTTAGAAGCTTTGTAGCTTGATGTAATACCATTTGTCCATTTTTTTGTGTTGAAACAGCTAAAATATTAAGACAAATTTCTTGGTTTTTAGTGCTCTTATCTCAAATTAATTACATAATATATTATGACTACATTTGAAGAAATTTTACTCTATAATTAAAATTATACAATTACTAGAATGACTCAACTAAAATGATTTGAAGAACTGCAGCTTCCACTTACAATGGACTATGGACTAAAAAATAGCATGTAAAGCCTATATCTGTAAACAAAGAAAAACACAAACAACCTAAAGGACTAGATAAAACTATTTTCTGACTTTACACAAATGGCGGTGTAAGATTCTGGTCCCTGAGAGAAAGGAAACAAACAAATTGACCTCTAACATTGCCTCGGTTTTCTTCCAGAAAACACATTCCAGAACAGTCAACAAGGAAGGAGATTCTCAACAGAACATATTAGTCAAACTGACTTATGGACTAGAGGATTCACTTTAAGTATAGATGCTGCTTCAGAGAGAAGGAAGGAAGTTATATAGGAAAGGGGTTTAAAAATAATATAATTATTTAGACTTTGGTATTTGGTAGATATTTCTGAAAAAATGATTAATTAGATTGACACTTCAAGAAAAACAAATGGGAATATTCATTATCAGTAATAAAATGTGACCTTTTGAGCAAAAATTACAATTGTGGAAGGAAATCTTATGTCTTTTATTGTGAGCTTGGCAATTTCAAATAAGTCACGCACTTATGGCCAATTGCTTTACAACAAAAGTGTCCACATGCAAAGAATAATAATGAAAATAGTAATAAAATTCCTCACACCACATACAAAAATTAAATAAAAACAAATCACAAGATCTAAATGCAAAGCCTAAAACTCTTTATATTAAATAACTAGGAGAAGGGCCTCATGATCTTGGGTTAGATAAGGATTTCTTAGATTATTCCTAAAAGTTATGATGAATAATTTTAATAGACATTTTATTACAGGAGATGTAAAAATGATTAGGAAGCACATTTAAAGATGTTCAATGTCGTTAGTTATTAGAGAAATGCACATGAAAAGCATAATTAGATACGATTACACACCCACTAGAATGGTTATGGAAGGAGACAGAAAACACCAAGCGTTAGGAAAAATGCACACAAATGGGAACCCTCATCCATTGCTGGTGGAAATACAAAACGGTAAAGTATCTTTGGAAAACAGTTTGGCACTTGAAAATTTTAACATAAACTTATACAGCACAATAATTCCACTCACAGAAATCTACCAAAGCAAAAGAACATACAAGTCCACACAAAGACACATACATGAACATTCTCAATAGCATTATTAATGATAGCCAAAACCTAAAAAATACTACAAATGTCCATTAATTGATGAATGATTAAAAATATACAGAACAGGGACAAATTGTAACAGTAGAATGCAATAAAAGTGAACAAACTACTGATACATGCTGCAACATGTATGAATCTAAAAATATTGCCTATTAAAGAAAGTCACATATTGTATGATTCTACATATATGAAAAGTCCAGAGAAGGCACATTTATTGAGACAGAAAGCAGATCAAAGCTTAGGGTGAGAATGGAGATTGACTGCAAAGGAACAAGATGGAAATTTTGGAAGTGACATAAATGTTCTAAAACTGAATTGTGGCAATTTGCACAACTGTATAAATTTAGTAAAATTCACTTAATTATACATTCACAGTGGGTAAGTTTGGGTACCAACATTATCCCATAAAATTTGTAAATAAGACTGGCGTTTCTCAAGGTGAAACTATCTTGGCATGAAGACTTTTCAGAATCTGTATACCTCAGTAGTGATATTCAAATAGGTGTTTTGTAACATTTCCCAATATTGACATAATTTGCAAACTTTTCCTAACTTGGTAGGATATTTCCTAATTTTGTTAGGGAGAGTTTTTCCTAATTTTAAAAATGGAAATAATGGGATATAAGTGAGAGCAGTGGTTTGGCCAAGGTTGTAAGTATTCTTTAGGACCTAAACCTGACATTCAGTTAATTGGCTTAGCTACTTTAAATTTTAACTTAAGCTAACAACTTTCTCAAAAGCAATAAATAAAGTAATATTTTAGTACAATTCCTTTTCCCTACTTTTAAATTTTCTTTGCTATTCTGTTTCTGTGTTAACCTTTGGTTTCAATACAGTTAAAATGACATTATTTCTAGTTTTTTTAGTGGGACTTTATAGTTCCATATTAAGAATACATGTCCCTCCTTCATTTCATTTTCTTGTATGCTCTCTTTTACAGTGTTTGTTAATAAATTTTGTCTATACAAATATCATACAATTTTGAAAATCTGAATAAAAGATTAAAAGGGGAAAAAATATCACCCTTGATTTACTCACTCACTAAGCCTTCTCACATGATAATTAAGCACCATTGATGCTGACAGTTTCCTGGTTTTGTCAGAAGAATCTAAGGGAGATTTTTCACATCTCTATGTCATGACTTTAACCAGATGGCAGTGATTGTAAAATCCAACTGATTGTAAAATGCATCCAGATTTCACAGAAGTCAATAGGTTGAAAACATGCATATTGATAGGATTTGGCTGTGTCCCCACCTAAATTTCATCTTGAATTGTAACTCCCACAATCCCCACATGTCATGGGAGGAACCTGGTGGGAGGTGATTGAATTATGAGGACAGGTCTTCCTGCACTGTCCATCTGATAGTGAATAAGTCTCATGAGATCTGATGGTTTTAAAAACGGAAGTTTCCCTGCAAAAACTCTCTTTTTACCTACTGCCATCCATGTAAGATGGGACTTGCTCCTCCTTGTCTTCCACCATGATTGTGAGGCCTCCCCAGTCATGTAAGACTGTAAATCTATTAAACTTTTTCCTGTATAAATTACCCAATTCCAGGTATATCTTTTTAGCAGAGTGAAAACAGACTAATACACATCTTCTAGATGTTTTGGTAGATTTATTTTATGTTCTTCTATTTATCTTTATGTCTAGATATATGTATATGTACATACATATGAAGGTATAAACAGAAACATATAAATATAGGTATACATTCATAAAAAATTTTCCATATCATTAAAAAGTTGGATAAATCTTTGCATTATACATACATAATATGACATTTAAACTTTCTCCTTTCTATTTCAAGAAATTTGGAGATTTTTTCATTCCTATGAAAATTATACTTAAAATATGTCTCTGAACAAAGTATGTTAATACATTTTTAGTCACTTAAGAAGAGATTGTGAGTACTACTGTGTCAAAAGACAAGAATAATTTAAGGATTTTGATAATTTTTAAATTTATTGAATTTCTATTTTTAATATTTAGGAGCTTAAGAATTAAATTCTTTAAGTTAAAATATTGTAATTCAATTTTTAAAATTCACAATAGCAAAGACTTGAAGCCAACCCAAATGCCCATCAATGATAGACTGGATAAAGAAAATGTGGCACATATACACCAGAGAATACTATGCAGCCATAAAAAAGGATGAGTTCATGTCCTTTGCCGGGACATGGATATAACTGGAAGCCATCATTCTCAGCAAACTGACACAAAAACAGAAAACCAAACACCACATATTCTCACTCATAAGTGGGTGGTGAACAATGAGAACATGTGGACACAGGGAGGGGAACGTCACACACTGAAGCCTGTCAGGAGGTGGGGGCCTAGGGGAGGGATAGCAGGAGGTGCAGGGATAGGGGAGGGATAGCTTTACGAGAAATACCCAATAAAGATGATGAGGTGATGGATGCAGCAAACCACCATGGCATATGCATACCTATATAACAAACCTGCATGTTCTTCACATGTACCCCAGAACTTAAAGTATAATAAAAATAAAAAAATTAAAATTAAAAATTTCTATTGGATAGAAATTTGATAATACAATTTTTTAATTATTAAATTTTGATTTTTTGTTGAAAGGCTATGGATTGATATGTTTATTTTTATTTTTATTTCATTTCAGATTCATTTTCATGTCTAAGAAACAGATTCCAGAGGAGACTTCTATTTGTATATTCATTATAAATATATTAATGGAAGACTTGGTATTTAATTATTATTATAAAAATATATAAAACTGCATATTTGAGATATGAGTTAATTTCATGTTCCTTTTCCATACATGCTTGAAATTATTTAAAATCATATGTGTATGTGTTTATATATATATATATATATTTTATTGCATTTTAGGTTTTGGGGTACATGTGAAGAACATGCAAGATTGTTGCATAGGTACATACAAGGCAATGTAGTTTGCTGCCTTTCTTCCCATCACCTATATCTGGCATTTCTCCCCATGTTATTCCTCCCTCGTTTTATATAAGAAATTTGAAGTGTTCTGCTACCAATAAAAATCAGGCTTTGGATCCTCTATATGCCTTAGATTTCATGGAATTATATTGGTGTTTATTACTAATTTCACAGTTGACAGAAACTGTTAGCTACAATATAAATTTTGTCATCTTGTTGTGTTTCTACAAACCTCTGGGTTTTTTAATTTAATGACTTTCTCTCAACATAAAAAATAAAATTTCTCTGCTAAGCTGTTCCTGAGACAAAGCATCTCACAGAAAGAAATGATATGACTTCTAACCTTTCATAATCTTTTTACGATAGGTGTCCAAAGTTCTTAAGTTGGGACAAACTTCAGAAACTTCCATTGTGAAATGGAACTTGCACATTCAATCAGAGGCAAAAGCTTGCCTCTAAATCTAATTCAATTAGCAGATCACTTGAGCCCAGGAATTTGAGACCATCCTCAATAACATGGTGAAATGCAATCTCCACCAAAACACTAAAAGTAGTCGGGTGTAATGGTGTGCACCTGTGGGCCCAGCTACTCAGGAGGCTGAAGTGAGAGGATTTTAGCATCACTGCAGTCCAGTCTGGGTGACAGAGACTTTGTTTCAATACATAAATAAATAAATAAATAAATAAATAAATAAAAATAAAATATGTGCCTAAAGATCTTTTGCTCATTATTTTTGGAGAAAAATAAAAACAGGACTAGATCTATCAGTCATTCACTGTTAATAATTAAAAATTATCTATGTTCATATATCATTTCCAAAATAGAAAAAATCTTTTATCACTAGGACAATTACGAATTCACAATTTATATGTTTTGATTTCAAATTATAAGCATTTATTCTTCACACATAATATTTTTTAAAACATAAACCTAGCAATATACTAGGAATTATTATTTTTTTTTTTAAAAGCGAACTCACTCTTCTGAAGTGTTTACCTTTGGAGCTACTGTTAAGGCATGCAATGATGGATGGAAATATTTGACACTCTTAAACCTCAGAATTCTGAGCTAAATCTTATAAGGACTCACAATATCATCTATGCATCATGCTTTTATTGATTTATTTACACCATAATATGCTCCAGAAGATTCAAGGAGAAAAAAGATTACAAGATGTATAAATAACATACATCTAATGTGTAGTCTTGGCAATAGCTTGGCTTAAAAACAAGTATAGAATATATAACATAAGATTATTTTTGTAGTTGAATACTTAAAAATATTAATCCCTGTTGATGCCTCTGTGTGTTTGTGTGTGTGTGTGTGTATGTGTACGTGTATGTGTGTGGTGTGTACATACATGTCTGTATGCAGCTGCAGCTACACTTCAGCCACAGATTAACATACTTTCTTGAGTACAGTCTGGTAATGTCTGATTCATATGAGTGTTTACCTCTCAAGAGCTTTAAGCATTCCTCCTTGAAATACCTTAGATAATAAAAATGATTATATATTAAATAAATATTTGTTTTATTCAGTTGAATTTCATTTGAATCTAGTTAAAAAAAGAGTCATAATTTAGTACATTTAGTTTCAGGCACAAAAGGCAACAAGCTAACATTTCACACATTTGTCTTTGTATCAAAAAGAATTACTAAATACAAAATTAGTGATTCTGATTTCTGAAATGATGACTTCTAAGTCCTTGGTACTTAAAGTAATAATAAAACTTTAAAATAATTTATCAGTACCGTTCCCATAATCTTAAATTTTATTGAGACTCTTGTGGTTGAAGATGAAATTTCTTAAGCTCTAAGTTATTCTAAATTTATAAATCTTATTTGGCCACATGCTATTTAACCACATGCTATAATACATTTTTATGCTTTTTTTTTTTTTGGAGGCAGTCTTGCTCAGTCATCAAGGCCAGAAGGCCAGAGTGCAGTGGCACAATCATAGCTCACTGTAACATTGAACTTCTGGCCTAAAGAGATATACCTGCCTCAGCCTCACAAAGTGCTAAGATTATAGGTGTGAGCCACTGTACCCAGCCAGATTCACTGTAAACAAGAAATATATTGTGAAGAACAGAAACAAGTATGTTGATGTGTTTTATTGGATATGCCTCCTGGAATTATACTTATTAATATTAATATTTATTTTATTAAATCATAAGAAAATTTGCACGATTAAATTATATAAATTAATTGTACAGAAATGACTAGAAAGAATACTGAAGGCTTTCTTTTTATCTTTTTTTCTGAGATAGGGCCTCAATACGTCACCCAGGCTGCAGTGCAGTGGCACCATCATGACTTACTGTAGGCTCAGCCTCCTGGGTTCAAGCACTCCACCTGCCTCAGCCTCCAGAGCAGCTGAGAATATAGGCATTTGCCATCACGCACAGCTAATTTTTTGCATTTTTAGTAGAGACAGGTCTTCACCATTTTTATCCTGGCTGGTCTTGAACTCCCGAGCTCAAGTGATTGCCCCCTTGGCTTCCCAAAGTGCTGGGATTACAGGAATGAGCCGCCATGCCCAGCCTGAAGGCATTTTTTTTTTAACCTTTAAAAGCAGCTGCTTTTTCCTAAAGACTTCAAATGTTAGTAATGTGAAATGGCAGTTTTATGCATGCACTGGGAGAATAGCAAAGCTGCCATGTGTAATTGATTCAAGATTCTGGCTGATTATACTCTTGGTACTTTTAATCAGATATCTAATGAGTATGATTACTGGAAAATATTCTCTATAGAATGTTTGAAAAATCCTTCATTGCAATGAATCTATTATTTATAGTGCATAACTTCATGATGGGAAGAAGTGTAATAGACCAACGGTTTCATAAACAGTGCACTAACATAAAAAATTTCTTCACATTACATAGCTCGTCTAATATTTGTCAACTTGTTCTAAACAAATACTTTTCCTAAATTTCATCATTTGTGCAATAAACGTAGTAGACATGTTGTGTGTAGTTTGCTTGGATGGAACTTAAGACGGTTCTGAATGCTACCAAGAAGGTAGCAGCTACACAGAGCGCTCTCCATTTCTACAGTCCCAGGACATTCATTGTGTAGCAGCTACACAGAGCGCTCTCCATACCTACAATCCCAGGACATTCACTGTGGGCAAAGAAGCTGCTACTGCTCTCGATCTGTACAAGAGACGGGAAAGCCTTTCTGTCCTGTTACTCTGAATGATCTTTTTATCAGTACCCTCTGGTGATTGACAGAAGACCAAACTCCACTCTCTTCATCTATAGACTCTGACTTTCAAGCTTCTTCAGACAAATACACTACAAAAACTTGTGTTCATCAAGCCAAGTTTGTTGGAGTTCTACTTAGAGAAATTATAAAAAATTGAGTGCACTCTTTCTTGGTATGTAAGTCTATAAATTACTTATTTTCTATTTAAAATTCTGTGTGTGTCTGTGTGTAATGAAATTTGACAGGAAATATGGGCTGAGCCTACACTCTTCACTCATTTTCTCATTGCCCCGACATTGATAGATATATGGATGACAATCACAGTGACTTCCAGGTTAATAGCTTCCAGTAATATTTATCAACAATTACTAGCATATCATCAATGAAGGAATTTTCTCACATGACCGATCAGTTAATGGTGATACTCCAGTTATTTCTCTAGTATATAAGCAAATTATACTATTAATAAAATAAATTGCTTAAAATTTCTCCACAAATACTTATTGAATATCAACTTTTGGGCCTCAAAAACAAGATCTACTATTAAGTTTCAGACAAGTGTTACTAAGAAATTCTTAGATGAGAGTGATATTTGGTACCAGAAAAAGAAAGAAGAGCCTCCTACAATAAGTAGGGCTTGAGTAGGATAAATTTGCTGCAGTTAGTGCTGTAAGATATTTTTAAGACTAAATAAGAAAAGTACTTTCATAAACTGTGTCTTTATTGGTAAAATCTAATCTTGACTGCAATATATTACTCCCCATTCAAAATATGGAAAGGTTAAATACAAAATGATGATCACCCCCGTCTTTACTTTTGAAGCAACTGTTATACAAAGAAGCCATGTGATTTGCTAAGGGTGATACAGCTCCCCTCAAGCATCCAGCCATCCTGCAGAGTAGCATAGGATTTAAGAAAATAGACACTGGAGTCAGCCCCCTGAGTTTGCATTTCTGTTCATTCTTTTCTATTTGTGCATACCTGGACAAGTTCTTTAAACTCCTTATGCTTCATTTTTCCCAACAAAGGAAAAGGGCATTAAAGTACTTAATCTCTGGCATTGTTACAAGTATTAAATATTTTGAACTAATACATGCAGTATGTGTGGTTTTCATTATAATTCGTCTAATGGTAGGTATAACTTGGGCCTAGATGCATACTTACTACCTTACTTTTTTTTTCTTTCTTTTTTTTTTTTTTTTTTGAGACAGAGTTTTGCACTTGTTGCCCAGGCTGGAGTTTGGCTCACCACAGCATCCACCTCCCGGGTTCAAGCGATTCTCCTGCGTCAGCCTTCCGAGTAGCTGGGATTACAGGCATGCACCACTATGCCCAGCTAATTTTGTATTTTTAGTAGAGATGGTGTTTCTCTCCATGTTGGTCAAGCTGTTCTCAAACTCCTGACCTTAGGTGATTCGCCCACCTCAGCCTCCCAGAGTGCTGGGATTACAGGCATGAGCCACTGCACCTGGCCCACTAGCTTACTTTTATACAACTCCTACTACATTCGTGGCTGCATGATTATTCTCCTCTGTACTACCAACAGTCCATTCTCGGTTCCTCAGTCTAAGTGAAGTACATATCTGATAGGTCACTACTCTCTTACCTGAAGATGAGTCTTTACGTATCCTCTCTCATCTTCCATTCCCGTAGAATGTGTGGAGTAGCTCTTTTCATTGTTTTTCGGCCTTCCACTCTTCTTTCCTACTGACCTAGACATTTTTCTACTTGTTTCTAATCTTACATGCTGTCTCCTCCAGCATGCCTTTTGTAACCCATCCAATTCAGGTAGGTATACTTCGGAGTGGTCTTCTTATATTCTTCACTGTCATTAAGCTGCAATGACATAAACATTTCTAGTGTACTTATGTAATATTAGGGTTCAGGGGTTCAGGGTGCCCTCAGCTCCCCTGAGACAACGTTTCTCCAAGTTCTTGGTCTCCTGCCCTCTCAAGAATGAGAGAGGGGACCACGATGCAGTGCGCAGTAAATGCCTGACTCAAAAGTGTTTGTAGAAAGTGATTTATTTAAAGAGAGGAAAAGGAGAAGGAGAGAGAAACAGCTAATTCTCACAATGAGTGAGAGAAAGAAAAGCCACTTTCACATTGAGTGAGAAGGGAGGAAACCAGAGAAGGAAATCTCCTCTCACATTGAGAGAGAGAATCCAGAAAGATGGAATCCAGGAGAGGAAAGCAGCTTCCACACTGAGTGGAAGGGACTAGAGAGAGATGGAGTTTAGGAGGGGAAGACCGGCTTCCATGAGAGTGTGGACAGGGACTCCAGAAGTGAAATCCAGGAGACAGAAAGATGGCTTCCATGAAGGGAGTGTTCGTGGAAGGGGACCCAAACATGGAGTCTGAAGGGGTGTGGAAGAAGGGGACTTTTAACGTGGGAGGAAGCCACACCTCCTCTAAGACCCCTGGCCAATGAAAGGAGCTCCTGATAACTTCCGCTGGAGTGACTGAATCTTAGTTTCTTCCCAAGCCCGTGAAATTCAAACACAAACCTTTAAATCTCCCAGATGGAGAGAGACGGGAGGGGGGCGTGGCGCTGGGAAGTTCTTGCCCTTAAAACTACCCTCCCTTGTAGATTCAGAAAGAGAACACATTCACTCACCTTGGCTGAAGTTCGCTCTGTGTGTGTATGTGTGTTTTATGCCATTATCTTGTAAGGACCCTGTATAGTCTGGGCTTTTGTTTTTGATTGTTGTTTTTCTGGCTTTGTTTGTTCCACTTGCTGAAAACGTATAACCTTAACCTCAAGGAGAACACAGCAATTTGTTCTATAGGAAGCCACCTCACATGCAGTTGAGTTTTAGTTTGTGGTGTGGTGAAGTTGATATGTTTGGAATCAAAAGACACTAGTCCCACCATTTATTAACTAACTGTACAACTTTCTAAAAAGCTTTTTGGTTAAGCCTTTTGACTCCTCTGCTTTAAGATATTAATAGCTGTTATATAGGTTAAATAATATAATTAAGTAAATAATAAAGAGCTCTTCAAAATTTTTGAATAAGATTTAATCAAATCTGAAAAACACACTTGCAATGGATAATTACCAAGAAAAATTATTAGTGTATAAAATTCTTAAAGACACTTATTTTACTAACATTTTAGATCATCTTATTAAATGTATATAATTGCATTATGTTTCCATTTGATTACTTGACCTGTATTATTCAATAATTTAAATTGCAGGAGTTAGACAGTAGTTTTCACAACTACATTTTAATATTTCTCACAAATTTCATGAGTATAATTTGGACAAATGAAAAGTAACATATGTGGACCATAATAATAAAATAAAAGATGATATATCTAATACATTAGAAAAGAAGTTCAGCACAATTTAATATAACACTAAAATCCTAATGGTGATAATTTGGAAAACAAACTCTTGTTCTCACAAGAAAAGACCAATCATTTGTTTGCAATTATCTAATAAAATATTTGATCACTAAAGTATCATATGAAAGAATAAATACATATTATCTTCATGTAATAAATCTAAAAGATGTGTGTCACACTGTAACAACAAATGTTGCAAATTCTTCAGGGGCTAAACATCGAGTTAGAGCTCATGACATATTTGTATTTCCTAGGTTCACCTATAATTAATATTTTTTCATCATATTAATAATTGGAAAAATATAAACAGTAAGATATATCTTGAGCTTACTTTTTAAGCCATGTTTACTTCTAGCACTCTCCCTTCCACTCAATTGTGGAGAAAAAGAAAGAAGAGGAAGAAGATAAGAAGGAGGTGGAGAGGAGCCATATATCAGTTAGAGCCAAATAGCCTCATCCCATACTGTTTACCTTTTCTAGATTTTTGGTTTGGCTTCATTACCAGTAGAAAAAATGTGAACTGAATTAGGTAGTTTCTGTTGACACTGTGGCTCAGGAAGCAATTCAGCTTCCCATTTTTCATAGATCACAGAGTATATTAGTTCGTTCTCATGCTACTATGAAGAAAAACCTGAGACTGCATAATTTATAAAGGAAACAGTTTTAATTGACTCCCAGTTTTGCATGGTTTAATTGACTTACAGATCTGCATGATTGGGGAGGCCTCAGGAAACATAATTATGGAAGAAGACATCTCTTTACAGGGTGGCAAGAGAGAGAATGAGTGCCAGACACTTATAAAACCGTTAGACCTTGAGAGAACTCAACCACTGTTACAGGAACAGCATGAGGGAAACCATCCCCATGATTCAATTACCTCCTGCTGGGTCCCTCCCATAACACCTGGGGATAATGGGTATTGCAATTCGAGATGAGATTTGGGTGAGGACATAGCCAAACCATATCATTCTGCCTCAGCCCCTCCTAAATCTCATGTCTTCACATTTCAAAACACAGAAATGCCTTCCCAACAGTCCCCCAAAATCTTAACTCATTCCAGCATTAACCTAAATGTTCAAGTCCAAAGTCTCACCTGAGACAAGGCAAGTCCCTTCAACCTATCAGTCTATAAACTCCAAAGCAATTTAGTTAATTCCTAGATAAAATGAGGGTACAAGCATTGGATAAATACACTCATTTCGAATAGAAGAAATTGACCAAAAAAAGGGGTTTACAGGCCCCATGCAAGTCCAAAATCCAATAGGGCAGCTATTAAATCTTAAAGATCGAAATTATCTCCTTCGACTCCATGTCTCACATCCAGGTCATGCTGATGCAAGAGGTGACTCCCACAGCCTTGGGCTACTCTGCCTCTGTGGCTTTGCAGGGAGGGCACAGCATCCTCTCAGCTGTTTTCACTGGCTGGTGTTGAGTCCCTGCAGCTTTTCCAGGAGCACAGTGCAAGCTGCTGGTGGATCTGCCACCCTGGGGTCTGGAAGATGGTGGCCCTCTTCTCACAACTCCACTAAGCAGTGTCTCAGTGGAACTCTGTGTGGGGGCTCTAAACCCACATTTCTCTTCTTTACTGCAATAGCAGAGGTTCTTCATGAAGGCTCTGCCCCTCAGAAAATTTGTGCCTGGACATACAGGCATTTCCATATATCTTCTGAAATCAAGGTGGAGGTTTCCAAATCTTAATTCTTGACATCTGTGCACCCTCAGGACCAATACCATGTATAAGCTGCCAAGGCTTGTGGCTTGCACCCTTTGAAGTAATGGCCTGAGCTGTACCTTGGCCCTTTTAGCCACAGCTGGAGCTGAAGCAAATAGAACACAGGGCACCATGTCCTGAGGCTGCAAAGAACAGGGGGCCTGGTCTGCCCACAAAACCATTTTTCCCTCCTAGGCCACCAGGTCTATAATAGCAGGGCTGCCATGAAGGTCTCTGACATGCCCTGGAGACATTTTCCCTATTGTCTGTGATTAACATTTAGCTCCTAGTTACTTATGCAAATTTCTGCAGCAGGCTTGAATTTCTCCCCTGAAAATGGGTTTTTCTTTTCTATACCATCAGCAGGTCAGAAATTTTCCAAATGTTTATGCTCTGCTTCCTCTAGAATGCTTAGACATTTTTTCTGCCAGATACCCTAAATCATCTCTCTCAAGTTCAAACTTCCATAGATCTCTGGGGAAAGGAATAGATGCTGTCAGTCTCTGTTCTAAAGCATAACAGGGTTCATCTTTATTCCAGTTCCCAACAAATTCCTTATCTCCATCTGAGACCACCTCAGTTTGCACTTTATTATCCATATCACTATCATCGTTTTGATCAAAGACATTCAACAAGTCTCTAGGAAGTTCCAAAGTTTCCCACATCTTCTTGTCTTCTTCTGAGCCCTCCAAACTGTTTCAACCTCTACCTGTTACCTAGTTCCAAAGTCATTTCCACATTTTTGGATATCTTTATAGCAGCACCCCACCCTCTGTGGTACCAATTTACTGTATTAGTTTGTTCTTATGCTGCCATGAAGAGATACCCAAAACTGGATAATTTACAAAGAAAAGAAGTTTAATTGACTCACAGTTCTACATGGCTGGGGAAGCCTCAGTAAACTTATAAACATGGTGGAAGACACCTCTTCACAGGGTGACAGGAGAGAGTATAAAACCATCAGATCTTGTGAGAACTCACTCACTATCAGGAGAAGAGCATTGGGAAAACCACCCTCAAGATTCCATTATCTCCCAATGGATCCCTCCCATGGCACATGGGGATTATGGAGATTACAAGTCAACGTGAGATTTGGATGGGGACACAGCCAAACCATATCACAGGGGAAGGGTGAATTATAAATATTTAGTAATTTAATGTTGATTCCTTTTTTTCCAAACACTTTCATTTCAAAAGAAGATTTGGAGGTTTTTTTTTTCTCGATGCAGAATACTCGTATTATGGAAAGCACTTCTTCATTACCAATTATGAATATTTGAAACATTATTTTGTTCTCTTGTTGTAAATACCTGTGGGTTTCATTTACAATGTGTATGGATCACCATCCAATCTATGTGTCAGATAATTAAGTTTTCCCACAAATAAAATTAGAAACTCTTAGACTATTAGCTCCACGACTGCAATATGAGATGGATCTATTAGATACCTCATGCACATAACCTGAGCCATTGGATACTCGCTTCATTGTAGCCACCCCAGCAGCAGCCCTGTGTGGACTGACAGGTTTCACTGACAGTAGCTGCCTTAATAATGTAGACTGAGTGGCTTATAAACAGAAGAAATCTATTTCTAACAGTTCTGGAGGCTGGGAAGTCCAAGATCAAGCTGACATCAGATTTGATGTCTGGTGAGGACCCAATTACTCATAATGGGCTGTCTTCTTGCTTTCTTCTCATATGGGCAAGGTTAAAAGATCTCTCTTGTGTTCCTTTTGTAGATACTTAATACTTTTTGAGGGCTCAGTCCTCATGATCTAATTACCCCCAAAGTTCCCATACCTCCTAATATCATCCACTGGGGGCTTAGGATTTTAACACATAAATTTAGTTAGGAATGGGGGAGACAAAATTATTCAGTCAATAGCAAAAGCTATGTATTTCATCTTTGTAACTCTTGACTTATAACTCCAACCTAGGGCTTCTCTGTTGCTTCTGATGTATTAGATGCCAGAAAATGCTGGGTACAGTGGCTTTTGCCTGTAATCCCAGCATTTTGAGAGGCCAAGGCAGGCAGATCCTTGAGCTCAGGAGTTGGAGACCAGTCTGGGCAATATGGGGAGTCCCTGTCTCTCCAAAAAATAATGAAAAAAAATACAAAATTATTTAAAAATCATTGGATAGTAAGTAAATTAAAGCACAAAGAAATGAGATGTATAAAAGCTGTTACATCATTTTAAGTAGTAATCAACAAGGAAATAATAAAATGTATAAAGTTATCCATGTAATTTATACTTGTTGTATTTTTTTTTACCATCAACTAAACAGTTACTAAATGCCAAGCATTGTGCTCTGCTCTTTATTTCAGTTAATGCTGAAAATCCTTACAAACTCTTGAGAAAGGCATTATTCATTACCATTAAATAGCATATTAGGAAACTGAGGTACAGGAAAATGAACATGTTCAAGAATAAATAATAAGTATTTTTACCAGCATGAAACTAAAACTTTCTGACTATAAGGAATGTGTATTTTACCACTACAAATAAATGTTTGTCTTTATTTTTAAAAGGAAAAGGAAGGAAAGCAGGGAAGAAAGAAGGGGGAAGGAACTAGCAAGAGAAAAAAGATCAGTAATTTCGGGCAGGATAGATTCAATTTCTGTGACATAAAATCAGCCTTTTTCATCTGAAAGTGGTATTCTCTAAACAAAAAGCCTTTTAATCTCTATGTGGATTTAAATAGATAACTTTTTAACTTATACTGACTGGGAATTGTATTTTTATCGATTTATTGCCTTCACAGTATTTCCTCTGCCTCTTTGCATTCAGTTTAAACCCATTTATTGGGGTTGTACATGTCAACTTCTACAGATTAATTTGCCTTCATTAAAATGACAATTTGGAGTCAATTAATGTAAAATCTCATAGAGATTATTGGATGTAATGGAGAATTTCATTTGACTTAAACTAGTACTAAAAATAAAATCTAAGTAGTTTCACTAAATGATTACATGGGAATTATATGCATAAGTTTTGTCATACTTCCAATACCCTTAGCAGCGAGGCCAATTGATACAATGCATGTAATACTTGGCCAAAAAGTTTCAACACTATGTTACTCAGGAGCTACTGCAGTCAGAAATATTGAAAATTTTATTTTTGTGATACACAATATTATATCCTATTTCAGTGGAAAGTTATTTTTCTCAATCATTAAAAAATGTGTTCTCTATGCCTATAGTTCTTTCTACAAGGAGAACAAAGACAAAAAAGACACAAAATCCTCAAGTTAGAGATAAAAAACTGGAGCAAGACATATCCACAGATATTGTTTCAAAGCATATTGGTGAGAAAATAAATATTTCCCTAGAAACAATTAGAAATAATTGATAAATACCTAAATTCAATGCTCCAGTGCTAACATAAGCAAAGGTAGGGACCTGATACTTAGATCTGTGAAATAAGATGGGGACATTAGACAATAATGTTATGGGAGAATAGCCGTGGTTTTTTTTAGGCTCAATAATCAAAGGGGATCACACTGATGTCTCAATAAAAAGCTGGATATTCACATAACCTATTGCATATCCTTTAGATTTTGTTAAGCATATAAAGTAAATAAGAAGTATTATATTTCATCAGTTTTAAGAAATATGTTTTCCCCCAAGTTTTAGCATCTCTGAAACTGGAATAACTCATAATCTATTATTATAACCCTGCCATAATAATTAGCAATATTGTTTTTTTCTCCTCCCCCTTCCATTTTCTAAGGGATACATTATATCTGCAGTGCATTGAAAGTGGACAGTAAAAAAGCAGGTTTGGGAAGCAAAGAGCAACATAAAACAGGCTATTTGAAGAATCTATGTGAGAGATGATTATAATTTGAACCAGAGGGTAATAAACATTAACATTCTAGTGATATTTGGTAAGTAACATTTCAAAATATAGTCAATCCAAATTATTCAAAGATTCAATACTTATGAATTTGCCCACTAACTAAATTATTCATAACCCCTGTAGCAATGTTTGTGCTGCTTTCACGCACATTCATGTACATGCACAGAGCCAGGAATAATTTGAGTTACCCAGCATCCATGTTCCCAAGTTGACTTTAAATAAAGTGATGCTGTTTTCTTGTTTCAGTAGTTACACTATTAACAAATAATTTCATGGTTTATTTAGTGCCCTGGTTTTTGTTCTTGCTTTTTGTTTCTGATCTTGTTGCTTAAAATGTCCCCAAGTATAGTGTGGAGATGCTGTCTAGTGCTCACAAGTGCAAGAAGGCTGTGATGTGCCTTATGGAGAAAATACCTCTGTTACATAAACTTTGCTCAGTCATGACTTACAGTTATATTGGCTGGAAGTTCAATGTTAATAAATCAACAGTACATATTGAAAAAAGTGCCTTTAAATAGAAGCGCCCATAAAACAACGTTATATATTGATCAGTAAACAAAAAGCTGTAACAAAAGGCTTGCAGAAACCTAACTGTAGAGCAATGGTTTAGTATTTCCTAAGTCAGTGTTTTTGTCAACTTCATAGAACGTATTATCCTGTATAACAAACATTGACTGTATTTTCACTTCTTGTGGATTGTGAAAGACAGAGAAAGAAAATAATTTCTCCAAGCTTTTTGCATTAGTCCATTGAAATGATTGAATTGTCATCCCCGGTTATAAGGAATAATGTGGATGAAGCTGGTTTCAGAATTAACAAGAATTTAGTTTTCATCATTTTGTGCTAGAAATATCTATCACATGATTAACAGGATGTGGTAATAAGAAAGCTATATAAACAAATAGGAGTTTGAGTTGGAGAGTACTTGGCTGGAGTTATCTATTGCTGATTCATCATCATACACAATGTATTGCAATCATTGAATCTCGATAAAATAACCAAAAAACTAAATTCGTGTAGTTCAAAGAGAGTCAAAGGCTAAGTTTTGCATTGTTACATTACTTATGCATTGTATCATTAGTCAGAGTGAAGGGTAGATACAATCAAAAGAGACTAAGCTGGAGCAATTAGTGAGAAGGAATGAAAACAGAGTTTGATGTCCTAGAATACAAGTCGACTATGTGTATATTTATACACATATGAGTGTATGATATATATATATATATACATATATATGAGCATATATATATACACATATATATGAGTGTATGCATATGAGTGTATGCATATATATACATATATACACACACATATCAAGGATGAGAAAATATGCCACTGCTGTGAATTAAGTAAAAAAAAAAATGATGACATATAATTGCTTGCTGGATTTAGCAACTTTAAGGTCATTGCTAATCTAGTAAACCCTGATTGGAATGCACTGAAGAGAGACTAGAATAGGAATTAGAAATAACTCTCTTGAGAATTTTACAATGAAAAGAAGAAACAAGAATATAACTACAGAGTAAAAGGGGCCAAAGAAGTGTCTTTCACATGTATTGTTTTTAACACAGGCGATAAAAACATGTTTGCATACTGATGGAAAACATTCAATAAATTACAGAAAAAAGTAATGAGGTAGAAAATAAAGAGAGGTTTGCTGAGGCAATGTCTTTAAGTAAATGAGTAAAGATGGGACTTGGCAAGCATGTATATGGGGGAACTGAATTTAGATAGAAGCATCAGAATCATCAGTGACAGATGCAAAGGTGGGATTTGTAATCCTCAATGAGGTTCATGAACATATATTAAAAATTAAATATAAAATTTAAATTAAAAAGAATTAAGTTTGCTTTGTGCATTTTTTTCAGCTATATGCAAGGGCATATGTACAATTTTGGAGTAGGCGATGTTGGATCAAACCAGGGTTGTGGTTTTTTTCAAGAGAGTGTGAGGATGTTAAAGAAGAAAGAATGGAGGGATATGTAAAGGAGTAATTGCAAAGTAACCAAACATCATTTCCTGAGATACCTTAAAAATAGACTGTGAACCTCACACCTATGGGGAGTGTGGACTCAAAGTGGGAGAAGGTACGGAGGGAAGCAGACAATAAGTTAGAAAAGAATGGAAGGATATTTAAAGGAGTGCATTCCTGAAATGTGTATGGCTCTCTGAGATTGTGCAGCCAGCTTGGGAAGGATCACTGCAACTCTGAACAGTCTTTACAGTAAATGAGCAGAATTTAACTGTTGTCTCCTTATTCTCAGCGGTTGATTTTGTCCCACAGAGTGAGCACTAAGTCAGAAATTCTGTCATTTATACACAGATTTGGCTGGGCTGCACCAGGACCCTGGATCTGCTATTATCTGAAGTTTTATGCAACAGAGCCCGTGATGAACTGGTACGTTAATAACAAAAGAAGTGAAGATTGATATAACCCACTGTACATCCTTCAGATTTTGTTCTCTTTAAGTATACAAAATGGACAGAGTATATTAGATTTTATTAATTCAAGTGATTGGAAACTGGAGAAACGTGAATATGTGGCTACAGGTGGATACACTGAAATGGCCAAAATTGCCAAGCAAAGTCCCAACCTTTGATCAGATACATATTAAATTAAATAAAGTTTTCTTCATAAGTTAAGGAATCTGTGGAGTAGAAGTAAACTCCAAATTAATTTTGGTTTAGGCATAATTCTTAATTGTCCAGTGGAATTCTCTGGACCTACTTTTACCTTCTGAAGATGGCAGATGTTCTTGGCAATACTGTGCATAAAAAATATAAAACAAATCAACCAACCAGTAAACAAGATAAAAATGTAAAAATCCCCAAAACAAAAATCTATGAAAGAAAAATAAAAAATAGAAAACAAATTCTCCAAAAAGGTCGTATTTAAGGAATGCAAATTAAACAAGATATCATTTTCGCCTTACACTAAAGTTTGCAGACACAGAAATTATAATATCAGTTTTAATTTATGTAAAGTATGTTGTAAATTTACCCAATTTTTGCAAGATAAATTTTATTGTATGTATCAAAAACCTTAAGTTGTTTGTAAGGAAACACTGGGCACACTGGCAACATTTTCTGCAGAATATAATTTCTTGAATTTTTCACTCAGCAGAACTAAATTACAAAGTGTCCAAAAATATTGTCTGGGTTGCCAAAAATAGGAAAAAATGAAGAAAACACCTAAAGCGCATTTTAAATGATATTGTAAAGATGATTCTAACGTGAAACTTGAGCAAGCAGTTGAAAGTCAAATATAATTAAAAATCAAATATTTGAAGAGAAAAACCTTCAATATTTCTCTCAGATTTTTAAGAGAAAAATATAGAGGCAAAATTGACAAGAGGACAGGTGGCTAGGGATTTACAAATACATTAATAAGCAACCTATGGAAAGGAAATTAGGCATAAGAAAAGAATTAGATACATAGACCAAACACATGATATTTTCTATTTTCTGTTTTGTTAGGCATAGTGACAATAGCCCTGTAGCTGACTTCTCTAGCAATAGCATGAAATCACTGATGAGAACTGATACTCAGAAAAACTTTAAAGTTTAAATAAATTGCACAGTTTGCTGCCAAGATGTGTACAGGCATGATTTTTTTTTTTTGTTATAAATGCTTTGAGATTGAATAAATATGCTTTCTGTGGAAAGAAAAGAAGAATAGATGGTTAATCGTCATTCAGTTCAATTTGGAATAACCTATTTTTTATGATTTCAAATAAGCAATAATATTAACTTTTAATAAAGAACATTTTGAACATTACAGCTTTTCTTCAGAGTCACAATTTCTTTTATGAAATAGCAAATAGTTGAATATACAAGATTCCCTGAAGATAAAGCTAAAGGAAAGTCACAGTCTGTGTCAACAAAATATGATTTTTAAAAAATAATTAGGAAAAAACAATTCTATCCATGAATAATATGATGATTTTAATCTTAAAATAAATATTTTCTAGCATTAAATATGGAAATATGAATGCCAAAAAATGTAGAAATTCCACATTAATTTCAATCCTCTATTGTAATTTGTAGTAGCCCAAATAAAAGGTATATTTGTATGATGATCACATGTTGCATAATTATAGGCATTCAAAACTAAGTAACAATAAAACATGTTGATTAATTGATATCCCATTTTTAATTTGATAAATTTTTTTTTGTTCTTCAGATTTATTTATATATGCTAGTCAAACGGATGATATATACACTTTTATGTACTTGGAACACATATAATTTAATTCACTTAGATTTGCATGTTATATGAAAATTAAACAAGGCTTCTATTAGTATTTTTGAGGTTCTATATTAAATTGGCTCTCATGGGATTTAATATGTAGCAAAATACATTCAAAATCTTACTGAATATAGCAAGTACACTGCTTTCCAAGTTCTTTGTTCTGTAATGTGTGTTTGTGCAAGATTGAAACTCCTTTTCTTCTGATTTATTTAAGATTGCTTAAAACATTGGCATTGACTATAAAAACAGGCTGTTAGAGGACTTTCCAATTTTATGGGTTCTCTTGGAGTTCCTGTGACTTTCAGAAAGGAGAGAAAGGACTGACACCATTAATATCACATAGTGAGTCTCCCAATACCTTATAGAAAGTAAAATTGTAGTTATATTGAATTTGCTTTAAGAAAGTGAGAGAATTAACAGTCTTTATAAATTTCAGTTTTTAGGTTGTGTTAACCGCCTGCTACAGAGTTGTTATTGCTGTTTTTCATATTAAATTATCTTATACACATTTTGTCAAGTGATGTATTTGCATTTTATTGTCTGTGTTTCCAAAGTACCAAGTTATTATTTCATTTTCAAACCCTTGTATCATAAATAAATAAAGGCTTTGTATTATCTCCCCATATCAAAATCCCTCCTGTACCCCACCTTTACCTTGCAACAATATGATATTTTCAAATTTAGGGATTTTACGTTTCCAAGACATGCAATATTGTGCCAGAATCTCAAATAGCTGTAAGGCACCAAAGCATAAACATAAACGCTAACATAAGTAGAAATGTATAAGTTACAGATGGAGTATTTCCATATTTAGTGAAACTTATTTGATACTTTTGATTTTTCTTTTCTTTCTCTTGAGACTAGATAGAAAGAATAAGATAGAAGGAATCAGATGTAACACATATAAGGAATAAGATGTAACTTTAACTAGATAGAAGGAATAAGATGTAACAAATTGACATGGAAGATTCCTATCGATAAGACACAAATTTTCAGCTATTTCTTATATAATCACATTTGCAATTTAAAAATTAACTCTTGGAAGAATAAGTATTAAAACTTTAATAATACTAGTTTTTTTAATGCTGCATCAACACTAGAAAGAGAATCATTGTGGGGTATAGACTCTGTCAATGACTAAGTAAATAATTAAATACAATTAAATTGCCAAAAGCACAGAGCCAGTGGTCTATCTTAGAAGTGTTAGTTATAATTAATTAGGTTTTGTTAAGTTTTTTAAATGAGAGTAAAATAAAAAGAAAATACATTTAGAAAAGTTTCATGAGTATTTGGACTCCTAAATATAGCAAAACAATTGCAGATTAAAATCCGGATTATGGATTTCCATTAAACCATCTATTTCAATCTTCTGCAAGTCTTTTTGACTACATGATACATTGCATTTTATTGTGTTACACCTGAGCTTGAAAAATAGCCTATCATTTACAGGGATGAATTGTTGAAGATATACCGAATTATTCCCTGAGGGAGCAATTATAAATGTTTAAGGAGGATAAGTGAGAACAGAAAAAGTGTCCATGTCACAGGTCACATTAAATTCAGCATTGCCCATATGGGTGTGGGAAGATAACTACGGGAAAATTGTAGATATAATTTCTGCTGTATTGTCAGAGTTATTGATTGAAGACATTGGTTTTGAATAGAAATGCTAAATTTAGGTTGAGATGCCCAAAGGGCAGCCCATTTTCTTGGTGAGTTCTTCACTCTGCCTGCAGCTCAAGCATAGCGCTCTAAGAGTTCAAACACTTTCTCACTTACCACTGAGTGGCAGCTCTCCCTTTTGAACCTTTTTAACCAAGCAACCTACAGTCATCTCTAAAACATGAATATGATATTCCTCTTAATTCTTAAGACATTTATCTTCCCATCAAAGCAAGGAAAATTTCTCTGAATTCCTGTCACCAGACACACAAGTAGAAGAGTTGCAAGAACTGTTCTGATCATAACTTCCTCCCAAACTAATCAGTACAGCAGTGTTAAGTGGCATGTCATTCTGAAATATGCCACTGAGAGTGACACCTTATGTCGGAAGTTGTGCTGCTGTATTTGAAATGGAAAAGGAGAACTCTTCCCACAAATTATTCTACTGTCTTTTTCACACACAAAACTTTAATCTGTGTTTATTATTTCTGCCTCCTCAGCATAAACTATTTTCTTTTGGGACTCCCAATTTTCCTTTAGGCAAAACAGAAAAACCAAGCCAAACAGAAACAAAACCTTTCCTTGCTCTCATCCCATATGACTAAGATTACACCTGAGTCTAGTAGTAAGAATGGAACACAGACAGAACTAAACAATGTAATTTGCAACCCCTGACCACATCCATTATTCTGAGATAAGCCTATGACCCAATCTGGTTTAATTACTATTAACAACAGACTTGTATGGACACCAAATGAAGACATACTCTTTTTATTTCTACCTAATTTGAGGCTGTGATAACGCAGGCATACATACTGTTACAAGTAACCACTATGTTGAGCTGAGAATACAGCCGTTTTAAAGTAAGTAGTGGAGAGCAGAGAGAAAAGACACAGACTGAGACCCCATGATGTTAATGAAGACACTGGATTCAAATTCTACCTGCAGCTAATTCTGTGCCTGTTTTTCAGTAATGTGAACAAATAATATCCTGTGTTAAGCCAGTTTTAGTTGAGTTTTTTTTTAATCCCTTGCTATGGACACCACCCTAAAATGATAGAGTAATTTATCTTGGGAATAAAGTAAAAAATAAAGATGTGAGCCTCAATTCAGAGAATGTTAAGCTAGTTCATGAATTCATGAATATATTCACAGAGGGATTCTTTTTGAGGTCCAACTCCATCATAAATCTGCGCTTTCTACTAAAACTGACTGTAGGTTTTAACACCCACCATCCACATTTTATCACAGTGTATATCAGACAGTACTTTAAGAGACACTTGTACAGGCATACAATGTGCTTGTAATCAGCATTTTGTACAGTCCAAGTTAGCAGAACTCAAATTCAAGCATTTTTGAGAAGCGGAGCTGCAGTTATAGGTATAAACAAACAATTAATGATGACTCAGTACTTCAAGTTTGAACTTTGAGAAATTCTAAACAGAGATGTTGAGAACTCTGTTCTTTGTGATTAAGGATCTGAAACTGCAAGATTTTTAACTGTGTATTAAAGAAATCTCAGCAAAATTAGGAGAATAAAATCTTTCTTATTCTCTCAGAGATGAAAGAAAAATGTTTAATACCTGATTTTATAAAAATAGCATGTCTGTATATGTATTTTTCTAATAGGTAAGTCTTGTAAGACATTCAAATATTATTCTAATGTTTCTGTGAGAGTACTTTGGATGAGATTAACATTTAAGTTTGAATTTGTGTAAAGCAGATTGCACTCTATAATGTGTGGTGGGTATTAGAAAACCAGTTGAAGGTCTAAAGAGAATAAAAGATTGACTTCTGTATAACAAATAATTCTGCAGCAGAGAGGCTTCAGACTTCAACTGCAACATTGGCTCATTCCTGGTCTGTAGACCGCTGGTCCACTCTGCAAATTCTGGACCTACAAGTTCCCATCATTGTGTTAGCCAATTCCTTCGAATCCATGTATATCCATTATCTATCTCTATGTATAAATGTGAAATATGTATTTATATATAATAAATCTCTTTTTTATTTTTTTGAGACAGAGTCTGGCTCTGTTGACAGGCTGTAGGGCAGTGCTGCCATCTCGGCTCACTGCAACCTCTGCCTCCAGGTTCGGGCAATTCTCCAGCCTCAGCCTCCCGAGTAGCTGGGAATACAGGTGCTCACCAGCACACCCAGCAAATTTTTGTACTTTTAGTAGAGATGGGGTTTCACCATGTTGGCCAGGGTGGTCTCAGTCTCTTGACCTCATGATCTACCTGCCTAAGCCTCCCAAAGTGCTGGGATTATAGGAGTGAGCCACTGTGCCAGGCCATACTAAATCCTTATGTTTCTCTCTCTCTCTCTCATTCTCTCTCTCTCCATACACACACACACACACACACACACACACACACACACACACACGCACACACCCCATTGGTTTTTCTCTGGAGAACCGTGACTAATAAAGATCATAAAGTAACATAAAGATCTTCACTCTTTGTGCTTACCCCCATCATTTATCCACATGCCTTTTTTGTAGACCTCTCTGTCTCAGTCTTCTAAGTTGTCTGCTTCTAGGTGCCTGATAAACTAAGGAAGTCTTTCCCCACTGCCAGTGAATTCATATATATTGTCATCTATAGAAACTATTCTTGCCACACAATGTGCATGACCAACTATACCATCTGAAGCTCCGCCCTTGTGAAAATTTCTCCTCACCAATGTCATTCATGACCACATTTCCAGAAATGAAGTCTACTAAACATGGTGCATATTTCTTGATGTTGGGAGCTGTGAGATACTATAATTTGGTTGTTTTATGTTTGAGTGACATTTCAGAATACCCCAGGCCATTGGACCCCTAAAATATACTGACATGTTGAGTCTCAGAAACATTATAGAGTATATTTCTCACACCCTGGAGTGTATTATGCTTAACAAGGCCCATCTTATATAGTAGAATTAGCTTATTTTTAGTTTGCAACCACAAGCCAATGTACTCATGATCTTTTTTCTTGGCCTTTGCCTTCCACATGAGCTGTTCTGAGTGGATGTCAGTGTAACCATAGGGGTGAGCTGAGGAACAGGAGCCAGTGAAAGAGTGTAGGATAAATTGAAAGTCTGAGCCACTTTATGCACATTACCCTAGCCTTAATCTTGCTGCTGCCCAGTTGCAAATACATTCCTTCAACCTTGGAATACATAGCTGGATCTACAAGACCACATGATGTGGAGGGTCTCACAGAGGCCAGCTTATAAAGGATGGGATGCCTGGTCACTTGATACTCCATGGTCAGCATTTCTCACATGGCTAAGTAGCATTTTAAGATCTTTTGTGATGTATAACTCTCTGCTATATAAAAATGATGTTTTTCTTCTCTTTTTTTTTCTTTTTAAAGTCTTCTGCAGCCAAGTCTAACAGAAATTTTATTGACTTATTTATTTATTGTTTTGTTTAATGTTTCCTTGTCTTTTTTTAATTTCTTCCTAGAAAAAAAAAACAGCTACATGTGCAGGATGTGCAGGTTTGTTACATAGGTAGACATGTTACCATGGTGGTTTGCTGCAACTATTGACCCATCCGCTAAGTTCCCTCCCTCATCCCCACCCCCAACAGGCCCTGTTATGTGTTGTTCCCCTCTCTGTGTCCATGTGTTCTCAGTGCTCACTCCCACGTATGAGTGGGAACATGCAGTATTTGGTTTCCTGTTCCTGTATCACTTTGCTGAGGATGATGGCTCCCAGCTTCATTCATGTCCCAGCAAGGACATGATCTCATTACTTTTTATGGCTGCATAGTATTCCATTATGCATATATACCACATTTTCTTTATCCAGTCTATCATTAATGAGCATTTGGGTTGGTTCTGTCTTTGCTATTGTAAATAGTGCTGCAATAAAAGTACATGCACATGCATCTTTATAGTAGAATGATTTATATTCCTTTGGGTCTATACCCAGTAATGGAATTGCTGTGTCAAATGATATTTCTGGTTCTAGATCTTGAGGAATCGCCATACTGCCTTTCACAGTGATTGAACTAATTTATATTCCCACCAAGAGTGTAAAAGCATTCCTATCTCTCCACAGCTTCACCAGCATCTGTTGTTTTCTGACTTTAATATTTGCCATTCTGACTAGCATGAGATGGTATCTCATTGTGGCTTTGATCTTCATTTCTCTGATAATTAGTGACTTGGAGCTTTTTTTCATATGTTTGTTGGCCATGTAAATGTCTTCTTTTGAGAGCTGTCTGTGCATATTCTTTGCCCACTTTTTGATGAGGTTTTTTATTTTTATTTTTTTCTGGTAAATATGTTTAACTTCTTTGTAAATTCTGGATATTTAGACCTTTATCAGATGGGTAGATTAAGAAAATTTTACCTCATTATGTAGATTGCCTATTCATTCTGATGATAGTTTCTTTTGCTGTGCAGAAGCTATTTAGTTTAATTAAAATCCATTTGTCAATTTAGGCCATTGTTGCAATTGTTTTAAGAATTTTTGTCATGAAGTCTTTGCAGATGCCTATGTCCTGATTGTTATTGCCTAGGTTGTCTTCTAGGGTACTTACGGTTGGGGGTTTTTCATTTATATCTTTAATCCATCTTGAGTTAACTTTTGTGTAAGGTATAAGGAAGGAGTCCAGTATCAGCTTTCTGCATATGGGGAATCCTTTCCCCTTCGCTTGTTTTTGTCAGATTTGTCAAAGATCAGATGGATGTAGATGAGTGGTGCTATTTATGAGGTCTCTGTTCTGCTCCGTTGGTCTGAATATTTTGGTACCAATACCATGCTGTTTTGGTTACTGTAGCCTTGTAGTATAGTTTAAAGTCAGGTAGTGTGATGGCTCCAGTTTTATTCTTTTTGCTTAGCATTGTCTTTGCTATAGGAGGTCTTCTTGATTCCATATAAAATTTAAAATGGTTTCTTTCTAATTCTGTGAAGAATATCAATGATGGTTTGATGGGAATAGCATTGAATATATAAATTACTTTGGGAAGTATGGCTATTTTCATGATATTGATTCTTCCTATTCATGAGGATAGAATGTTTTTCAATTTGTTTGTTTCCTCTCTTAGTTCCTTGAGCAGTGGTTTGTAGTTCTCCTTGAAGAGGTCCTTCATATCCCTTGCTAGCTGTATTCCTAGGTATTTTATTCTCTTTGTACCAATTGTGAATGGCAATTCATTCATGATTTGGCTCTCTTCTTGCCTATTGTTGGTGTAAAGGAATGCTTGTGGTTTTTCCACATTGATTTTATATACTGAGACTTTGCTGAAATGGCTTATTAGTTCAAGAAGTTTATAGGCTGAGATTATGGGGTTTTCTAAATGTAAAATCATGTTGTCTGTAAACAGAGACAATTTGACTTCCTCTATTCCTATTTGAATACCCTTTATTTCCTCTTCTTGCCTGATTGCCCTGGCCAGGACTTCCAATACTGTGTTGAATAGGAGTGGTGAGAGAAGGCATCCTTTTGTCTTGTACCAGTTTTCAAAGGGAATGGTTCCAGCTTTTGCACTTCAATATAACATTGAAGTGACTGTGGGTTTGTCATAAACAGCTCTTATTATTTTGAGATATGTTCCATCAATACCTACTTTATTGAGAGTTTTTAGCATGAAGGAATGTTGACATTTATCAGAGGCCTTTTCTGCATCTATTGAGATAATCATGTGTTTTTTGGTTTTGGTTCTGTTTATGTGATGAATTACATTTATTGATTTGTGTGTGTTGAGCCAGCCTTGCATCCCAGAGGTGGAGCCAACTTTATCATTGTGGATAAGCTTTTTGATGTGCTGCTGGATTCAGTTTGCCAGTTTTTTTTTATTGAGGATTTTTACATTAATGTTCACAAGGGATATTGGCCTGAAATTTCCTCTGTTTGTTATGTTTTTTCCTGGTTTTGGTATCAGGATGATGCTGACTTCATGAAATAAGTTAGAAGTCCCTCCTTATCAATTGTTTGGAATAGTTTCATAATGAATGGTACCAGCTCCTCTTTGTATTTCTGGTAGAATTCAGCTGTGAATCTGTCTGCTCCTGGACTTTTTTTGGTTGTTAGGCTGTTAATTTCTGCCTCAATTTCAGAACTTGTTATTGGTCTATTCAGGAATTTGAATTCTTCCTGGTTTAATCTTGGTAGGGTGTATATGTCCCGAAATGTATCCATTTCTCCTAAGTTTTCTAGTTTACTTGTGTAGAGGTGTGTATAGTATTTCTGTGGAATCAGTGGTGATATCCCCTTTATCATTTTTTTACTGTATCTATTTGATTCTTCTCTCTCATCTTCTTTATTTGTCTAGCTAGTGATCTATCTATATTGTTAACTTTTTTTAAAAAAATACATCTTCTGGATTCATTAATTTTTGTACAGGGTTTTTCTTCACTTTGTCTCCTTCAATTCTCTGATCTTAGTTATTTCTTGTCTTCCAGTAACTTGAATTTGTTTGCTCTTGTCTCTCTAGCTCTTTTAAGTGTGATGTTAGGGTGTCAATTTGAGATCTTTCTAGCTTTCTGATATGGGAATTTAGTGCTATAAATTTCCCTCTTAACACTGCCGTAGCTCTGTCCCAGAGATTCTGGTACGTTGTCTCTTTGCTCTCATTGGTTTCAAAGAACTTCTTGATTTCTGCCTTAATTTATTATTTACCAAGGAGTCATTCAGGAGCAGGTTGTTTAACTGCCATGTAATTGTGTTATTGAGTGAGTTTCTTAATCCTGATTTCTAATTTGATTACACTGTGGTCTGAGAGTCTGCTATTATTTCAGTTCATCTGCATTTGCTGAGGAGTGTTTTCCTTCCAATTACGTGGTTGATTTTAGAATAAGTGCCATGTGGCACTGAGAAGAATGTATATTCTTTTGATTTGGGATAGAGAGTCCTGTAGACGTCTATTAGGTCCACTTGATCCAGAGCTGAGTTCAAGTCCTGAATATCCTTGTTAATTTTCTGTCCCACTGATCTAAAATTGACAGTGGAGTGTTAAAGTCTCCAACTATTATTATGTGGGAGTCTAAGTCTCTTTACAGGTCTCTAAAAACTTGTTTTATGAATCTGAGTGCTCCTGTATTGGATGCATATGTATTTAGAATAGTTAGCTCTTCTTGTTGAATATTCTCTCACCATTATGTAATGTCCTTGTTTGTCTTTTTTCATCTTTGTTGGTTTAAAGTCTGTTTTATCAGACTAGGATTGTAATGACTGCTCTTTTTTGATTTCTATTTGCTTGGTAAATTTTCCTCCATCCCTTTGTTTTGAGTCTATGCGTGTCTTTGCCTATAAGATGGGTCTCCAGAATACAGCACACAAATGGGTCTTGACTTCTTATCCAACTTGCCAATCTGTGTCTTTTAATTGGGGCATTTAGCCCATTTACATTTAAGGTTAGTATTGTTATGTGATAATTTGATACTGCTATCATGATGTTATTTGGTTATTTTGCACACTAGGTGATGTAGTTTTTTCATAGTGTCATTGGTCTTTATATTTTGGTGTTTTGCAGTGAGCGGTACTGGTTTTCCTTTCCACGTTTAGTGCTTCTTTCAGGAGGCTGAAGAACAGCAAAGAAGGGTGCCTGCTCCTTCTTCTGAGACCTCTGACCTCGAAAGGCACCAACCTGATCCCAGTAGAATGGCTTCTGTATAGGGCATCCAATGATCCCAGTTGGAGGGTCTCACTCAGTTTGGTGGCACAGAAAGCAGGATTCATTTAATGAAGCACTTTGTCCCTTGGTGGAGGGGGTGTGTTTCACTGAGGGGAATCCCACTTGTCTGGGCTGCCTGGATTCCTCAGAACCACCCGGAGAAGAGGCCAAGTCTGCTGATCTGTAGAGACTGCCGCCACCCCTCCCAGTAAAGGCTCAGGCTCATGGAGATCAAAATTCTGTCTCTAAGCCTCTAGCTGGAGTTATTGAAGTTCCTATAGGGAATCTGGCCCAATGAGGAAGGGTGTGTTAGGGTCTGGCCTGAAGAGGCAATCTGGCCACAGACTATCTCAGCCAGTGTGTTGGGTTGTGCTAACAAGTCTTGGGACCAAGCGTTCCAGCCACCTTGACTCCAGCAGGGGAAAAACACAGCCTGAAGCTATAGAAATGGGTGCTGCCTTTCCTCCATCCAGGGAGCTTAGCATATTAGGCAGTTGCTAGTCCCAATGCTGGATGCTGCCCCTCCCCAAAGGTGCTCAAATGGCTTAGACAGCAGGCAGCAGCAGTCAGTGAAGCCCCATCTTCAAGCCAGAGATGAAGCCTGGGAGCCAGGCTGACAGACCAGAATGAGAACTTATGCTGCTTTCTCTGGGCCTGCCTATTATCTCCCATGGACCAATCAGCATGTACTTCCTCTCCTCTGAAGCCCATAAAAATCCCCTGGACCCAGCCAGACTGAAGCAGACGTAGAGGGACTACCAGCTGTGGAGAAGAGCTACCCACTCCAGGGTCTCCTCTCTGCTGAAAGCTGAACATTCATCCAGACACCCTGATTGTGAAGAGGATCCACCCACTGTGGCTCTCCCCTGAGCTGTTCTGCTGCTCAATAAACTTCTCTTTGCCTTGCTCATCCTCCACTTGTCCACCTACCTCCTTTGTCCTGGAACTTGGGAGCTGCTGAATGGTGGGTCTAAAAGACCTGCTTATAACACAAACAGGGCTGAAACATGCCCCATTGCTTGCCATGTAGTGGGTGACAAGAAAAGAGAGAAGGACAGAAGGCTCCTTTTGGGGATCCCAGACCTAGGAGGTCCCTGAGCCAGGGATATGACATTCTCTTTGAGGCTTTGCAGTTCCTGGCATCTCCAAGCTTCCAGCTGCCACGAAGTTCCCCTGTGACAGCCAAGTAAGCTGCTTGTGGTATGTCTGGTCCAACTGCAGGTTTGCAGGAGCCAGCCCCTGGAGATGCCCACCCTTCTGCAGCTGGCATGCCTGGCTGTGTGCAGTGACTGTACCCCACACATCCTCACTCACACAGCCCTCTATGCCTGACTCACCCTTGGCAGGTATGAGATTCAGGCTGGTAGCATCAGCTGAGGACAGAATGTCAGCCCGAATAGGTGGAACAAGCTCAACAGATCTTAATAAAAACTCAGGCAAAGGTGCGATGAGCCACAGAAGTTTCTGGCTGGAAACACCCCAAAGATTCTGTGGAAACAGAATTTATTTCTCATGTTCTGGAATGCTGTGTTTTATCAAGGGTTCCCTCACATTAGCTATGTCTTGCTCATCATCATTTTAATAAACATATTGTTTCATAGTCTTATAAGAAAATGGAAGGAATAGAAAATTTGAATTGTGATGTGGTTGCAATAGGGGCCTCAACTTACAGGAAAATGTAAACTGAGATAGTTCTTCAAATATATCCTGACTTAAAGTAAGAGGACTAGATTTTTGTACAAAATGATCAGTTTCTAGTAGACTGTTCTCAGGTATGGGCATAATATTGGGTAAGGGCAATTTTGAGGGATTATCTCAGTTTTGACACTTCACCATTCAAAACTCCTGAAAAAGGAGTTTTCTTCTAGAGAAATCTGGGAGGCACATCACAGCTTCTATTTCAACAATGGGCATTAATCTACTAAATATATTATTCTGGACAGCAAACACATATATCGGTTTTTTAAAGATCAGAGGTGATTTGTGTAATCAAATAGTATATTTTGCTCTGAAGTAATATTATTTAAGATTGGCAATATTTCACATATTCTCTTAATGGTAGACATTCTAATAATAATATACAACAAATGACTATTTGTAAGCATTAGTTGCTTATTATTTTATATGAGACATCTGACTTTCAGAAGTCATTATATTATTACCATCATATGCATATATTTAATTGTCTCTCAATACTGGCAGCTTTGTCTGACTTGCAAGCACAATTAAAATTCTCTTGAGTAGAAATGAGGCTTGCAACTCAATTCATTGCAAAATCAATTTATTGCTTAATTTATGAATATTACTACATTAAGAGTTTAATTTGCTAAAAGTTTAAGAAGCAGCTTTGGTTGTTGAGAATATATACCTCAATGAGATATATAGACTGCCTTTTTTCACAGCACATTGTTGGAAACAAAAATTTTGTTAGAAAAACTAATTTGAACAATGTATTATAAACTGAAACGTATACAATGAATAAGCTGAATTAAATTTACGTGTGATTAGTGATTGTAAAATCTTACTAATAAATAATTTAAAAATATTAAGTTCAGAGATGATATAGTATTAAATATTATTTAGTGAACCTCAACTATGTGACATCTTGTAAATACAGAATATAGAAGAAAAAGCTAAGGATCATATAAGTTAAATTTTTGATTATTAAAATAATTAACAAATTTATAAGAATGCTTTCGTTATAAAATAAAACAGCTGGAAAATATCTTCGTAGCAGATCTATATTCCCATACTGTTGAACAAGCTACATATGGCAAAACTATATACACATATATATATATAGTTAGACTTACTAGGGATTCAGTTCAATCATTCAGAACCAATAATTGAAAGTTTCATAATGCTATTACTGAATAAAATAAAAAGAAACTTTTTGGTATTTACATATATATAAACTTGAATTGATATTATACACTTTCTGTTGAAAGCCCAACTATGAAAAGTAGGAAAAAAGTAGTCACCATTTCCTAAGCTAGAGAAATTGACCTACTCTACTGCTCCAACTTTATTAGGTTTGAGTAAAGGTCATTTCTGTCAAGCCATAGTCCCAGTCCTTCCCACTTCCTTGCATTCTCTAGTTCACTTTTATTTCTTAATCTTGTGTCCCTTTAGAATATAAACCAGACAGTTATTATTCCCTGGAGTTCCTGATACTGCACTTGAAGGTCCAAACTCTGGCTTGCTCCTTGCCACTGCGCCAGCCTTTTACAGTTCTGAGAGCTAAATTTTCCATACACGGTTCTGTTGGAATCCCCTTTGGGAACCATCATTCACTGGTAGGTGGCTCCCTGGGCTTGTCATTACAAAACATTGTTTAATGTGCACTTCTAAAAATAAATACATTGACTTATTCCATAAGACACAACTATTTCAGACACAATAGAGATCTCTTCCTGAAACTGTTATAACAATTGACCCAAATTTATATTATTTGTAATTTCCTTTCTGATGCTTTCCAGACACTGGACAAGATTTATGTCAAAAAGAGCCTTAGTTTTTTGACTGTGAAACCATTGATGAGTTTATGATTGAACACTTCCAAAATTAAACAAAGAGATTAACCTCGTGAGCATACTTTCAAAACTTGAGGCTTAACTCTTATATTAAAACTTCTCAAATCCTAGCCAGAGCATGTATTTTTTTCCTGTTCTTCCACAATCAGCCTTGGCCTATACCTTGAACTTCAATAATTTATGCAGATTACCTGGTGTTAGAGGTGAAATAATATTTACATATCTTTATTCTTGAGCTAAACAGTTTTCCAACACCTAGGGACCCCAAGTAATTTTCCCCAGATAATTAAATTATAGGTTAGCCATATTATTAAATGCAATGTGTTTTAATCAGAGTTCTCCAGAGAAACATAAACAATATGTTACATAATTATATATCTATATCTGTCTAAAGAGATTTATTATAAGAATTGGTTTATGAGAGCATGGAAGCTGACAATCTTCAAGATCTACAGAGTAAGTCAGCAAGCTGGAGAGCCAATGATGGAGCATCGATCCATAGATCGGCAGGCTCAAGATCCAAGAAGGTTAATGTTTCAGTTCAAGTTAGAAAATGCAAATGGTCCAGTTTGAAAACAGGAAGGAAAATTCTGATTTGGGAGAGGGTCTGCCTTTCTGTTTGACTTAGGCCTTCAACAGATTGGATGAGACCATCCACATTAGGGAGGACAATTTCTCTACTCAATCTACCCTTTTTAATGCTAATCCTATCCAAAAATATCCTCACAAAACACCTAGAATAATATTTGTTGAAATATCTGGGTACCCTATGGTCCAGTAAAATTAGCACATAAAATTAACTATCATATAGTAATTTGGAAATCTCTGTGTGCATATATATATATGTGCATGTATATATATATGTGTACATATATATGCACATATATACATGTATATATCATGTGTATATATACACATGATATTGCACTTAAAGATCTGAACTCTGGCTTTATACATGTATGTGTGTGTGTGTGTGTGTGTCTGTGTATGTATATATATATATGCATATATAAGCAATTACTAGATATAATAGCATAGACTCCTAAAAGAGAAAATGTGCATACAACTCAAAGTAATTTTTTATTCTATTAACTGATTGACCATGCTATCTTTCCTACTGCAAGCTGCCTGACGCCTTTAAAATGTGATTCAAGTTTTAAAATGCAAACTTAAATACCAGGAATGATTCTTTTTCATATAGCAAAGAACACTCATGTTTTCATGTTAAGTATAATTAACTGATAGTGGGAAATAAAAAAAAATGAAGTTATATTAAAATATTGATCTTTCTTTACTGATTTTTAAAAATTATAACTGTTTTGCAGAAAAATATGTATTTAAAAGTAGATAGGAAAATTATTGGTACATTTATTCAGTGCTGTTATTTGATTCATGTTTGAGAATGTTCTTTCAAAGATCCCTAAATTATTTTCAAAAGCAACAATAAGTAATCTGTCCAGTGCTACTACAAACAATTTTTCAAAACACAAAGCCATTTCAAGAAAACTCTGGAATTATGTTATATTAATGCAAACACATTGCAAATGTCAGAGATTTAAATGGAAATCAGAAGTGCATACTGTTAAGATGTTAAGATGCAGAAAGCCAGTTGTGATTATCTCTCTTAATACTGATACTGTTTCTTGATGTTGTGTAACACTTGGTTCATTTTCCTTTTTTATTTTTTACTTATGTTCATATTTTAGTAGGCAATAATTGTATATATGGATCATAATATAATGTGTTGATGTATGTATATGGTATGAAATGATTATATCACACTAATAAACATCACACAATTATTTTTTGTGATGCGAATATTTAAAATCTATACCTTCTGCAATTTTGAAATATAAAATACATTAATATTAAATATGACAATCTTGTTTTGCTATAAATTGTGGAAACTAAATCTTGTCTAATTTGAACTTAGTATACTTCGGTCAATTTATCCCCCTGCTCTCCACCCACTGGCCTCTGGTGACCCTCTTTTTACCTTCTACTTCTGTAAGTTAAACTTCCTTAGGTTCCATATATAAATGAAATAGTGTATTATTTATCTTCTGTGCTTCACTTATTTCACTTAGGATAATGTCCTCTAGACTCATCTATGTTATGACAAATGATGGGAGTTTCCTCTTTTTTTAAGACTGATAGTATTCTATTTGTATCTGTAACATGTTTTATTTATCCATTCATCCCTTGATGGACACGTAGGTTGATTCTAGATCTTAGCTATTATGGGTAGTGATGGAATAAACACAGAGTGCTGATTATCCCTTCAGCATACTGATTTCAATTCCTTTGGATATATATACCCACTAGAGAAATTACTGGGTCGTATTAATTCTATTAGTTTCTGGAGGAACCCTCATGCTATTCTTCATAATGCTTGTGCTAATTAACATTTTCACCAACAGTGTACCAGTGTCCCTTTTTCTTGCTAAAACTTATCTTCCTTCTTTTTAATAGTAGCCATTCAAACTTATGTGAGATGGTATCTCATTGTGTTTTTAATTTGCATTTTACCGATGATTAGTGATATTAAGCATTTTTAAAACAAACCTGTTGGTCATTTGTCTTTTGAGAATGTCTGTTTAAATCTTTTGCACACTGTTTTTCTTATTATTGAGTTGAATTTCTTATATGGTTTGGAAGTTAACCGTTTATCAGATACGTGGTTCGTAAATATTTATTTTCCCACTCTGTGTGTTGTTTCTTTATTGATTATTTTCTGTACAGAAGGTTCTTAGTTTGATGCAATCCTATTTGTCTATTTTTGTTTTTGTTACATGTGATTTTGGGATCTCATTGCCCATACCAATGTTGTGGAACTTTCTTCTTGTGTTTTCCTCTAGTAATTTTACACCTTAGGGCTTACATTTGTCTGTAATTCATTTTGAATTGATTTTACCAAGTGGTGTGTGATAAAATTTCTTCTGCATGTGAATATTAATTGTACCTACATCATTTATTAAGGAGATTGCCTTTCATCTATTGTATGTTTTTGGTATCCTTATTAAAAATCAATTGTCCATACATGCATGGATTTATTTCTAATTTCTCTATCTCACTGATGTATCTGTTTTTATGCCAATACAAATGCTCTTCTGATTACTATAACCTTGTATTACATTTTGATATAAAGTATTTTGATGCTTTTATTTTTTTCATTTTGCTCAAGATCATGTTGACTGTTTGAGGGCTTTTGTGGCTCCAGGCAAATTGTAGAATTTTTTTCTATTGCTATAAAAAATTACTTTAAGATTTTGATTGGAAACACATTGAATTTTTAGATAATTTTCAGTAGTATGGACTTTTAAACAATATCATTTCTTTCATCCCATGAACATGAGATATTGTTCCATTTATTTGAGTCTTCTTTAATTCCTTTCATCAGTGTTTTATTGTGTTCAGATCTTTTATCCTCTTTATTAAATTTACTTCTGGGTAGTTTTTTTTGTCTTCTGTAAATGGGATATTTTAAATTTTTATTTTTTTGCTAGTTCATTATCAGCGTACAGATATTCTACTGATTTTTCTTTGTTAATTTTTTAATCCTGGAACTCTACTGGATTCATTTATTGGCTCCAGCTGTTTTGGGTAGAATCTTTAGTTTTTTATATATAAGATCATATCATCAGCAGAGACAATTTTACTTCTTCCTTTGTTATTATAATTCATTTTTATTTCTTTCACTTTCCTTAATGCTCTATCTGGGACTTCCAGACCTATGTTTGAAAAGAGGTGGCAGGAATAGAAATCCTTGTCTTGCTCCTGATCTTACAAAAAAGTTTTCAGAACTTTTTTTTCCTCTTCAGTATGTTAAATGTGGACTTTTCAGATACGGCATTTATTGTGTTGAAGTACATTATTTCTATATATAATTTGTTTAAAGTTTTCATCATAAAAGGATATTAAATTTTGTAGAATGATTTTTCTGCATCTACTGTGATGATCTTTTTTTTTTGTCCTTTGTTCTGTTAATGTGGTATGTCACATTTATTAACTTGCATGTCTTGAGATATCCTTGCCTATCACACTTGGTGATGGTAAATGATCATTAATGTAGTGCTGGATTTCTTTTGCTGATATTTTGTGAGTATTTTAAAAATTTATGTTCATTAGGAAAATTGGCCTGCAATTTTTAAGTAGTCTCCTTACATGGCTTTGTTAATAGAGTAATGTTGGCCTAGTAAAATGAATTTGGAAGTGTTTCTTCCACTTTAATTTTTTTTGGACTTGTCTGAGAAGAATTAGGATTAATTCTTTAAATGTCTGATAAAATTCAGCTGTGATGCCATCAGGTTCTAGGCTCTTCTATGATTCAAGAACCATTGGGTTTTTTTGTTGTTGTTGTTGTTACTGATTCAATGTCCTTATTTATTGACTTCTTCAGATTTTCTCTTTATTTATGATTCAGTCTTGGCAGTTTATATGTGTCTAGGAATTTATTTGGTTCATTAAGGTTATCTAATATAACAGCATATTGTTAATTAGTCTTTTATAAACCTCTTGATTTTTGTGCTATTAACTATAATGCCATCTCTTTCATTTTTCATTTTATTTGAAGCTTCTCTTTTTTCTTAGTAAGTCTAGCTAAGGGTTTGTGGATTTTATTTTACCTTTTCAATTAAAAAAAAACCTGTTTTAATGAGTTTTAATTTTTTTAAAACTCTTTCATTTATTTCTGCTCTGTTATTTATTTTCTTCTTTCTGTTAACTTTGGACTTAGTTTGTTCTTCTTTTACCATTTTTTTGAGTTGTTACATTAGGATTTTTATTTGAGATCTTTCTTCTTTGATATAGGCATTTATTGCTATAAATTTCCCTCCTAGAACTGTTTTGCTGCATCCCATATGTTTGAGATGTGTGTTTTTATTTTCATTTTTTAAGATACATTTTAAAAATTATGCTTTTGATTTCTTTTCTGACTTGTCGTTCAGGAACATGTTGATTAATTTCCAGCTTTTTGTGAATTTTCCAAGATTTCTACTGTTATTGATTGCTTCTTACATATTTTGTGATCAGAAAAGACAGCTGATATCATTTAACTCCTCATAAATCTGTAAAGACTTGTTTTTTGACTAATATGTTATGTATCCCAGATAATGTGCACTTGGGAAGAATATGTAGTCTGTAGTTGTTGGGTAGAACGTTCTGTATGTGTCTGTTAGGTCCCATCGGTCTAAAGTGAAGCTGAAGTCCGATGTTTCCCTGTTGATTTTTTTTGTCTGGATGTTATAGCCGTTGCTGAAAGTGGGGTATTGAAGTCCCCAACATTTATTGTATTGCAATCTATATTTCCCTGCAGATCATTTAACATTTGCTTTATATGCTTAAAAACTCTTATGTTGCCTCCATATATAATTGCAATCGCTATATTTTCCCAGTAAAGAGAGCTTGTTCACTTTGAAACTATATGCTTGAAATATTATAGATTCAGGAAAAAAAATTTCTCTGTTTTCTAGGTATAATGAGATGTCTTCCTTTGCCTCCGTAGAACAAGTTTTGTCTTTCTCCACCTTCATCTTTACCCAGAAGGCAGACATTTGTTAAGGTATAAACTAGATGGTCTTACCCTCTGGCTTCTGATTTGGCCAATGAAATACATTGCCAGGATATTGTGAAACAAGAAGACTGTCATGGTATTCACCCCACTTCAGTTCCCATTTCACCAGCCTATAGGTTTTCAGTGGCTGTAATGCTCCACCCAAGATCACAGGTAGTTTTCTTCTGTGGCTCGGTTCTTACCGTGTTTTGGGAATTGCTGTATCTGATCTTGCTCTTTCTGGTCTAGGTTGTTAAGTTCGATCTACTGGGTAACCTTGTTGGGGTGACTGTAAAATCATCATTACTTTTTAGAAAAACCCAACATACTTTTGTAAATAGGTTTTCCTCAACTCTTTTTAATAACATATGTTAATGCATTGTAAATTTCTGCCATTGACTGACACATAAATAATTATTAAATTAATTTTGTGGTGATTTAGAATGACATAAAATATTATTGAAGAGAAGATTAAAGATATATATATATATATATGTATATACACACATACACACACACATTTCTGAAAAGATAAATATTAGCATATTTGAAGGGCCATTAAGAAATGGCCATTCCATATAAAATTTGCATACTATAAAATACAAAAACGTTTTATTTCCAATAAAATATGTGTCAAATATGCAATATTTTCAATAGTTTTTGTTAAATCATTTTTATAATTGTATAAAATTTGGAAGCAATCTCAATGTCAGTGAGCAATAAATTGGCTAAATATAATATTATAGTAGTCCTTTCTTATCTGCAGGAGATACATTCCAGGACACCCAGTAGATGCCTGAAACTACAGATAGTCCCAAACCCTAAACAAATTATGTGTCTTAATCTAAACACACATACACATAATAAAATTTAATTTATAAATTAGACACATTAAGAGATTAACACCAATAACTCTTAATAAAGTGGAACAATTATAATAATATACTGTAATACGTGAATGTGATCTTTCTCTCAAAATACCTTATGCTATAATCATGATGTTGACAATGGATGAATGTCAGGAGTAGAGGATGTTAATGACTGATGGACAGGTAGAATATGCTGTGAATATACGGTAGACAAAGGGATGGTTTACATCCCAGGTGAGATGAAGCACAATTGTGTAAGATTTCATCTCACTACTCAGAATGGCACACAATTGAAAATGTATGAATTGTTCATTTCTGAAATAGTCCATTTAGTATTTTCAGATTGGCGTTGACTGTGGGTAACTAAAATTGCATAAAGGGAACTACTGTATATCTATGAATTCAAATATCATGGATGTCTAAAATAAATGAAGTATTTCTCTATTTACCTATGGGAAAAGATTTCCAAGACTATAATTATTTATTTAAAAAATGAAGCATATTATTTTTATATAAAATAATAGTGCATCATTTTGTTTTACTCATATATACATGTAATAACATATATTAAATACCTCTTATTTCCCATATTTTATATATTTTTCTAAAACATGTAAATACAAAAAGTTATCCTGTTTATTTTGAAACAAAAATATGTTTTATAAAAAGTTTATTAAAACAAAAGCAAAAGTTATGGAAATATTTCATCTACATAAAAGTTTAAACATGTATTAAATGTATCTTCTGTTAAACACCAAGTAACAAACACCTTCTTTTGCTCTTGTTGTTGTCCAGTAAAGGTACTTGGGAGATAAACTTTGTGTCTTTCTATAAATTGAAAATGTCTGTATCTCAACTTTTTAGTAAATATTATTTAGTTGAATAAATAATTCTCATTTTGAAATATTTTTCCCTCAGGATTTTGAAAGCTTTGCTTTAAGGTGTTTCCTCATTTACACTTAATATTAAGATATCTGGAACATATTTAATTATTATTAATTTGTAGATAATCTTAATTTTTTTCCTTAGAAGATATTTGTCCTCTTCTTTTCTTTGATTTTTAAAAAACTTTTTGATAAGCAATATCAGGTAATAATATAATGTTATAAAGATGTGTCTGTTTTGTGGTCTTTTACTTTTCATGCTATTCCACAGTTAGTAGAACTCTTCCAAGCAAAAAAAAAATAAAATAAAATAAAAAAACAGTATTTATAGATTTCTAGAAAATTTTCTTCTGTTATACCATTGATGTTTTCCTTGCTCCTGTATTCACTCAACTTCCACTATAAAAATCATATTGGATATAAATTAAATATGGTTTTATATTTCCCCAAAGAGACACAGCATCTTGTGTTTGGACTTTATAGAGAAAGACAAAATGTTTAATGTCTGCTGTTAGGGAGAAGAGACTTAATTTCATCTTGAAAGATTAAGGCAGCTGAAGGAATGAACATTTCTTTCTTATGAAACAAAACAATATGGGACTTGGAACCGGAAATAAATTCAAAGGATAATGAAGGCAAAGGCCTAGGTGTGATTTAATATAAAGCATTGTGTCCAGATACTATAATATATTCTGAGTATTTATAAATAAAATTATTATATAGAAATTGGCACTGCAGACTCTAACAACATATGGTAGCGAATGATGTGTTGTTAGGATGACATTTGGATGGAAAAATTCCTGGTTATGAAGAAACAAGTAGTATGTGAAGTAATTATGAATATTATGCTTTTAAGATAAGAATGTCAAATTTAAAATGTATTGTTTTAAGATTGTTTTGAGGATAAAATGATATAACTGAACATGGGAAACATGGAAAAATTGTTCTTAATCCATTTGGGCCTAAAAACTCTTAAGAAACTCAACAAATATGTATGCTTTTTTCCTCTAAAATATGTACTAACTTAAGTGCAAAATTTGGAATTCTATTTCAGTTGTGCATCACCTTCCCAAATTATCCAAATATATTATTATTAAAATAAGAGTGCAATAGAGGAACATATAAAACAAGAATATTAAAAGAAGGACACAAGTTTCTTGGTAAACAATTGGTTGTAGGCTGAAATATATAAGAACTTAATGGTGGATGGTAAGATCTGGAGAATTCTCTTTCCCACCTGTCTGTATATGTGTTCTATGAGGGATTTCTGCAAAAACAAAACAAAATAAGGAGAACAAGCTCTTTATCATCTTTACAAAAATGATTTCTAGTTTCTAAGCTATATCCAGGAGAAATGTTCTGTTTTCCATTATCTGTGACATAAAGAGGCAGTTTTGCCTCCTTTTAAAACTGATGATTGTTCTCATATATTTTAAAACTTGATAGTAAAGGAAGAAAACTGAAAATCTATAATCTCAAATATATAAGTTATTTATAATTGAATATGATGTAGAATACCGTATTATCTTTTTATTTAGACTGATACATCTTGGAAAAATCACCCAAACTGCCTTCATTTATTCATGTACTTTTTTTAAGTACTTAATGTCAGGAGCATGCTGGGCATACAGCAGGGATTAAGACGGATTTAATCTTTGCCATTTTCAGTCCAGGAAACAAACAAAAGCAAAGACCTTTGCCAGAAACAACCCTGAGGATAGTTTATGCCAGGAAGGGTTGAGCATACAGCTGTGAGAAAGAAAGTTAATAGCACTTACACTTAAGTTGCTGACAATCCTGTAGTAAAGAGCAGACTGTGTATTCTCAAGTTGGGTTTATTGAAGAATTCTGTAGTCAGAAAACATGTGTGAAGATTTAACAATGTGTAAAAAAAACAGAAAAATAAAAGCTGGTTCTATTACAGAAACCTGCCTTTCAAAGTAAGACCTTGGGATGAGTTGTCCAGAAAATCATTGCTGGTTTTGGTGGGGAGTATGAATATTAGTGTGTGGAAGTCTGTGAGTTGTCACATGCAATACCACTTTAGGTAACCAGCTAACACATTTCTGCAATGAACTGTACAGGAAGACATTTTGTCTACTTCTGCATATTACCCAGGACCACTCTAACAGCTAGAAGATTGGCTGTTTGGTGAATGGCAGACACAAAACTGTTTTGATGAGCCCTAGTGCTTTGAGGAGCACTCACCGTAAATCTCCCATAAAATGGCTTTTTGAACAGAGGAAGCACAGGAAAGATGCTCATGGCTATTTCAATATAACGATGGTTATATATCTGAAACATCAGCTATGCATAAAGTTGCATTAGTGTAGATACAGGTTTCCAGTCTGAAATCTTTCAGAACAAGAGTCGGCAGTATTGCAGTAGGTAGTGCAGGTGGTTCAGGTGTAGGTGGGACATGAATGGTTAGTGTAATTTATGAACACAGCTGGAAGGATCTGCTATCATTTAGTTTATGTGTACATGTATCATCAATATCTTCACAGATATAAGCCTCAAATTTATATTTTCTGAAACAGATTGCATACTTTCCCCTTTAATACCAATACACATTGCAAATCTACTCTATAATAATTAATTTTTAACAGAAAGCATATTAAGGAAATAATTGTATAGATAGGTCAAGATATGAGGTTCGTGTCTGAAATAAGAGTTACTTGGAATGCAATATGAACAAAATTTAGATTTGATTTAATAAACTAGAAAATAAATCATGGAGTTTTTTTTTTCTAATAACATTTCAATTTCCCCCTACACCAACACTGGCTTCATATAAAGTCAATCATTAAAAGATCACTTTACAGTTGACAGGAATGAATTTCAACCTCCCATAGCTACCCATTACAAAACAGTAGTCTTACATTAAGAGAGAAGATAGTTTTATGGAGTAACATAACCATAAAATGAATGAAACTCTTTCAGGGATATTAGATATTTACAAAGTAGTTCTTTATAAAAATATTCCATTAGGAATAAAGATTAAATGTTTTTTATATAAAATAATGATAAGATCCAATATTAAAGGTGTCAGCTATGAAGACCACATGGTTATTGTGAGAAATAACATTTAACCTTTCTCTTGCGGCTGATGGAGGCCAATGCAATATTTTATTATCAACATTGGCAGTTGATTTATTACCACTGTTTCTACTCCAGTAAAGCCACATTAGGCTGGGCTTGATGTATCATTTGTTATCTTCAACCCCCCTTGCACACTTTCTGCATGCATAATCTCTTTGTTCTAGCAAATTTTAAACAGAGAGGAGTAAATATTTTAGTAATTATTCCAGATTCATCAGAAACTATAGAGGTAAAATCGACTCGCTAAATAGATTATGCCAGACAATGTCTGACGTAATCATAAAGTTCTGGCTTCAAGAAGAATGATGGTTACACATCTGAAACCTCAGCTATGCATAATGGTGCATTAGCGTAGGTACAGCAGTGACAGAGAATAAATCAAAGGCACACTTTCAGATGGGAATAAAATTTTGTGGAATAAATTCAGGTCAGATAGCTTGCAACAGTTTCTGTTTTCAGAACTTACTACCTAAAAAATCAGTCAAATTGTCTAGAATTCCTTGGCAGATGCACTGAGAATAATTTCCCTGTCTTTCAACTAGTCTGATGATCTGACATTAATGCAGAAGCAAATTTAGGTATATCAAAATAGTTCTATCCTCTGAAATGTTATCTTTTATGTATATATCCCTGATGAATTTTAGAATCTTTGGGAGTATAATTTTTGCTCTAGTAAAATATGGTTAATGATCATGATTATAAATGGAGAATGAAGTTGTTTCCATATGTTTTTCTGCCATTGATCATAAATATTAACTGAATTTATGAAGTGTTAAAACAAGATGCTTTTGTGTGTGATATTTTATTCTGTGAGAAAAGTTCTGAATTACCTTATTCGTAGCCTCTCTGTATCTCTTTACTCAATCTGCTGACAGGAGATGGAGTACTTTGTACGACTGGTAAGTGTGGAAGTAGTTACGTAGTCATGTTTTGCTCACCTGTGTCTTTCCTCCTCTTTATAGCAAGCAAATTTGTAGACCCAACTCATTCTCTGCTGCTCCTTAAGGAGCAGGTCTACTGGTTTGGTAACTATTAATTTTGATATTTGCTATTAAGAATCCCATTATTGGTTCTCATATGTAATTTATAATCTATGCCTTTAAATCTATCCTTTATAAAGTATAATGGGATATTTTTTGTTTTCCATTTACCACTCTTTATTTCTAAAAACTCAGTCAAAAAATTTAGAGGAGGGCCATTTGTTGAGTTTTCAGTAACAGCAACATGCCCTACAGATGAAAAAAAAATAGGTTTCATATTTCCCTTTTAGTTTAAGCAGCTTTTTCCTCTGGGTTCCTATATCATAGCCTATCTGTTAGCATGGAAATCCAAAGCTTGAATTAATTTTATACATTTAGAAAATAATAAGCATGTATTTCCTAAAGTGCATTTATCATGAATAAGCATTTGTTAACCCCTAAAATATATGTGCCGAATACTCTAAATGCTCTTGTGTAAAGAACTTAATAATGTTTGGGACCAAAAATAAACACAAAGATGAATGAATAGAGGAATGAATATAGGAGAAAACATGGAGGTGATATATCAGTCAACAAATATATATGGAGGTATGGCTATAAATAAACTGACTAACATGACAAGGAGGAAGAAATATAGATTTGAATTGAATGTAACTGGAATTAAATCCTGTCTGTGCTACATATCTCACCTTTGAAAAACAATTTTCTTTAGTCTAACTTTTATCCATAATAAAATTGTGCAAATAACTTCTAAGTCATATTCGAGTTGAGAGATTTTCCTTAATAATGCATGTAAAATAATAATATATTAAGAACTCAGTATGTATTATATCCTCTAGCTCTCTCCAAAGTTTCTTAAAGTCTTTTGGGAAAGACTGACATATAAAGAGATAATGCATCTAGAGAGATGGATATAGAATATGAATTGGAGAAAGAAAAAAGAAAGTAGTCTAGCTATTTACTATTGAGTAAAATATGATTAAAAGATTAGAAGTATAAGGTGATATTATGCAGTTGCCAAGCAAGTCTCTGTTGGATCTGAATTAACTAGTAAAAACTTGCTGGAGGATGATAATACTTTGTCTGAATTTTATACGCTGTGTGTATGTGTATGTGTATGTGTGTGTATGTTTGTACATGTAGAGAAATGTAGACTAGTGAACAGAGCATACTGTTTTACAATATGAGACCACAGAATAATGTGAGGAAAAAACAGATATACTAAATAAGACTGATGCTATCGGAGTTACGTACCTGTGAGATTAACTAAAGGGATAGTTAGCAATAGACCACAAGTTTAAGTAACACAGAAACTTTCTACTCACATTTAAAACTTAAACTTCCTCCAGTGTAATATTTAGATGAAGGTTTATTTATAATAGGAACAAATCTAATGTAATACGCTTGAATTAACAAAATAAAACAGTAAAACACTAGGAATAAAAATAACTAGGTATTTTATTTCATCAAAAATAACTAATATGGTTTAGTTAAGCAAGTCAGCTAAACAGCATTAATAAATCTGAAGATATCTTCAATTTTTGGTGTAAACTTACATGACTACATAGAGACAGTAATTGTTTCATTCAAGTTTTCTCATTCAAATAATACATTTTGGAATCTTATTTAAATGTTTGAGTAACTGAATATACAAAAACACACACATATGCATGTATGTATATGACTAATTATAAAAAGTGATTGTCCTTAATAAATATCAATTTAAAATATGGTAAGAAATAGGAGCATTAATAGATTCAAATATGGCAAATGTAGAGAGCCTGCTGTTGAAATTAGACCTGATTACTTAAGTGCAGCATATGCAAGAGCATAGAAAAATGACACAAAAATGAAGAGATTCCAGAAATGCAAAATAATTTATTAACTGGGACCACTCATTGGTATATTTAGCCTGTCTTTTACAGGACTAATTTTATTGTTCCAATGTAATACTGGAAAATCTTTGACATGCCAGCTTTCGGGAATCTGGGGAGTCAAGTTTTGAGGTTCATCAGTCAAAATCAGGGATTTAGTCACATTTGTGTTACTTAGGCGAGAGCAATGGAGGAAAGAAGTAAGTTACCCTAGTTCAGTCATAAGGTGGCCAATGACATGTACACAAAGAAAGTACCAGACCATAATCATAGCTTATGGCATGGTTTGTGTCAATATTTATTTTATGGTACAAGTCCTTGGATTATAGTGTGGACTCTACAGTTACAGTTACCGAAAGATCCTTTCTCACAACAGCCTAGGGTTTTGCACAATTTTTTGATGTTGTTCTTTTATTCTACATGGTAATTTGTGCCCTATGGATTCTCACAGGTGCACTGAGTATACAAGTCAGGGTTCTCCAGAGAACCAAAGCATAGGAGATATAATAGACGAAACCATATAACTTATATAGTGTAAATATATATTTGTGGGTATGATTGTGTGTGTGGTGGGGGGAGAGAGATAATATTTATCGTAAATATTTCCATAAATATTTCCTATATTATAAATATAATAAATTGGCCCATAAATTATGGAAGCTGAGAAGGCCCACAATCTTCTGTCAGCAAACTGGAACCCAGGATAGCCAACGGTGTGTCCCCATTGGTCTCATTGTATTGTATTTCCATTCCAAAGGTGTCCATCTAAAGTCCTGAGAACCAACAACGCTAATAGTTATAAGTTTCAGTTCAAGGCCAATAGAAGACCTATTTCTGAGCTCGATCAGTCAGGCAGAGAGTAAATGCTCCTGTCCATTATCTTTTTGTTCTGTTAAGGCCCTCAACAGACAAAGGATGCCCAAGCACATTGGAGAAAGCCACTTCTTTACTTAGCCTATCAATATAGATCCTAAGAAAATCTGAAAACAACCCCAAAACACACCCAGAAAGAATGTTTAATCAAGTATCTGGATACCCTGTGACACAATCAAATTGACGCATACAATTAGCTATCACACTTGGCTAACCATTTTATCCAATAATAATAAGGGAGATGTCTGCTTCTGAGCAAGATGGATTAACAGACACTGAACTTATGTTTTTTCAACTGAACATCAGAAATAAGAACAAAATACATAAAACAACATTTTGCAAGATGCTGGACATAAAACAACAAGGAACAATGATTCCTGAGAAACAAAAAACAAATAAGGAGATCTCTACAGATTAACCCAGTTTATTCTCTTGGTGAGAATTTGAATCTGCTGCACAGGGAAATCAAACTAGGTGACATGGTTTGGCTCAGTGTCCCCACCCAAGTCTCATTCTTGAATTGTAATCTCCTTGTGTCAAGGGAGAGACCTGGTGGGAAGTGACTGGATCAGGAATGTGGTTTCCCCCATACTGTTTAAATGATAGTGAAGGAGTTCTCACAAGATCTGATTGTTTTAAAAAAGCATCTCCTGATGCTTTGTGAAGAAGATGCTTGCTTCTCCTTCACCTTTTTGCCAAGTCTGTAAATTTCCTGAGGCCTCCTCAGGCTTGTGGAACTGTGAGCCAATTAAACCTCTTTTATTTATAAATTAACCAGTCTTGGGTAGTATCTTTCTAGCAGTGTGAAAATGGACTAATACACTAGGATAAAGCTTGCCCAACTTCCTGAATTGAGGTGGAGCTGAGAGTCTACAGAGAACAAGGAAGCTAGAGATTTCAGGACAAATAATTCTACAGTAGATATTTTCAAGAGAGATAACTAAGAGATCTGTAGAGGTTGCCTTAAAGTATTCAGCTGCCCATGCTCATAAACAAACCAACTTCAGTCAAAAGAAATAACAACAGAAAAAGTTTTCAGTGTCAAGTACACATACACAGAACTGGTCAAAGTTCCTGTGTTCTCACTAATAAAATTGAAATATCCTCCTGATTCCAAGAGCAATGTGCAGAGTACATAGGCCTTCTTGCCTCACTAGTGAGGAAATAACTACTTCAAATCTGAGCACCACTTTGGACCTGCTCAATAAATCTTAGAAGAAGCAAAAGGATCAAACTCGTGCCCCCAGAAAATAGCTCTAGAATATTTTTGTAAACGCAAAATATCCAGCATGCAACAAGGTAAAATTTATAATTCCTACCATTGAATGAAATACTACCAATCTCTCAAAAACAAGTAGAAAAAATAATGCCCAAATGAGTAGAAATGACAATTGATAGATTCCAAGACCAGATGAATATGTTAGAATTTTCTGACAAAGACACTAAGGGAATTATTAGAACTAAATTATATATGTTCAAAAAGTTAACTGAAGATGGAATATGTAATAAAGACCTAAATAAATTTCTAGGGAGAAAGTTATAATGTGTGTGTGTTAATAAATAGAGTGAATGAGATTAACAGATCAGACATTATAGATGACATGGTTAGTGACTTTGAAGCTAGCAATAAAACTTATTTAAAATAAAACACTGCCAGGAAAGAGAAATAAATAAATAACAGATCACCAGTGAAGTACAGTAGAACTTCAAGTAGCTTTACATAGAAGTAACTAGAGTCCATGAAAGAGAGGGGAAAGGGGATAGGAAAATAAAGAGCTGTTTGTCACAAATTTTCAAATTTTATTGTATGTTTAAAATTAAAAAAAAGCTAAACAAAACTCAAGCACACAAAACATAGAAGAAACACTATGTCATAATCAAACAGTTTAAATACAGTGATTAAAAACAATCTTAAAAGCAATCAGAAAAAAAAAGGCATGTTATATAGAGTAGTAAAAGTGACAATAGATTTCCCATTGGAAACAAAAAAGTAAGAAGACAATAGAATAATGTATTTAAAGTACAAGTATTAAAACAATATCAATCTATAATTCTATACCCAGTATAGACGTAGTTACAAAGATGTTAGTATTTTGAGCTTCAGTTAATCTAAAGCTTAACATTTTTTGTTTTTGTCTCCAGGTGTTTGATATTTCCTTTGTCCTGTGCCCCAGACATGTGCTATCTCTTGCAGTTCTCCCAGCCCCAGCTGTATTACATTCTGAATTTTTAGTCAAGGCTTTCAGGAATGAGGTTGAGTTCTCTGATATTACAAAAAAGCTTCAGTCTTAGGCCAGCATTGTACATGGGTATCTCAGTTGTATGGTCGTCACAGATGTCCCTCTCCCTTCTCTAGGTATAATGCGGGACCTAGCACATATTCCTAGATCTTCCTCAGTGGAAGAAATCCCATTGCCCCTCCCTTCGTGTTTTATTCCTCAGCTGTACTGAACTTCACCAATGCCCTCAGCCTAGAATTTTGATTTCCTTCCCCATGTAGCTTAAGACTTTTGTAACAACAGAGAGAGAAAACGGGTCTGGGTGATTTTTTTTACAATGACCACTGTTCTCCCACTGCCAGGTCCAGAGGTGATTGAAAAAAAAAACAAACAAACTTAAAAGCAATCAGTGGATTTCAACAATTTTCTTTCCATAAATCTTCCCTGTGGACCCCCTTTGTATTTCCTGAAGGAAAAGCCTGAAAGAGAATATGAACCTCTCCCTATATCTCTAGTCCTTAAGGACTTCTTACTCTCACACTAGGTCACAGTTAGACTTTAGCAATTCATTCCTCTAGTTTATTCTTCTTATCAGTTTGCATCCTGGTTTGCAGCTTCCATTCTATGCAGGCACATGCTACCGTCTTGTTTCTCCCTATTGGCTTGCTGTCACTCTTGATTTTGGGTTAGTCATGGTGCCAATCAAATGAACACACTTAGTCATTCTGGACAAGCCAAGTGTTTCTTGGTATTAATCAATGAGTTATTTCTCTTGTGGATTTTAATTACAATACAAAATTTCCAACTGTTCTGTCTCTTGACTCTAAAAACGCAGTCATGATTATTTCTGCGAAGCCCACTTTTAACTTCAGGAATTTTATTACACTTAGGATTCTATCAATTAATTAAGCCATTTAATTTTAACCTCACCCACTTCCATGAGTACTTCTTGTGGTTTGTTCTGTTTCAATGGATTATATTGTAGTTCTGATATAATATTTACTCAATATTTCTTATTATGTCCATCTTCTTCACAATGTTTAAATTTTCTTTTGGAGGAAAGTTTAAAGAGAGAAGAATATGAGAAATGTGTGAAAGTCAAATAAATTATTAATATTAATGTCCTTCTAAATCCTGCTAAATTAAAGCCAGAATAAACATTTTCTTAAGCTAAACACTGTTAGTGTTACTTCATATAATTTATATTTTTTTAATATAAATTTATTATATTAAATTATATTATATTATATTAACATATAAATTATATTTAATTTTATTATTTAAAAAATCCTATTTATTTTTTATTATTTATTTATTTATTATTTTTTTATTATTTATTATTTTATTATTTTATTTATTATTTTATTATTTATTTATTATTTTTATTATTTAAAAAAATCCTATTTATTATTTAAAAAAATCCTATGACTTAGATGTCCAATGTTTTACATTCCAAAAAAAAAAAAGAAAAGACTGAGGCTAAATGACTTCTAAGAAGCTGACCCCAAATTGATCACTGAGCTAGCAGCAAGAATAAAATTCAAACTTATTTTTAATGTCAAAGTTCATGCTTTATAAAAACAAAATGAAGTTTGTGGAAACCATTCAACAGATACCTGATGCTTAATTCAAACATTATATCCAACTACTACTCTCTAACTTTTTAAATTTTGTACTCATTATTAGAAACTGCTGCATTCAGGATAAGTGTTAATTATTTCAGTTTCAAGTCTATATGTGATATAAATACACAAATATAGGGTTATAGAAATGTACTTAGGAATAATGCATAGGTACAATGTCACCTATTGAGCTGTACAAATATGATATTTAGTAATACAAGTGTGAAAGAATAACGCATTTGTTAAAAATGTATTTTACAACAAAATATTTAAATTATTGCAAAACGGCATTTTAATTTAAAATGCATGTTTGTAAAATTCTCTTGAATCAAAAATTTCTGTGAATTTACCAAAGTCTAAAACTAGAGGAATTATTTATATGATTGTCCTTCTGTTAATTGGAAAAGTGGGATGATACAGTATTTGCTTACTGAATTTTTAAGCTGAAATTATCAATTAAATGCACCCTGACAAATAGGTAAGTAATCTATTTTCTGAAGTTAATATTTTTACCTTCAAAACTGAAGTGAAAATAGTGAACTGAAATAGCCACCGTTCAAATACCAATAAAGTTAATTAAATATAGTTATATTTATAGCTTTTAAGATACAAATGTAATTCATTTCATAAGACACTAGTTAAAAATGTTTAAACATTTTTATTTTAATTTACTTTATAACTTTGACCATGTACTTCATGGACATTAGGTTATTTCAGACATTTTAAAAAGTATGAGATAATTATCTTTATAAAAATCTATGGTCTCATACCGTATGTGACAATTTTTGTTCTGCTTTAAAACTAATACTTTATCATTGAAAGTAAGTTATCTAATTATCACTTATGATTTCAAAAGTGAAATTGAAATACGTTAAATAAAGCGTATTTAACGGGAATGATTTCATTTTCAAAAATAAAATTACAATTTTTTCTCTCTTCAGAACAGTTTTTGTGTAATTAGAACTATTTATAATACATATAGCACAGGCTGTTTTTTTTTTTTTTTTTTTTTTTTTTTTTTTGAGACGGAGTCTCACTCTGTCTTTCAGGCTGGAATGCAATGGCACAATCTGACTCACTGCAACGTCCACCTCCCAGGTTCAAGCGATCATCCTGCCTCAGTTTCCCAAGTAGCTGGGACTACAAGCGCAGGCCACCACGCCTGGTTAATTTTTTGTGTTTTTAGCGGAGGCGGGGTTTCACTGCGTTAGCCAGGATGGTTTGGATTTCCTGACCTCATGACCCACCTGCCTCGGCACCCCAAAGTGCTGGGATTACAGGCACGAGCCACCGCGCCCGGCCATGTGCTGTCTCTTAAGAGGTCAAAGTTAATGTGCAAGTAAGCATCAAGCTTTCTTATTAATGTAGGAATTGGCAAAAAAGAAAAAGAATTGAGAGAATCTGAATCAAGAATCAGAGAAACTTATTTGTATATCTATTTCTTCCATTATTTCACTGCGTTACGTAGTTAAGTTTGTAATTCAGAGTTGGTTTCTTTACTGGCCTAGTAAGTACCAGGGCATATCTTACAGTTCTTGAAAGGATATAATTATGAAATTATGCACACATATGATGTTAAAATAACATACAAAATACTGATACCAGATTATAGGATAAAAATATCGTGTTATATGTTTCCATGGGAGAGAATGGAAATACGTGTTTTAGATTTGTATCTTGGTTTGAGGTGAGGTTTGAGCACAATCATTAAGTGGAAAAATAATCTCTACAGACATTAGGGAGTAAGGGAGTAAAACGAGATGGAAGGCAGCTAATGAAAGGCACATATTCAAGTACATTGAATATGTGAAAAACCTGACATTGATTATGCTGAGAAACTCTGAAAACCAGTGTAGTATAAATGCCTCCTGGAAATACCACAGAGGGGCAAAAGATCTGAGGTATTTTTGCACTTTCCATCATTGGCTGAGGATCCCTCCTGAGAGAACATGAATCAGTTGACCCTTTCAGCCTGCTGCACCCATGGGCAGAGCTTGTCTGAGAGCAGAAGCCCTTAGACAGAGATGCAGATTCTGCATTTGGAGTTCTGGGCTACTTGCATAGATATCGGGGAGAGACAGCAGATAAGGGTGAACACAATGTATTACCTGCTGACTTGGTCCCAGATGGGATCCATTCATGCACCGTATTAAATCCCCAGCTGTAGCTGCTTCTTAAAGGTGGTGTGCAGTGACAATGTCTGAAGAAAGGAGTTAAAACAAGAACTAGTGTGCCAAGCTAAATCTATGCTGCAGTGTTTGATCCTGAAGCAATAATTAATATTCATCATTTTCCTGTTCTGCTAAACATCTTGATGCTCTTCATGCCTGACTAGAATATTTGCTGATCTTTGCTGCTTGCGATGTGAAGTCACTTACATCTACATTCGTAAAGAGGTCCGAATCTCCTGCTACCAGGCCATTCCTAGGTCTGGTTGGCGCAATGGTCCAATCACCATTATGGATATAGAAACAATAAATGGCTTCAAAGTGACTCTCCCAACTCCCAGGCATACTTTACTGCCTCCATCAGATCGTAACAACTATTTCTTCATGATTAATCAGGACTCATAAATCTTAACCATAGTGACTCCTTTCTTGGTCTGCTGGACTGCTGAAAAGAAGAACGGAAATGATCAGGTGACAGTCGTAGCTTTTGTTTTAGTGGGATGTTTATTCTGTCCATTAATAGACTTGCTCCTCCATGAATACCTGGACCTCTAGGAACATAGCTATAAAAATCAGAAGCAGAAATTATCTAAATGGGAACTTCTTTGACTACCTGGTTCTGAGACACGTGCATTTTACCTAACAAATGTAACACAGTACCACGTGATAGTCACTGGCTCAGAGTATTGAAATTCTTCAGGGTTTAATCACCAAGCCAATGTCTTAGGTGTACATTAGGAGTCCATGCCAATGTCCTATTAGTCTAGCAACTTCTAGGTGACATGCTACATGGAAAAACCAGGACAAAACCAAGTTTGTCCATTTATTTTTCATAAAGTAAATCCACATTGGACCAATAGACTAGTCAGGGTGTGTTGTTCTCATGGTAAGAGAAAAACACACGAGTAGAAACACATGAGACCTCTTTTGGTCAAGACACCAACCACTACACTATCACTAGTGCCTCATGTCCCAGGCCATAGTCCAAAAGTCAAAAAGTAGAGAAATACAATATCTCAAAACTGAGGCAATGATAAGGATGTGGATTGAAGTTGGAGTGAAGAATTGGGGAATATGCTTTCACTTTATCATATTGAGAATTTCTTTCATCAGTGTGGCATACATATTTTTATAGTCCAAGAGAGCAAAGATAATGTATGAATACTCTCACATGTATTTTTTTACATATTCTTTCTCAATATTTTTTCTGTGGTACATACAAAATTAACGACTTCAACTCTATCAATCATACTTTATGAATAATTACAGTTAATCAGTGTGTTGAATTCATTTGTAGTAAAGATATGGAATGGAAAATACAGAAATATGCAATTTGGTTCAAGAGACACAATATATTCATTAAAAAATTTAAAACTCTTATAACCAATACAAACTTAGTAAGCCTGGCTTAAAACTATCTACATGTTGATAAGAAGTAGTGTGAAATAAATTTGAATGGAGGACCATTAACTAGAAAGTTTGGTTTTAGAGAAATAAGATTTTAAAGAAATTTTTTAAAAAAATAAAAAAATAAGAATCAGAGGGAAAAAACTGAATTTTTGGTAGTGAGAAATAAATTAATGTTCAGATAGCAACAAGGGACTAAGTATACTTACATGGAGTACCCCATGTTCAAGGTGAAGTTTAGCTAAATGTGGTTCTACCAGACTGAGAAGAACAGAAATAGAAGCATTTAGAGACAAATTAATCTATAGTGATAATAATGGCCTTCATTTTGTAAGTTATTTGAAAGTGTCTTCATTTTGGAGTTTCCCTGTGCTTTTTAAAAGTGTTTAGTGGAGGTAAATGTTCCACGAGACTTAGTAAATAATCAAGGATTCATTTTAAGTCAGTAGCAGGTAGCATCTTCACAACTAGAAGAAAAAGAACAAGGAGTATAAGTACCACACAATGAAGTGGAGATAAAGCAAATTTTGGAAAATGCACCTATAAGTAAAAATAGTAATAGAACATTAATACAATTCGTAAGAACTCTGAATCAACTGAAGTAATCTTTTAGGCTAAGATATTATTGTAAGAAGTGATATAAGTTAAAACAAAATAATATGAGTCATTTTAGATATTATGAGTTCATTGTTGCTCTCAGAAAAAATGACAAAAGCTCTTTGAATAATGACAAGATATTCAAAAAGGTAATAAAAAGGTATTTGAAAATTTCATGAAAATTTATTTAAGGCATCAAGTTTTTATCAACATAATATTACTCAAGTTAACAACTGACCTGGAAAAGTCAAGAAGAAATTCAACAATTAATTCATCAATAATTTTATCTGAGTAATAGTGGAAACTGTATTTGCTTGTGTTGTGTGGAAAAGAATAAATATCATCTTTACTCATTTAAGTAAAACCTAAGTAATATCTGGAATTTCTTTCAAAAAAGGATTTATTCACTCAATAAATCTACTCTCAGTATGTCCCAAAATACAAGAAGTTTCTGACACAAGAGACGATGTAGCAGAAAATTGTTCCCTTAGAAAAAAAAAAAAAAAGATTGCATAATCTTTAAGTGGATGAGACTGAGTTTTTTTTGACAGTGGGTAGCATTTATCTTGTTATTATCACTTGTAAACTTTTATTTTGGATTCAGCAGTACATATGCAAGTTTGTTATATAGGTAAATTGCCTGTTACTGGGGTTTGGTGTACAGATTATTTCATCATCCAGGTAATAATCATTAATTAATGCTGCTTAGGTCGTTTTTTTTAAATTTTCTCCTTCCTCCTGCAATCCAGCCTCAAGTATGTACCAGTGATTGCTGGTTCCTTCTTTATGTCCATGTGTTTTCAATGTTTGGTTCTCAAGTATAAATGGGAACACGCAGTATTTGATTTTCTGTTTCCATGTTAGTTTGAGGGATGATGACCTCCAGCTCCATCCATGCTGCTGCAAAGAATATGATCTCATTATTTTTATGGCTGCATAGTATTTCATGATGTATACGTACCACATTTCTTAAATTCAGTCTACCATTGATGAGCATTTAGGTTGATTCCATGTCTTTGCTACTGTGAATAATAATGTAGTGAACATATATATGCATGTGTCTTTATGGTAAAATGATTTCTATTCCCTTCCGTATATACCCAGTAACGGGATTGCAGGGTCAAATGGTAATTCTGTTTTAAGTTCTTTAAGAAATTGCCATACTGCTTTCCACAAAGGTTAAACTAATTTACACTCCCACCAGCAACCTTGCCAGCATGTGTTATTTTTTTGCTTTTTAGTAATAGCCATTCTAACTCGTGAGATGGTATTTCATTGTGGTTTTGATTTGCATTTCTCTAATGATTGGTGATGTTGAGCACTTTTTCATATGCCTGTTGCTCACATATATTTCTTCTTTTGAAATGTGTCTGTTCATGTTCCTTGCCCACTTTTTAATGAGGCTGTTTGTTTTATGTTTGTTAATTTAAGTTCCTTACAGATTTTGGATGTTAGATCTTTATGGAATGCATAGTTAGCAAAGATTTCCCACCATGCTGTTGGCCGACTGTTTACTCTATTGATAGTTTCTTTTGCTATGCAGAAGCTCTTTCGTTTAAATAGGTCCCATTTGTCAATTTTTGTCTTTGCTGCAATTGCTTTTTGCATCTTTGTCCTGAAGTATTTGTCAGGGCCTATATCCCAAATAGTGCAATATGGTTTTTCCTTGGTTCTCTTTCAGGGTTTTTATAGTTTTAGATTTTACAATTATGTCTTTATTCAATCTTGAATTAGTTTTTGTATGTGATGTAAGCCAGGGTTCCAGATTAAATCTTTTTCATATGACTAGGCAGTTTTGCCAGCACTATTTATTGAACAGGAAATCCTTTCACCATTGCTTGTTTTTCTTGACTTTGTTGACGATCAGATGGTTATCACATGGTTGTAGTTGTGCAGCATATCTATTCTGTTCCATTGATCTCTGTGTATGTTTTTGTATTAGTACCATGATTTTTTGGTTACCGTAGACTTGTAGAGTTTGAAGTAGGGTAACATGATGCTTCCAGGTTTTTTCTTTTCACTTATTTTTGCTTTGGCTATTCTGATTCTTTTTTGGTTCCACGTAATTTTTTTTTTTTTTTTTGGTGGTGGTGGTTGGAGGGGCAGAGTCTCATTCTGTCACCCAGGCTGGAGAGCAGTGGCACAGTCATGGCCCAGTGCAGCCTCAACCTTCCAGACTCAAAGTAATCTTTCTGCCTCATCCTCCTCAGTAGTTAGGGCTAGAGGTGCACACCAACATGCCTGGATAAATTTTTTGATTTTTTTTTTTAGAAATAGGCTCTCACTGTGTTACCCAGGCTGGTCTCAAACTCCTGGGTTCAAGTGATTCTCCCACCTCAGCTTTCCAAAGTGTTTGGATTCCAGGCATGAGCCACTGCTGCTGGCCCATATTAATTTCAAAATAGTTTTTCTAATTCTGTAAATTGTCATTGGTACTTTTTAGGAATAGCATTGTGTTTCTAAATTCCTTTGAAGAGTATGGTCATTTAACAATATTGATTCTTCCTATCCATGTGCATGGAATATTTTTTCCATTTGTTTCTGTCATTTCTGAGAAATGAAAAAAGAGAGAAGGTCCAAATAAACACAATCAAAAATGGCAAAGGGGACATTACCACTCACCTCACTAAAATACAAAAGAAAAAAAAAGAAAGAAAAAGGAAACCTCAGAGACTACTATAAACACTTCTATGCATACATGCCAGAAAACCTAGAGATGGATAAATTTCTGAAGCATACAGCCAGAAAACAATTGAATCCCTAAGCAGACCAATGAGTTCCAAAATGTAATCAGTAATAAGAAGCCTGTTCAACCAAAAAAAGCCTAGGACTAGAAGGATTCACAGCTGGATTCCACCAGATATATAAAGAAGGGCTGGTATCATTCCTACTGAAACTCTTCTAAAAAATGGAAGACGAACTTCTCACCAACTCATTCTATAAGGCCAGCATTATCCTGACACCAAGACTTGGCAGAGTCATAACAACAACAATAAAAAACTTTAGACCAATATCCTTCACGAACATTGATGCAATAGTCTTCAACAAAAAGCTAGCAAATTGAAACCAGGAACACATCAAAAAAGTAACCCACCATGTAGGCTTCTATTTCTGGGATGCAAGATTGGTTCAACATATGAAAATCAATAAATGTGGTTCATCACATAAACAGAAATAAAAACAAAATTCACACGATTATCTCAATAGATGTAGAAAAGGCTTTCAATAAAATTCAACACCCTTGAAAGTTAAAAACTCTTAGCAAACATGACAATGAAATAACATACTTCAAAATAATAAGAGTCATCTATGACAAACCCACAGCCAATATCATACTGAATGGACAAAATCTGGAAGCATTCCCCTTGAAAACTCGAACAAGACAAGGATGGCTTCTCTCACCACTGCTAGCCAGAGCAACCAGGCAAGAAAAAGAAATAAAAATCATGAAAATGGGAAGAGAATAAGTCAAACCATCTCTGTTTGCAGACAACATGATTCTATAACTGAAAAACTCCATAGTCTCTGTCCAGTACCTTCTTGACTTGATCCTCTCTTTAGCAAAATTTCAGGATACAAAATCAATGTACAAAACTCAGTAGCATTCCTATACACCAACAATATCCAAGCTGAGAGCCAATAAAATATGCAATCTCATTCACAATAGATATAAAAAGAATAAAATACCTTGGCATACAGACTAATGAAAGAGGTAAAAAATCTCTGCAATGAGAACTACAAAACACTGTTCAAAGACATGAGTCTTTATTGTGAATACACAAAATAAAGACTCTGTCTAGAATGACTGTAATAATATAACAGTTCACAATAGCACATTACGGTAGTTTATTTTCAATGTGAAATCAGAAAATAGATAATTATTTCTTTGGGAATCTACTTACAAGGTTTACAGGAGGATAAATACATTATTTACTTTCATGCTGTTATATCGTTTTACAACACATCATTATCAAATAGGCACTTTCGCTTTCAGCAGAAATCATCCATCATTGTCCCCCCCAGCTCTAATCAATAAATTTATTCTTTATAGCTTAGATGCTAATTTACATTATTTCCCAATTTTCCCTGAATAATCATTCAAAACCATGGTTGAAATCTAGAAGGATAATTAATTTTTAAACTATTTGAACAGCAACAGCAATTTAGAACAAGTTAGTTGCCACAGCAATTCTTGTCTCTAGGGACTAGACTTCAGAATGACCCCATGTGCCATCAAATAAATTGCATAAAGATATGAGCTCAAAATAAGTTGCTCTTAACCTTAAATGTGTGAACAATTTTGCATATCCATAATTGTCAATATGGCACCATTCAGGACACACTATAATATCTGGGCAGAAAGCCAATCAGCCTTATGTTCAGTGATATGTGAGCCAGCTGGACATCTGACAGGTGCATTGTGGTGGTTAACTGCTGTCATCCACACTCTTTAACCCTCCAGTGACTCTGTTGTTCTGAAATGATTCCCAGGGGAATAGGCCATGACACAGATGAGTAAAGATTAACACGCATACCTTATAGTGATGAGGGCACCAGTGAAGCCCAACATTAATATCTAAAAAGTACTAATAATACAACTCTGTAGGCTCTCTTTCATACTCACTCGTGGGAGAAGGCTATTCCCTAATTATCTCTATAAATGGAGGTAACTAGGAGTTCATCTGAAGGTTTCAACTCTCGGAAATTAGAGAGTAGCACTGATGTGGATTTCATGCTGAATCAAGGCTATAGCATAGGCTCTATTCCTAAATGTTTTCTTAAATGTTTAGGCTTTCTAACATGAACTAAATTACTGTGCTATATATCTTCAAAAGCTATCACTCCTCCCAGAGAGGTTTTACTGGAAGATGCCCAAATGATTAGATTAGCCTTTTTCGAAAGTCAATATTACTGTTAAAAGTCATACACCCACTGAGCCTCTAAAGGCAAAAATATTATTCAAAGTTATTGAATAGACAACAACTTGAATATATTTTGTGTAATAGGAGGATTCATTTTCCACTCTAGTTGCAAACAATAATTTCCTTTAAAGGACATATTAACAGATTAGCAATATAATCTGTTGGTGAGATTGTTGAGAAATACACATTTATGTCCCGCTGGGGGAAATATATCTATATACAACATGTATGAAAAGTGGTTTTGGACTATCTGAAAAAAAACAGCAACCCTCTTTTAAGAATATCTTCCAGAGCTATCCAGGCAAAATTTTAAAGTGGCACATGCAAAAGGCCATACATTTTTGTTCTATTTGTCCATGAAAGAGGAAATAATAAAAATGTTCATCTATAGGGGACTGGTTTAATAAACTATTCTACACCCATGAAATGAAGTAGCATATAACTCTAAAAAGAATGAGAAATATTTTTCTACATGGTTATAAGTTAATCTTTTAAAAATATTTTAAAAGTGCCAACTAATGTTATTACTATGCTGCCTTTTGTCTCTGAAAGGTGGTAATCTGTCTATATAAAATGATGTTAATATATATGCATCTGTACATATATGTATAAGAAATATTCTTATTTTATAAATATAACTAAAAACAAAAAATGTGAAAAGTATTATTTATACAGCAGAAACATAAGAAAAGGGGATGTCAATAAACAATACAGTTCTCTGAATGTAGTTTCTTCTATGGATTACAATTTAAAGCCTTCTGATTATTTTGCAAACTATAAAATTTATCTTAAATTATTAAAATAGTCCTTACAAATATTAAAAAATAAAATAATACTAAATTTATATCAATTTGATGGCTTAACTATGCAAGAATAGTTTTGAATTACCTTTAAAACAGTAATTTTACTGTACATTTTTTTCTTTGTAAAAGCTTTCAAAAATATTTATTTATGTAAATTATAGCTTTAAAAATACTGCGCATTCATGACCTACACAAGAATTGCAAGGCATTGACAATAGCCCAGGGGAAAAAAAATCATTTGGAAGTAGCAGCGACAGTGAAATTGAAGCTAATGATACACTGATGATTTCCCTAGGGCACAAGAGAATCTTGAAAGAACGTGCAGTCACAAATGTCCACTGAACACTGTTCTCAATAGCAAAGATATAGAGTCAGCCTAAATGCCCACTGATGACAGATTGGATAAGGAAAATGTGGTACATACACACCATGGAATCCGATGCAGCCATAAGAAAGAATGAGATCATGTCTTTGGCAGAAACATATATGGAGCTGGAGGCTATTATCCTTAGCAAACTAACACAGGAACGTAAAACCAAATATTACGTGTTCTCACCTGTAAGTGGGAGATAAATGATGAGAACTCATGAGCACAAAGAAGAGAACAACAAACACTGGGCTCTACTTGAGAGTGGAGGGTGGAAGAGTGTGAGGAACAGAAAAAAGAACAGTTGGATACTAGACCTAATATCCAGGTGATGAAATAATCTGTACAACAAACGCTCATGACAAAGGTTTGCCTATATAGCAAACCTTCACACGAATCCCCAAAATCTAAAATAAAAGTTAAAGGAAGAAAGGAAAAAAAACAAAGAAAATGTGCAGAAAGCCACACAGGCTGTGTGACATCAACAGACATTTTGGAGATCTTTCTCAAATGTTGCTTTCTGACTTGACTGTACATCTTTACTGGGATATATCAAGATTTAAAAATCGTTGAAAGAAAACAGTAAATAGCATTTGTTGACCATATTAACAGTAAAAATATTAGTATTATTATTTTGAAGATTTATATGTAGATAAATAGGTAGAAAATAAGTAATTACATTAGCGTTCTTAGGAAATAAGATTTTTCAGAGTAATAACTAAGGAAAAAACAAAAGACAAAGAAATCTTGTACTGTTAATTTTTCATTTCAATTAGCATACAAACTTTTTGTGTGATTATTTTCTCGTATGCAATAAAATATGTATTTTCTAACTAGTATACAGGAAAATCTAAAAGCAATAGTAAACCTAGATAAAGAGAATTCAGACTGTGGTCTCTAAATATCACTTCATAGTCAAAGAAACCAAGGTTTCTTGGAGAAATGACAGATTCTCCCTGTGATAAGAACTGTACAATATAAGCCTGGAAATTTTTTTTATACCAAATTTCAAAACAAAGAAACTATCAAAGACTGTAAAAATCCTATTGGAAGGTCACAGTAAGGAAGTAAAGGGGCTTTACTAGTTTAAAACAGCATGATTTAAACATCAGAAATATAACTGCAATGAACATTGCAAAAATTTTAAAACCCATGAGTTCATGTTAATCTGAATAATCTCATTGATCACCACTGAATTTTGTTTAGGAAAAACTGTTTTATGTAGTTCTCTCAATCTTTTTCTTATCTCAGTAGTTTTGTCCGGAATGTTGTCTTAGCCATAGTTTCTCATACTTTATCATTAACAAATTTCTAAGCTATGACTAAAGTCATCTGAATTAGCCATTTATTACATTATTCACTCATACTGCAGACAATTTTTATTAATACGAAATATATGGTAATAAAAATCTATACAATAATCTTAAACCCTAAGTATTTCAATTATAGTCTCAATAGTCTACTCGATTAGCTGGGATTACAGGCGTGAGCCACTGAGCCCCGCCTAAAAGAAAGACTTTAAATGAGGAAATTTTATAGATTTAAAGAAGCTAAGAGATATACAAAACAACAAAAAAAAAATGTGCTTTTTTTTACACTGATATAAAAAAACAAAGTATTTAAAAGCCTTTATGAGACAATGGAGACTTGCTAACATGAAGACGTTTAGGTGCTATTCAGAAATTTTCCTTTTTTTAAAAAAAAATCATGTTTTTGAGATGTGTACTCATTTAAAGTTAAAATTTTATGCCATCTGCTTTTGCGTTTCAATAATCAAGCTGGTTAGAGAAGGAAACTTGGATGTAATACCAGGATGTCTTATCACTACACTCCACCGAATGTGGAGAAAAAGTCAGAAAGATTCAGACACTTCAGAAAACTCGTGGACAAAGTGTTCACATTGGAAAGGCTGGAATTATTTAGCATTAAAGCCATGCACCGTGTATTTTTAAATTATTTTTTCTGACATATAAATACCATATGATCATTGCAAAGGAGCAAAAGTTATTAAAGAAATCAGTTGATGGTTGATTTTTAATATTAAGGCAGATTTTGAGTAAGGACACAAGCAAATATTAAAACTAGTAATAAGATCAAGAATAAAAAAAATAAATAGGGCCACACAGCACGAAGCAAGATGATATGGGAAATTTATGAACTCAAATAAAATAAAATAGGAACAGAAGAGAGAACATTGTCTTAATTACAGGAGTTATAGCTTCCCTTTAGTTAGGAGAACATGGACAATTAAATCATTTTGCCTTCCAGTCTATTTTTTATGCTTCATACACTTCTTCATATTTTATTACATATGCTGTCTTAGTTCATTTTCTGTTGCTTATCACAGAATATCTAAAACTTGGTAATTTATAAAGAAAATAAATTAATTTCTTAGAATTATGTAGGCTGGGAAGTCCAAGGTGAAGGGGGTGGCTCTGGGGAAGGCCTTGCTGGTGACAGCTTTCTGTGACATTCCAATATGATACAGAGAATCACATAGTGAGAAGGCTGAATGTGCTAACATAAGCTCAGGTCTCTTGTACTCTTCTTACAAAGCCAACAGTTTCCCTGCCATGATAATCCATTAACCCAATAATCCATGAATCTATGAATGGATTAATCTATTCATGAAGGAAGAGCCCTCATAACCTAATCATCTTTTATAGGTCCCCTTCTCAATATTGCCACATTGGGGATTAAGTTTTAACATGAGATTTGGAAGGAACATTCAAACCATTGCACATTTCATGTAATTACACTTATTATTTTCACTACAAAATATGAATTATATCACTGTAAACAAATTGCATCATTATTTTAGTAATAATTTCTAAAAAGAACCACAAAGTAGATTAGAAAAAACTGCATCTGTGTAGATGTGCTCTCTGCTATAGGTGAGAGAAGTAGAGACACGAGAAGCTGGATGTCTTAACTATTGCTACATGAAGGTACAGTGACAAGACATTTCATGGTATAATGCCAGACAGATTTGCTAAGATTTAACTGCAAAGTACCAAGATTCTTTCAAAAGAGCATACTTAAATAGCTTCTTAAAAATTTTTAAAGGGTTGGGTTTATATTTTGGACAAAATCTAACACTTTTAGAGATTAACATTGAAGCAGGCTTCATTCTTGAAAGTCCAATTTATTCCTAAGGATTGTGACATCTTAGAAATATAGCAGTGACTATGAGAACAAACCCTTCACTTTCTTTGCTTTATCCCCTGACACGTAACAGACGCTAAGATCCTTACGAGAGGTAATTTCAAAGTTAAAAAGGGATTCTCCTAGCTAAGTTTAGGTATAGGTTCTGGAGAAAATTCAATCATTCTGCAGAAGAAAATGGGAGGGTTTTATTATTTTGTGCTAAATTTTGCTTTTAAAAAAATATATAAAATGAATAAACTAAGAAATTAGTTTAAATTCAGTAGGATTAGCTACCTGAAACATTCAATTTGGTTACTGATATTAATTTTCTTCCTGATAATATGTTGGCATAAACTGAAAAAATACCAAAAGGATGACAAAGCATAAATATAACTTAAAGAAATTGGCTTAGGAAATACTAAAAATGCATAGATACTATTCCAGATATTTGATGCTTAAAATAACAATTAAAAAATTGTCCAGGCAAAACTCTGCAACAATCTTCAAAATCTGTCAAAGCACTTCAACAACAATATGTATCATAACAAATTTGAAAAATGAGTATGTAGAGATTAGTTTTCAGTCGGCAAATAAATATGACAAATATGGGGACTGGGCTATTTAGAGGGGCTGTGATTTATTATTCTTATTTTTAATCAATTTGCAGAACTTTCTTTTCATTCACCTGAGTGTATTAGCTGATAAGAAGTGACTGTTATACAGTCCACTGTGATTTTCCTCACTACTGTATTTGTGACATTTTAAACAGTATATTTGTTGTATTAATTTAAACAGTATATTTGTTGTATTAAACAGTATATTTGTTGTAAAATATTAATATATTTGTTGTATTTAAACTGTAACATATAAACAGTATATTTGTTGTATTGTTAATAAATAAATTAATAAATATTAATTTATTTAGTAGTAAATGATATGACACAGAATATTTAGTTGACCTGCATTTTATACTGAAAGCAAATTTAATTACTACTCCAAAGATGCCAAGAAAGCTTCAAATCTAATCCCAGGTGTAAAAGGAAGAAACAACTATTGCAACCTAAAGAAAAACTAGCAGAAGCATTTTAAATTATTTTTTTGTATAGAGTAATCATTCTGATTGCTTAGGTCTTAATTTAACTGTAAAATTTATTTTCAACATATTATGAATCAAAATTCTTGAGAAAAATAAAGGGGAAAAATCTTACATGTGACAGCTGCTCAACATTTGAAGATATCAATTATATTTGTCCCTTAGGCTTTTATAAGCTAAACATTACAAGTTCCTTCAAGTGTTTCATATGTCACACTCTCATATTCTCATGTCATTCTCTAGCCCTCTAAAAAATATGATTAGAGCTGGTCTCACGTTGCAAATGTGATCTGACCGGCATGTTTGGAACACCACTCCTCTATTTAACCTTGTTACTTTTAATGCACACTGTTCAGTCTTTTTGTCACCTAACTCCTTAATAGCCATAGTTACTTTCATTGAATTTGGGACCAATTGAATTCTTTAAAATTTTTCACAGCCATCGTTCTTAAATGTCCTGCTCTGCATTTATGTACAATGTTTTCATGAAAACAGCAATTTTTATTTATTCCAAACAAGCATTTATTCAATAAACGTCTACTGAATACATGCTATGTTACCAGTACTATGTTAGGCACTGGAGAGACAGAGGTAAACACACTGACACCCTGTCTGATTTTATTAATTGTTTTCAAATAGATAAAGCACAGAAAAGGACAAAAATTAAAAAAAAACCCACAAAAATACATTTCAATTATATATTGCAAATGTTGATAAGCAATTGATGCTCTGAAAGAAATGGAAATGGTGACACACCCAACTTATTTATTTTATTTTTATATATAGCTTTTTTTTCAATAGCTTTTGGGGTACAAGTGATTTTTGATTACATGGATTAATTTTACAGTGGTGAGGTATGAGGTTTTTGTGCATGCATCACCCAAGTAGTATACATCATTACCCAAAATGTAGTTTTTTTTTTTAATCCATCACCCCTTTCTACCTTCCCCTATTCAGAGTCTCCAGTGTCTGTTCCACCTCTCTGTATATCCATGCATACCCATAGCTTAGCTTCCACTTCTAAGTGAGAATATACTGTATTTCGTTTTCCATTTTTGAGTTAGAATAATGGCCTCCAACTCCATCCAAGTTCCTGGAGAAGACATTATTTCATTCCTTTTTTATGGCTAGGTAATATTCCACATTTTTTCGTCTGCTCATCAGTTGATGGGCACTTAGTTTGGTTCCATATCTTTGCTAATGTGAATTGTGCTGCTGTAATATACACAAGTGTCTTTCTCATATAATGACTTATTTTCCTTTAGATAGATACCCAATAGTGGTATGGCTGAATAGAAGAGTAGATCTAATTTTAGTTCTTTGAGATATCTCCATACTGTTTTTCATAGAAGTTGCACTAATCACATTCCTACCGGTAGTGTATATGAATTCCCTTTTCACCATAACCACACAACATCTGTTGTTTTCTGACTTTTAATAATGGTCATTCTTGCAGGGGCGAGGGGCTATTTTATTGTGTTTTTTATTGGCATTTCTCAGATGATATAAAATCCAACACTTATATTTCCAAAAGACCATTGAAAGTAGGCAAAATATCTGAAATAAAAAATAGAAATGTTCTTATTGCATTTTTCAGCATTAAAAGACAGTAGTTTAATACCAATAAATATGTTGTAGAGAAGGTAGTAAAAGTCAGACAAATGGGATCTAATTAAAATTCAGAGCTTCTGTACAGCAAAAGAAACCATCATTAGAGTGAACCGGAAACCAACAGAATGGGAAAAAAATTTTGCAATCTACCCATCTGACAAAGGGCTAATATCCAGAATCTACAAAGAACTAAAACAGATATACAAGGAAACAAACAAACAAACCCATTCAAAAGTGGGTGAAGGATATGAACAGACACTTTTCAAAAGAAGACATATATGAGGCCAACAAACATATGAAAAAATGCTCATCATCACTGGTTATTAGAGAAATGCAAATCAAAATTGCATTAAGATACCATCGCACGCCAGCTAGAATGGCGATCATTAAAAAATCTGGAGACAACAGATGCTGGAGAGGATGTGGAGAAATAGGAACACTTTTACACTGTTGGTGGGAGTTTAAATTAGTGCAACCATTGTGGAAGAGAGTGTGACGATATCTCACGAATCTAGAAATAGAAATTCCATTTGACCCAGCAATCCTATTACTGGGTAAATACCCAAAGAACTATATATCATACTATTATAAAGTCACAGGCACATGTATGTTCATTGCAGCCCTGTGTACAATAGCAAAGACCTGGAACCAACCCAAATGCCCATCAATGATAGACAAAGAAAATGTGGCACATATACACCATGGAATACTACACAGCCTTAAAAAATGGTGATTTCATGTCCTTTGTAGGTACTTGGATGAATCTGAAAGCCATCATTCTCAGCAAACTGACACAAGAACGGAAAACCAAACACCGCATGTTCTAACTCATAGGCGGGTGTTGAACAATGAGCACACATGGACTCAGGTAGAAGAGCATCACACACTGGGAGCAATTGATGGGGGATAGAGGAGGGACAACGGGGGTTAGGGAGGGATAACATGGGGAGAAATGCCAGATATAGTCAAAGGGGTAATAGAGGCAGCAAACCACCTGGTTATGTATACACCTATGCAACAACCCTGCATGACCTGCACATGTACCCCAGAACCTAAAGTAAAATAAAATAAAATAAAATAAACATTTTCTAAAATTTTATTTTCATTTCTCCACAGTGGTCTTGAGTATATCTTTCTATAAGTCTTTTAGTACTTGTTTTAGATATTACATTACATATGCACAACTTATTCTAGTTTAGTGGTTTTATTATTTTAGTGGTCACTTTTGAGAAGGAGGAAGAGAGCATTGCATGTGGTTATCAAGGGTAACATAAAGGATCTTTGGGGAAATGGGACAGTTGTACATCAAGTTTAATTGTTGTTACGGAAATTTATATGTAAATATAATTATATAAATACACATATTAGTGTATGTAAAATGGTAAAATTCAAATAAGATCTATGAAAGTATTATTGCCAATTTATTGGATTTGATTTTGCACTATAAGCAAACTATAACCATTGGGGAAACTGGATGAAGGACACACAAGACTTCTCTGCTCCTTTTTTTTTTTTCAAATTTCTGTGAACCTATAAGAATTCTGATATACAAAAGTAGAGACTATAAAGGTGATGTTTGATTTTTATGTAAACTCAAGATTAAGTGAAATCTTATGACACTCTCGGGTATAATAAAATGTAGTAAATATAACCACAAATGGTACCAGCCAAATAGTGGTTTTAACTGAATTTATTAGCAAAAGTGATTTATGTTGCAATTCTCAAATTGTGTATTAAAATTGTATAAACATCCTATATTTAGCATTACATCTTACCTTTTTGCTCACTACAGGAATGTCATTCTTGTTCATAGCATGGTTAATATTTTTGCATTATTTATCTAAATATTATCTTAATGAATAATCAATCATGCATTCTAGTCCAATAAGCATGGGCTATATGACAATAAAACGAATTTTTAGAATTTGGATTACTTTCATTTCAACAATTACATTTGTGTAGAAAGCAGGAGGGGAATAAAAAACACCATCGTGTTGAAAATAACCATGGTAAATCGCTGAAGGTTAGATTCTTCAATAGTTGATAAAATATGTGTGACAGATAGCTGATGAGTGCACTTAACTTATATGGTAAAGGTATTTAATAAATGCACTTTTAAGGAAGGAGAATAAAACAATATAGGAATTATATATGCCTCTATTTTATTCCTACAGTGCTCATTTAATATAATTTTGTGTTTTTTAAATAAAATTTTAAATATGATTTTAACACCTGAACTGTATTATAATATTTAACAATATAATCAGAGGATCATTACACAGTCATTCCTTTTTCTTCCTTTTCTCTCTTTTTCCTTTCTCTCTTAATATACATGTTTATATGCACTTAATACGTGTACACATATATATCAGGTTGCAGAACTAGAACCTTCTTATTTATTTCTCACTTATGTACCAACACAATAGATATCAAAACTCAAAGTCTTTGTAAGATAGTTTCCTATATGCTGAATTTATAAATAATAATGGTAAAAAACAACAGTAAAAGAAAAGTAAGTTGATTTCATGTTACTGGACCACTTTCCAATTTTAAAATTAAAAAAAAATATATATATATATATATAAATATATATATATATATATATATAAATATATATATATATATATATATATATGTATGTATCAAGATACAGAGAACAAAGATGAAAGAAACTTTCCAACTTTAAAATTTAAACATGAACACAGGGAGGGGAACATCATACACGTGAGCCTGTGGGGGGCTGGGATAGGGGACTAGGGGAAGGATACCAGTGGATAGGGGTATAGGGGAAGGATAGCATTAGGAGAAATACCTAAGGTATACCTAATGTATGAATGTATAATACCTAATGTATGAACCTAAGGTATAATATCTAATACCTAAAGTATGAACTTAAAGTATAATTTAAAAATAAATTAAATAAAATAATATTTAAAAAGTCAAGATAACAAGAACAAAGTAGGAGCTCTGGGAAGGTTTTCTTCCAAGAGAAGTGTTATCAGGATATAATTTCCTTTCTTATTACCACTACCATATTACCTCCTAATTCCAAGCATAGTAAAGGCAGTTTTGATGATATTACTCAGAGAACTTGATTTAACACATAACAGTGATTTTTTTTTAATACCTGAGAAAGCTAAAGGCCCTACATTTCTTACATCTATAAATGAAAAGAATGAGTGATTTCATTTCCCAAATACTAGGAGTGAGTTACAACAGGAAAAAAGAGAAATCGTTGTCCAAAAGATCTTGAGCCAGAAGACCTTAACAACCAGAGAGCTAGAAAAGTGGACAATCAGATAAATGACAGCTGAGGTGGTCCAAACAGAAAAGCATCCAGAGAACCCACAAAGCATTCATCAGAGAAATTAACTTTAAACATTGCTAGATGCATTGATCAGCAAATAATAATAAAAAAAAAATCCCCTGTCCCTTCACTTTTATTTTCTTTATTCCTGCAAGGTAACGGAGGAAGGAGAAAAAAGAAAAGAAACACACACACACACAAAAACTACACCTTCTTTCCTAGCCACAAGTCTTCCCTAACTCTGTCTTTAGTTGCATATAGGAGAGAAAATCTTATCTTTTGCCATAGCTTGAAGTGTTGCTTTATATCTTGGATTCAATTTCTGATTAAGGCTGTATTTTGAGATTTAAAATAACTATAGGATTATCCATTAAATAGAAGTAAGCAAAATATTATGGGCACTGGTCGAATTTTTATCCAGGACAACAGAAAAATTACTAATGGTAGAAAAGAACTAAAAGACAAGAATAAAATATAATATTTATTAGGATCCTTAATCATGCTTGTTCAACATGCCAGTTTTACATTTTTATACTCAAACATGTGTGTAGAGTTTTACTTCAGTAGGCTTTTCCTATGAATTCAATACCATAATCTTGTTTTCATTCAGCAATGTTTCATGGATACTTTTTATTTCCCAAATATATAGAATTAATAAAACATTTTAAAGACTCCTTAGTTTTTTTAAAAAAGTTGATGACCCGTTTTCGTTTATTTATGTGTTTGTTTTTAAGCAGTGAATTAAGGAACTACTTTTCTTATCTCTAAATGACCACATACTAATGCCAAACATATTTGATTAAATGATCTAGGAACCAGAATTTGCTCTTATAATAGACCTCTGGTAGTTCTTCTGTATATGTTTCACAAACACACTCTAAGAAAATATAAGACTAATTTTACCAAAACATTTGAGGATTTATTGTCCAATGTAAAACAACACCTATGGTGTATTTTAAATAATTACGTATGAATAGCATTCTTTATAAGTCATTTTCCCTTTATTGTTTGTCTCTCTTCTTGGAATCTTTCCTGTTTTAATATAAGCTATCAAGGGAAATGCAGAAATACTTTTTAAATGACTCAAATTTTATAGCATTGTATAAAATTATTGTCCTTTTCATACTTAAATATTTATGGGGCAAGATACTTAACTTCTTGGTACCTATATTTCCTTGACTTTAAATTAAACATAAAATACACATTATAAAGAAAAAAGTGTTTTCAGGCATATAAAGCACATAATGTTAAAAAACATTTACTTTATTTCTTCTGCATTCTTTTCTTCACCTCCTTGCTGACCAGTATCTTATTTGCTCCTAAATTTGTAGTAGTAATTTTCTTCCATAAAAGGCACACCTAAATATCTCTGAGTGAAAACCTCAAATTACTTAATAGTTTTATTTTAGCATTTTCTCTTCTGTAGTACAGCCCCTACACTGAAAAGATATTTGTACTCTACCGTTTTATGCCCCTGGATTTCATTTTAACATCTTTTTTGGTAGTTACATAGATTAAATCCATCAGTATTATTACAAGCTCTTAAAAACACACCAGTTTAAAAAAAAAAAAAAACTACCAAGAGGCTGAACAGTGACTATTTCACATTAATATATGTAACAAAAATAGCTACTAATTTTATATATTTACTCATATAATGGGAGGAGGAAAAAGACACAGCAACTGTAGACAAAATGAAATTCAGTATCATGTTATATTCATTAATCATACAAAACAAAATGTTATTTATCACTTCTGTAGTGAAATGTCAAGAAACCTAAATGATTAGAAAACAGAATGTGTGATTAATTATTTTTTGGTTGATTTTTAAAATTTTCTTCTTTCAATTCCTGTTGCTGAAAATATATCAGTACATTTTCTACCTTAGCAAATATAACATGATTTATCTTTGTGAGTAAATTTTTGTTTCACATAATCATAATTTTAAATTAATTCAAATGAGATTATATTGAATATGAAGAAATTTGAGAGTGGATATGACCTATTGTGAGAAAATAACTAAAATATATATTTTTTAGTAAAATCATTTTTATGATACCTTACTTCTTTTAAAAAATACTTATTTTTGGGTTAACATTAACTGGATTGTTTTAGCTGAAATTTCTTTAAACATTGCTCTTTTTTACCTAGTAAATGGCAGTATTTTTGTGTCCTAAGATATCATACTATTAATAAAAAAGAAATAATAAACTATGTCTTCTATCAACTTTTGAGTTATGAGTCACATGTGGGGATATTTGCACTAGAAAAATATAGCACAATATATGTGATGATGCATAATAAGCATCCCTCTGTGAGATAAATTAGCATGAAGTTCAATTTCCAAAATTGCAACTTCTGTAACATCTAGCACTGTCATTTATACTTTCACATGTTGAGCAGCAGCACATTTCCAACCTTTATGTTATAAAGACTGAATCTAATACTATATTTAGATTCACAGCTGTTTGGTTTTTCAACAGATGCTTTCACTACTAAGATGAGCTCTTAAGAATAGATGAACATGTCAAAATGTTTGTCTTTTATAGAGAAAATAAAAATAATTTGCTTTAAAAAATAATTACCCTTTTAAAACCAGCATGTACTGAGCTCTTTACATTAAGATTAGGCAAGAATAAGCATGCCAATCAGGACATTTCCTAGAAGGTCATTTCAGAGACTCAGAGATGAGAGAAACTTCTAGGTTTCAGTTTCACTTGAAAAGATATAAATACTCAGATTATGTGACAGACAAAGGAAGAATTTCTTAATTTCTACTGACAGTAGTTTGTCTCTGATTTATATAAAACTATTTGCTTCTTCCATGTTAACATAAAATGTTAAGTGAAGTCAAATGAAAAGTAGGTCAGGAGCTTATAACAAGAGCACTATCCTTTACTTCACATATTGATTCATGACCTTTGAGTAAGGTACTGAAGAGCAGAAATTTGGAAATGAGACTTCTCAACACAGTCACTTTCTGGTCATACAAATGGTGGTAGATATTTAAATTCTCTGCTCTTCTATTTCTCTTTGTCTGTACAAGGCAAGATGAAGTAATGATAATTTCTTAAGAATTTTTTAAGGATTCAGCTACATGTGAATATAAAGAGCATAATACAATGTTTGGTATATAGTAACACTGAAATCACTTTTTAACATTATTACTGTTTTCTTATTTGTCTTATCATAAAACTCCTATACATATTATAAACTATGTGTTTATAATATATGTTATAAAATAGTTAAAAGGTTTATAAAAGGTAAAACATCTTCCCAAACTTTACCTATAATTCTATGCTTGAAAAATTATCACTATGAAAATAGTCATTTGTATCAGTATGGAAAATTTTCCTAATTCTATGTTTCAATTTTATACAAGTGAGAGTATGTGACCAATATTTTGAGTTCGCTACTTTGTAATTTAATTTACAATATATCTTAAGTATTTCATGCTGCAATAACAGTGTAGAGTCCTTTAGAGTATATATTGGTAATCAATAATTTAATTAGACCTCTTTTAAAAGACATTTGTGTTAATCGTATTTTATGTGTGTTACTGCTTAAAATAACATAGAAAAACTTCAGTTTATGAGCATCTTGGGATGCACTGACAGTAAATATGTAAAATACATTTTTACTAGATGAATTGCAGGATGAAATAATGTATGCTTATTTAATTTAATAACTATGCCTGGTTAGCAGTATAGGAGTGCCTATTTCCCCACAAATTATTATTACAAGAAATTCAATTCTAACATATAAATAGGTATGTCTTGATATTTTAATGTTATAAGAGATGTTCAGCATCTTTTTTTGTTACAGTCTATTTTTGATTGTAAATTATATATTCATATATTTTTATGATCTCTTAGCCTGTTGATTTTTTCTTATTGATTTTAATCAATATTTAAGTGACAAGCCTCATTACTCTATTGCCTAATTGGTTATATGTTTAACTGTTTGAAAAGCCATATATTTATATTGTCAAATTTAATTATCTTTTTCTCTAAGATTTATGTGTTTATGTCTTCCCTTGAAATATTTTTAAATCATCTATATTTTTTATTGCATAGCTTATCGTTATGTTTACATTTTTGATTATCCTAACACATAATTTGGTTTAAGGAGATAAGTATGGTTCTTGTTTTATCTATCTGTATCTGTCTATCATTTATCCATTTACTTTCTGCTGTGTCTAATGAGTTGTTCCACATAATTGACTGAGGAATGTTTTGTCCGTCTCAAAGATTGTAATGTCACCATTATCCTAATCTTTCTTATTTTCTCTCTCTCTTTCTCTGTCTCATTTTCAATATGTACGTTTCCTTTATGTATTCTTTATTTTATTTCACTAATATTTCTATTTCTAAAAGGTAATGTTATTTTACTATTGCTTTTAATATTTTTGCTACAAGACTTAAAGATTCACTATAGCTTTAAGTGTATTTTGTGATCTAGAATTTTATATCAGTACTTCAGTGGAATTTTGACATTAACAAAGTAATTTGTCACAACTGTGCTCCTTTTTCTTCCATCTGGAAAATTGAGTAACAATAGTAATAATAATAATATATGCCATAGGAATCTCGTCTTCATTGTTGATTAACTTATAATATATGCAAGGGGCCATGTATATTTTAAATTCTCATTCGAAGAATAAATTATTACTTAGTTTTACTAGTGAGGGATGCTTATTAAAGTCTATTTTCTGTAGTAACATTAAGTGTAATAATTGTTTGGCATTAACAATTACAGTGCAAATCATGCTTCAATACGTGCTAGACTCAGTACCTTGACTGGAAATCTATTAGTATTGATAAACTTATCTCATTGTCAAAACATATATTGGACGTTTCCGATATTCAGTAAAGCTACTTGGGAAAAATTATGATCAATTAAAACTCTAAAAGGTATGTTAATCAATATATTTTTGTGTTATAAAAAGAAATTCAAATCAGTAAGCCCGTGTTTGCCTTCCTTTGGAAATTGTTTAATCCTGAAATCCAGAATTTTGTATTCCTAAAAAGATGTTATAAGTAATTTAAAGTTTGAGCTCTCATAATTATATCATCTATTTTGACTCTTTTTGTGTATCTGATATATCCATACTCAACACAATCAAGTCTGGGAAAAGATTGAAAAAGGTCTAATTACTGCCTTATATTATTGACCTCTCACCAACTTGGAAATTTGAGTAAAGTAACTCAGTTAGAACATATTTCCCTCTATAAGATGTATTACAGAATGCAAATAAATTATTTAATATAACTAAAAAATATTAAAATGATTTAATGACTATCCTTATTTATATGCTAACATTTTTCCCTTTGCCAAATTTCAGCAATCTTTATCTTGTAGTCTAAGGTCTGTTTGATTTATAGTGGATTATAAAATATATGTTTATCAGGTAAATAATAAGTACATATAAACAATTTAAATGTACCTTTAAATTAATTATTTACATTAATTCTTCATATATTAATTATATATAAATAACAAATCATGGGCCATAAATAAATTAATGTAAAAATGCCTGTTAGAATAACTCAAATATATTAAAACAACTCAATAACTGCTTAAAGAACTGCAATATTTTAACCAGTTCACTGTAATAATGTCTAGCCTAAAACAAATTAAAATACATTTTTAAAGTAAAATTTCCATATGAAAAATGGAAACATAATTAGTTTATTTAGAGAAGATGTTCTTTAACATTCACTGGCAGAATAAATTGGGTTGCTATTATTCCAAAGTGTAACTCCTCAGATCAATTTACAATTTTTGCCTGAGAAATATTTAAATAATTGGAGATCACATTTCTTTCTCAGACTCACTGTCTGCTGAGTCTGATAAAATCTAAAAATTACAAACCTTTCTAATATCTCAGAATTTATCTTCTAGAATGTTTTGGCACCTCTACAATCCTTTAGCTTATTGAGAGCTGAAAATTCAAATGTAATGCTTTAAAAAGAAAATAATCTAAGCTGTGACTAAAAGGAGTGATTTTAACCCAACTGATATATTTTATTTCATTTATCTTTTGTAAGATATCCCAACCACAATAATATGCAAAAAATATAGTACGGAAACTGAACTGATAAGACCTCCAGCTTCTCATGCTTTTATAGACAATAAAGTGTGCCCATATCATAGACTTCCTTGATTGTTTTCTTGAAGACTCTTGGAGGTAAATGATCTTATATTTCGGGTTTTTGTTGAGGCTCAGCTCTTCAAAAGGAACATGTCTATTACTTAAACATAGTGATTTACAGCATATGGATTTAGTAACACACTGATTCATAGAATGCTTGACTATTGTGAGGCGTGCCAACTTAAACAGGATGATTATGTCTACACATTGCCATCTTAGAAGCACTAATAGTTCTTTGGTTTAGGGCATCATAGCACCCCAGTGAGCATACTAAAAGTAAAGCTCCCTTATAATAAATTCAATGTCAAGAAAGATCCATACCAGAAGCAAATAATTATTTTTCTCACTCTGGACTTATTTTACTGTTTCTTTTGACTATTTTGGTTATTGAGCCATTTTGTAAAGATATTCTTTACTTAAAATTGAACATTTGAAACACATAATTTTAAAAATAATGTTTTATTTGCATACAAATAGGATTTTATTTCTATGAAGTAAGAAAACATTAATATATATTGTGAAATTTATTTTTTTAAAATACACACTTTATCCCAGCAATAAAGTGTGTACAAACAAGTTAAAGCATGTATATTAAGGTGAACAATCTTAGTAATCAATGTAACGATTTAAATTTTCATATATAATAAAAGCAGATGGGCCTTATCCATCCATTTACAATCTGTAAAATCAAAGTAACTCTACCAGTCAAATCATACAAGTAATTAAATAATCCACTTTTATATGAAGACAACTCATACAGTTTTAGACACAGAAGAAATCTAGAATTCTCTAACCACCAATTCAATAAAGTACCCCTACAACCCTGTAGAATAGATCTAGTGATAGGGATCTCACTAGCTGCAAAAGTACCGCATTTTTTTATTGTACAGTATGTATTAATGGTACACACACAATATTGCTCGTGTAAAACTAACATCAGGCTCCTGAAAATTCAACTTGCTAATTACAAATCTATTCTCTTGAAACAGAGTAAATCTCCTCCAAGTACAACAATGATACCATTTAACCTTATGAAAAAATGCCATTTATTGTATGAATTACCTCAATTTAAGAACAAATATCCCAAGGTTTTAGCATCTATATGCAGTAAACTAGTAACGTTAGAATAAGCAAATAGCCAAGATGGGTCCTTTATTTATGATAACTCCAATAGCTTGGCAGTTGTACTTATCACAAAACTAGGAGTGAAGGAAATGAAAACAAATGTCACTAAAGAATAATAAACAATTTAATATTTTAAAGTTAATATATGAAATTTTAATATATAACATACCTAAGCAGAGTTTCTCTTGTCTGATAAATAAAGATTAAAGCTCTGTGTATCAAGGGAACACATCCTGAGCCTCTCACTCATCTTACCTCCTGTGTGACGAGCCAGGTTCACCACAGGCGAAACCCTAGTCTCTAAGGAATGTGATTTGAAATAGCCATCATGAAATTTGGTGGAAGAACTTTTTCTATGTTGCTTTTTTTATTGCAGTGGTCCTTGTCTTAATAAAAGAAAAAAAATGTATATTTTTTCCTTTTGAAGTTTTCTTCCTTAAGGAGGAGAGAAGCTATGGACCTATCTACCTAAGGAGGATATCAGATACCCACACGCTTTAATTCCATAATCATTAAAAAGATAAAATATGACAAACAAAAAAAAAATCCTAATCTGGTCAGCAAATGTAACCAGTGAAGGAGCAAAGTAGGGCAGGATTAAAAAACATTCTTGTTAGTCTTACGAGTGTTTATCTACCTCAAAAAAAAGAAGGTCATTTCCTATTCTTAACATGTCTTGACTGATTCCAAGTGTTGATATTATATTGATATTGCCCAGTGACAAACCTGAAAATTTTTAAGCACTTGTATTATGCAAAATTCTGTAGCAAAGATCTCTTTATAGGCTGCATATAGTCCATGTTTCCTTTAAACTATATGGACATAAATGTAGTCCTATTTAAAACATTGTTTGAAGTTGATTTGCCTCAACTTGGTCATTTCAGTGTATGATTTTTGTAGAAGTTAGAAGATAAAAATAAATATTTATATATGTTATAATAGAAGCAACATCATGTAATAATAATATTCACTCCTTGGAAACACTTTCACAAAATCATTCATTCACTTTGAAAGTTTTAATCCAAATATATCTGTGGCATTAAATGGACAACACACTTTCATATACAACATTTAATCTAATTAACTCATCTATTCAGCCAGGATTTTCTGAGTTCTTATAATATTTGGTGCTGCAGTTACAACAATGAATGTTAAATTGTGTCTTTCTTCATTAAATTAAAGCATAGCAACAAAGATAAGCACTGAATGCGTAATTGATTAAAAAACAAACAAACAAAAAAACACAAAACAACAAAAAAAAATAAGAAACCCTAACATTTGCAGCTCTTAATTTTATACAATTCGCTCTCTGTCTTTATGGCATTTATATGGTAATCAGGATCTCTCCCCCTCTTTCTTTGGGGATTGTGTTAAGCTCATTGTCTCTATCTCCAACATAATTCTGTCTAATTGTTGGTGGGCTATCCGACGCCTAATCTCTCCAAAACATATCCTCATAAGACTTTCTTCTTTGTTTTTCAATGTTCTTCCCAACTGCCCAATCCAGCCATGTACCTACCACAGACCCATGGTCATCTATTTTAGATAAATGTCTTAAATTAATATACATATAATATGTTCAGTGACTAAAGATGTACCAGGTTATAGAATCAATAATAAAGTCATTTGATTAGTAACAAACAGAATATCCTCCATAGTCTTAATTTAAGCCATCTAACTCTCTGACTGACTACCCAAGCTTTTGATCCCATTTAGACTTAACTGTTCATTGATAGTCTAATTTCATTCCCTAACAAGTTTAAATTTTAGGATAATTATTACTGCATAGATAGATATAAGCTCAACATGTAGCAAATTCTCAACTGTACTTACTTCTATAAGTAAAATAAAACCTTATATTCAGCCTTCCATCTACTTTTCTCCTGCACTCATACAGTTGAACATGCCTCAAAAAGTATACCACATTGCTGACGTCTTATTTTAAATTAATAACAATATTAGAAATATCTTAATTTTTATCCAGCATTCAGTATACATTTGTAAACCACTCATTTTTGCATTATTCCAGGTGATTAATTCATGTTTTCTTTTCTGTCTTCTACCAAATCCACCTCTAACTCTTAGCTGATGACTGCTTGCTATTTCCCCTAAACACTTAAAAGAGAACATTCATTACCTGTCTGCTGCACAAATATTAACCTAACTCAATCTGTTCTTCACCTCTAGTGGCAATCCTGTTAGTCCATACAAAGTGAATAGCATGTGAGGCACAAGATCGTTGGTCTAATCCGACAGGAATTTTTCCATGGCTTTGGAGAATTTACAGCTGAGAATACTGTTTGTTTCTTGCTATTTCTTTTTTAAAAATTTTAAATTTTATAAATCCAGGGTGTAGAAGTGTAGCTGTTACATGGATATATTGTGAAGTTGAGAAGTCTGGGTTTTTTCTGTACTCATCACCCAAACAGTAAACATTGTACCCATTAGGTAATTTTCAACTCTCACCGCCTTGCATTTTCCCTCCTTTTGGAGACTTTCTGTTCCTGGTTTATTTCTAACACAATGACCTCCACTTCCACCCATGTTTCTGCAAAGGACATTCTTTCTTTTTCATGGTTGCATAATATTCCAAGGCATATATACACAACATTTTAATCCAGTCAGCTACTGATGGACACTTAAATTCCATGACTTTGCTATTATAAATAGTGCTATGGTACACATATGAGTGCAGATGTCTTTTTGATACAGTGATTTATTTTCCTTTGGGCAGATAAACAGTAGTGGGTTTGTTGGATCAAATGGTAGTTCTACTTTTTAGTTCTTTTAGTTCTTTGAGAAATCTCCATACTGTTTTTCATACAAGTTGTACTAATTTACATTCCCACCAAGAGTACATAAGAAGGGTCCCCTCTTCTCTGCATCCTTGCCAATATCTGTTATTTTTTGACTTTCTGATAATAGCCATTTTGACTGAGATAGTATCTCATCGCAGTTTTTTATTTGCATCTCTCTGATAGTTAGTGATGTTAAGGATTTTTTCACCTTTCTTGGCCACATGTATGCCTTTTTTTTTTTTGAGAAGTGTCTGTTCATGTCCTTTGCTCACATTTTAATGAGATCATTTGTGTGTGTGGGGGGGGTGTCTGTGTGTGTGTGTGTGTGTGTGTGTGTCTGTTTTCTCACTGAGTTCCTTGTAGCTTCTGAATATCAGTTCTTTGTCAGATGCATAGCTTGTAAATATTTTCTCCCTTCTATAGTCTGATTTACTCCATTGATTATTTCTTATGTTGTGCAGAAGCTTTTTAAGTCCTCTTTGTCTTCTTTTGGTTTTGTTGAGTTTCCTTTTGAGGTCTTAGTTTTAAATTCACTGCCTAGGGCAATGTGCAAAAGAGTTTTTCCTAGAATTCCTTAGAGGATTTTTCTAGTTTTAGATGTTACATTTAAGACTTTAATCCATCTCGAGTTAATTTTTGTATATGGTGAGAGATAGGAGTACAGTTTCATTGTTCTGCACATGGCTATCCAATTTTCATAGCCTCATTTAATGAATACGGTCTCCTTTTCTTAGTACATATTTTCTGTCAAATTTGTCAAAGATCAGTTGGTGTATGAAACTTCATTCCTGGATTCTCTTTTCTTTTCCATTGATCTGTGTGCCTATTTGTATTTCAGTATTCTGCTTTTGTGGTTACTAAAGACTTGTAGTATAATTTGAAGTGAAATAATGTGATATCTCCAGCTTTATTCTTTTTACTTAGGATTACTTTGACTATTTCAGCTATTTTTTTTGTTTGCTACAAATTTTAGGATTATTTTGGTTAATTCTGTGAAAAATAACACTTGTAATTGCTTTGAGTAGCATGGTCATTTTCACAACATTGATTCTACCAATCTATCAGCATGAGATTGTTTTCCGTTTGTGTCATCTACAGTTTATTTCATAGGTCTTTCATATCACTCTTTGTAGAGATCTAGCATCTCCTTGGTTAAATATATTCCTAGCTATTTCATTTTATTATAAATGGGATTGAGTTTTATTTGGTTCTCAATTTGGTCATTACTGAAGCACAGAAATGCGACTTATTTTTTGTACATTAATTTTGTATGGTGAAAATTTACCGAAGTCGTTTGTCAAATATAGAAGCCTTTTGCAGGTGTATATAGGGTTTTCTAGGTATAAGACCATGTCATCAGGGAAGAGAGCTAATTCAACTCAACTTCCACTTTTCCAATTTGGATACTTTTTATTTCTTCATTTTTTCCCTGAAAGTTCCTGCTAGGATTTCTAGTACTATGTTGTATAGCAGTGAGTAAAGTGAGCAATTTTGTCTTTTTCCAGTTCTTAGAGGGAATGCTTTCAACTTCTCCCCTCTTATTGTGATGTTGACTGTGGGTTTATCACATATGAGTTTTATTATTTTGAGATATGTTCCTTTGTTGCCTAGTTTGTTTAGGGTATTTTTCATAAAGTGATGTTAGATTTTATTGAAAGCATTTTTTTGTATTTATTGAGATAGTCATATGTTTTTTTTTTTAATTCTATGTTGTGATTCACATTTAATGATTTGCATATGGTGAGTCATCCTTGCACCCCTGGAATAAAGCTAACGTGATTATGGTGTATTATCTTATTGATGTGCTTTTAGATTCAGTGTGCTAGTTTTGTTGAAGATTACAACATTTGTTTTCTTCAAGAATATTGGCCTGAATTTTTCTTTCTGGTTGTGTCCTTGACTGATTTTTGTATCAAGTTAATACTGGCTTCATAGAATAAGTTTGGGAGGATTCTTTCCTCCTCAATTTTTTAAAGCTGTTTCAGTAGGATTGCTACTAGTTCTTTTTCGTATACCTGGCAAAATTCAGTGGTGAATCTGTCCAAGCTTAGGCTATTTTCTGAGAGAGGTGATTTTATAAAATTTAATCTTACTACTTATCATGGTCTGTTCAGGATTTCTACTTCCTCTTGGCTCAATCTTTGGAGTTTGCACTTTTTCAGGAATTTATCCAATTTCTCTAGATTTTCTAGTTTGCTTGTGTAAAGATGCTTATGGTAGTCTCTGACGATGTTTTATATTTCTGTAATATCAGTTGCAATGTCACCTTATAATTTCTGATTCTTATTTCAATTTTCATTTTTTCTTTGTTGATCTTGCTAGAAGTCTGTTTACTTTTTAGTATTTTCTAAGAACAAACATTATTTCATTAACCTTTTGTATTGTGTGTGGGGGATTTTGTTGTTGCTGTTTTTGTTTGTTTGGGTCTCAATGTCATTTCGTTCTGCTCTTATCAAAGTCCCTCTTGCAAAGTATTCCCCAGAAGTTCTCTGAACTTATTCTATCTGGATATCTAAATCTCTAGCAAAACCAGGGACATTTTCTTCAATTATTTTCTCAAATAAATTTTGCATTCTTTTAAACTTTTTCTTCATCTCCCTTTAGAATACATATGATTCATAGGTTTGAATGCTTTACATTTTCCCATATTTCTCAAAGGCTTTATTAATTTTTAAAAGCTTTTCAAAATTATCTGACTCTGTAAATTCAAAAGATTTATCTTCCAGCTCTAAAATACTTTCTTCAGTATGGTCTAGCTTATTGTTAAGATTTTCAATTGTGCTTTGTAATTACTTCAATTAACTTTTCATTTCCAGAATTTGTTTGTTTGTTAAATATCTATCTCTTTAGTAAGTCTTTCATTCATATCCTGAACTGTTTTTCTGATTTCTTTGTGTTGATTTTAAACTTTCTTTTTGATCTAACTGAGCTTCCTTACAAATCATATTTTGAATTTTTTATCTGTCATTTCAAAATTTTCGTTCTTAATTGGATATATCGTGAAAGTGGTATGTGACTCTTTGGAGGTGTCACAATATTCTGTTTTTTAATATTGTCAGAGTTCTTATTCTGATTCCTTCTCATCAAAAGAAGCTGTCACTTTTAATTTTTCGATTCACTTTCATGCAGGTAGGACTTTTTTTTTCCCCGTCTTGCAGGTGTGACTGTAATTTGTGTTTTGCATGGTCATTTGGTTTTGATTTTAGGTGCTTTCAGGGAGCTAAGGTTCTATATGAATTTCTTGGTTGTAGATAGCTTTTGCGTGGTAGTTTTCTCAAATGCTGGTTGTAGTATTAATGTACTGGGTATGTGAGAAGATTAATTATCTTTCTCAGGATCGCAATTTGCAGAGCTTTCAGTAATCTTATCTCATTTTTCATGGCTGTGAACTTCTGTCAGCTGGTTTTATATTGAGTTGTGCAGTTCAACCTCCAGGCCAGTAGATGATGCTTATAGGCAAGAACTAGCTGAATAGAAGCAGATGGGTATGTGCTTGATATTTGTTTACTGGATCGTGCTCTTTGTTGCCTCAGGCAATGGCTTTGTCTGTGGAATGCCTGGTGTCCTGAGTTTCTTGCTCAGCACCATGCTTACGGGGATGAGGTGACAATGCTAGGCAGAGTTACACTGGAAAGCTCACTCATGTATATTCCAGTGATAAACACAGGCACCATCCCTGATGGAGGTGGTGCAACCTACTCCTGGTGACAATCACCAAGTTCTCCATATGTCTAGGAGGAGCTGCACCAGCTCTATGTCTTGGGTAGCCAGAAAAAATGATTTGTTTATGCATCACACTCCTGTACTGGGGCTCCTGACTCAGTTCAGCCCAATACTGTTGTCTATCTTCAGTTCATAATTTACCTGATAATTAAAAAGTGCCTTTTCAGTTCTCCACTGGATTGGCTTCAGGGTGGAAGCTCTTCTCTATTCTCAAAACTCAGAAGTGCTACCACTTTTTGTAGACAGGGGAAAGCTCACTGCCTTTTGGCCGATGTGAGTGGATACCAGCTGGGATGGTGATGGTGTCTGTTGGTTGGGTTGGCCTGATCTCAGACCCCATGGGGTGATCAGGTACCAGCAGTATTGAACTGGGCAAGGCAATCCCCAAATCACAAGCCACTAGATAGCCCCCTGAACTGTATGCAAGAGTCCCGGGAGAACTAGACTGGGACCAGACCAGTGTATTTGTCCTCAGGTCCCAAGAGTTCACATGATAGCAATGATAGGGGAAACTGGGCTGCTCCCAGGCTGATGGCTGAATAGTCAGGTGGGGGCAGGGTGGTTATGCTGCAGGCCTGCCACCAGGAAGGGCATGCCCCTCTCAGTGGGAGCAGCAGAGGTAGGCAGCCATGGGGCATATGGTTTACTCGTGCCTCTGTCCCACCGCAGTGGCAGAGGTATCTGTCCTAAAGTACACAAAAGTGCATGGCTTCCCTGCTCCCTCCCTAGCCCTGTGGCAGTGATGGTAAGTGGTAGATACAGTGGTGTCAGCCCCAGAGCAGGACACAAGCCTCTGAAGCTTGGGCTCTCAGAATGGCACGAGGCTTCAGCTAAATGTTAATTGGCTACATGGCTGACCTGCCACCCGAAAGGCCAAGCTCCTCTTAGAACAGTGGAGGCTGGCAGCTGTGGGGGCACATGGTTTGCTCATTCCTTCATCTCACAGCAGTGGTGATGATATCTGTCTTTGGGAGGGCAAAAATGCCTGGCCTTTCCACTCCTTCCCTTGCCCTGAGGTTGCAGTTGCAGCTTCAGGACAGAACACAAGCCTCTGGTGTCTGGGCTCTTAGAAGGGCACAGGACTGCAGCAGCTCAGGGCTTGAAAATGTCTGGGACTCCATGTGAGTTTGAGCAATACCTTCCTGCAATCTCTAGGCACCTTACTATGTTAGTCTGGAGGCCCAGGAGGGTTGAAGGACTTTCTCATAGCCAGGAATGTAATAGTCCCTGGTGGAAGTGTGGAGTCCCAGGGGTCTTTTACCATACGCTACCTCAGGGAGCTTCTTCCAGCTTCATACCAATCCTAGCCCTGTCTGGCTTTTCATTTTCTTTTCATGGTTCCTTTTGCTTCTCTGTTGAATTCCATTGTTCTCTTAGATGATGTATTCAAAGTGTGAATATTTGCTCACTATTTGATTCCTCTCCATGGAAGAGGTACCTACTAGCTGCATCTAGTCAGTCATCTTGAAGCACTCTTTTCATTATTTTGTACCATCTTATTTATTTTTTAAAAATTGTCCCATTTTAATTTATTTTTTTATTATTGAATATATTTAAGGTGTAGACATGATGTTTTTAATATACATATATTAATACATGGTGATATGATTACTATAGTAAAAAAATTAACACATCTATCACCTCATATACTTTTTCACCAACAAATAGCTATCTCTTTTTTTGTAGTAAGAGTACCTACAATCTACTATGTTAGCAAATTTCCAGTATACAGTATAACACTAACTACAGCCATTACGCTGTACATTAGACCTCTAGACATATTCATTCTACGTAACTAGAACTTTGTACCATTTGATCTACATCTTCTCATCCTTCCCCCATACCCACTCCTAGTAACAACTGTTCTACTCTCTGTTTCTATGTATTTGACTTTTTGTAAGTTCCACTCAGAAGAGAGATTGAAATATTTTTCTTTTTGTGTCTGGCTTATTTTGCTTAGCATAATATCCTCCAAGTGTATTCATGTTGACACAAATGGTAGGATCTCTTTCTTTTTACAGCTGAATGATATTCTGTTGTGTGTGTGTGTGTGTGTGTGTGTGTGTGTGTGTATTCAGTTTCTTTTTTTGTCTGCTGATGGACTATATACGTTTCTTTCATATTTTAGGTATAGTGAATAATGCCACAATGAATGGCATCTCTATGAGGTGCTGGTTGTCATTTCATTGGGTATATATCTAGAAAATAAAATGCTGGGTCATATAATTCTATTTCAATTTTTGAGAAACCTTCATATGTATTTCGTTATAGCTCTACCAATTTACACTCCCGCCAACAGTGTCAAAGGTTTTCATTTTCTCCATATCCTGGCCAATACTTGTTAGTGCTTGTCTTTTCGATAGTAACTATTCTAACAGGCATGAAAGTGATATTTCATTGTGATTTTGATTTGTGTTTTCTTGATGATTAGTGATCTTGAACACCTTTGTATATGTCTGTTGGCAATATTAATGTCTTCTTTGAAAAAAAAAAAAGGTCTATTTAGGTCCTGCTATGGTTTGAACATTTTTCCAAAAATTCTTCTTTAAGTTTAATTGCCTTTGTGATGGTATTAAGAGGTTGGACCTTTAACATGTGATTAAATCATGTGAGCTCTGCCATCATGAATGGGTTAGTGCCATTATCTAGGAAGTAGTTATGGCAGGAATGAGTTTCTGATAAAAAGCATAAGTTCAGCCTTCCTTCTCTCCTCTCTCTCTCTCTCTCTGTTTGTCTCTGTCTCTCATCTTCTTGCCTTTATGCTTTCTGTCATAACAAAATGCAGCAAGAATGTTCTTGCAGGATGAAGGCCCTTCAACCTTGGACTCCCCAGCTTCCAGAACTATAAGCTATAAGTCTCATTTCTTTATAAATTACTAGTCTCAGGTGTTCTGTTATAGTAGCATAAAATGAACTAAGATGGGTTTTCTGCCTATTTCTTTTTAGTAAGGAAATTTTTCTTAAGTTACAGAGAGTTCAAGTCAATTAATTGTGAGAAGCTATTTCCTTTTTAAAGTACTGTTTCAAAGAATTTCCCAACTTTATAAAAGCCATTTACTTATTTAGGAATTCAACAAAAGAGACTAATTGTGGTTGACAGATTAATATATAAGATGGCGAAAAAGTATCATTACACAAAAGTAAGTGCAGGCAAGAAAGTTAAATTTATGATGCTGAATGACCAGGAAGATAAATTCTTATGGTAATTCTTCCATTATATGTGGATAGAATAGAATTTCAATATACTGGTTACTGGATAGTTTTGTATAGCACTGAAAAAAATCACATCCCCTCACATTAGTTACGTTACTTTCAGTGTGACATCTATTTGCCTCCAATGGTCTCTTGAACGCTAAAATTGCAATAACTTTTCCTAAATGGACTGAAAATAATAAAACATTCATATTAAGTGAAATTCATCTTTGTAAGTCTGCCACTTTCCAAATCTGCCTTTCTCATTTCCCTAAGAGAACACTAAATTCTCTTTGATTTTAGAACCTTTGTGACTTCCAGTTCTTCTACTCTATACTCCCAAGTGAATTCTCATTTGAATTATCTCCTATCATACCACTCAGAAAAACAAATACCCCAATGCTGTCTGCCTTCAGTGTCTTGAATGCTTTTGCTCTTCTACTACCCATTCCAATATCGTTTTTCCTTTGAATCATCTCCTATCATACCATTAAGAAAACTCTCTTATCTTTCTACTTTTAATTATCTTGCAAGGATTACTAATTGCTACACATTGATACTTTCTTATCTCAGAATACCAACAGCCTCTCATCTTTGCAGACTTGCCTCCATTACTTTTACCCCTCTGTCCTATAACTGGTGTCTTCCTTTGTAGCACTAACTTCCCTCATTCAACAATAAGTCTTCATTAATTCTCCTTAAAGTTGCTTTTCAATATTCTTGCCTCTCTAATTAGTGATACATCTATTTCTTTCTGTTATTTCCCTTCTCATCAAGTTGTTCATTCAGGCTCTTCTACCATCTATAATTTAAATAGATTTTGTTCAATATTTTCCAAGGGTTTATCTCAGATCAACAACCACCGTAACATTTTTAAAACTAATAAATACTTTTTAAATATATATTTGTACTAATAAATATTTTTCTTTATATGTCAATACCTGTTATAGATTTTTGAAGGAAAGTGTAATAGTGCACAGAAATACTGACATTTATTGCCTGGAGCAAGATGGCTGACCTTAAAAATGGTTCTGCTCACCACAGAATTGAATTAATGTTTTTGGTAAATTTATTACATTCCAGAGTCTTATACACTAATTTTCAGGAGTAAACATTTATTTGATTAGTCAATATGATTATTAGATTCAGGCTCCTGAGAATAAAAGCATAGTATTCTGTTTAAAGCACAGATTCTGGGATAGACTGCTTGGATTGAATTCTGGTTCCATCACATTCTAACCATAAGGCTTTAAGCAAGTTTGTAATATTTCTGCTCCTCCGTCTTTCCATCTGTAAGATAAAGATATTAGTAGGTTTTTATAAGGATTATATGAGATAAATACTGATAAAGCACAAAGAACAGTGCCTTCTATTTACAAATGCTTTGTAAGTGTTAAATATTGTTTAAGAATAGAGTTTTTAACCAAAAAAAAGCTAATAGAAGAGTGATGTGTGGCAGTATGAATTTCACTGCACCCTGATATAATCCTTTGATGACTGACATCAATACTAGAATTGATAGGCAAAGCAATCTGGGCAATTCACTATTGATAGTTAGTCAATATATGGAGTGACTATCAAGAGCCAGAAGATGATTAAAAAATTTTCTCTTAGAAGAAAAAGAAATTGTCATTAGTAGATATAAAATAGATTGAAATGTTCACAATATTTATAATGGCGAGGGATATTCCTTTTCAGATAATGCATGAGAGAGCCAGTCATAACTCAGAATCACCTGGCTGTTGCTTCTTCCAGTCCATTGTCCAAAAGTTCACCCATCTGTAGTCCCTTGAGGCAGAGTAAACACTGAGACCAAAGATATTCCTGTCTTCTGCACAGGCAACAGAATCAGGCTGGAGGGAATGCACTCACATTCTATGGTCTCCTGAGTTAACAAAACTGATAAGATAGAGTCAAGATCTGAGCAGACTGGACTCAAAATTACTTCTTGTGAGACATGAAAACAATGAGTTTGGGAAAGAATGAGTGTCTATATGGGACAATGTTCAAAGGCATACAGACACTCATATAAAATATATACAGAACATTAGACCGATGCATATTTTTTCCTCTACAAAATAAATTCCCTTGGTTTCTTCCTATCACTAAGTTTAAGCTACATGACTTTTACACAGAAGATGGGTAGGCAATTCCAAATACAGTAAGAAATAATTAGAAAGTGTCAACAAGTTTTCATTTTGTAGAAAGGAAGAGTAGAAGACTATTCCAATGTCAGAAGGAAGGTAGGAAAAAGACAAGAAAGAGGAAGGAAAAAGAAGTTAAACAATTTGTTTTACTCTTACTTTTAAGGCTGAACCAAAAGAAAGTTGAATATGCATTGAAAAAAAGCTCCTATAAAATGCAGGAAGAAATAATAAGAAATTGTATTTTTATAGTGCTATTCATTTTGACCTTCGACAAAAGATTGTTCCTAAGCCAAAAAACAATGGCTTAGCTGCAACACATTAAAAAGCACAGTAACACATTTTTAGATAGATAAGGAGAGGCTGAAGTTTCTATTGTTTAGCATTCACGTGGTTTTGAAAGGATGCAAACATTCTTGCATGTTCCTATTGGGAGCGAGAGGACCCACCTTATGGTCCTGAAGATGGTGGAGGTTTAAGCAGATTTACTGGAAACAAAATGTGGACGCAGCCAAGATTCAGAAACAAACAAACATAGTGCTGAGTCACTTGAAGGAAAACCACAAAATTTTGACAGCACCTGAAGTGCAGACACTTCTAGGACAAATGCTTGTGGGATCCCTTGTGAACAGGTTCATAAGGGACATCTGCAAAGAGATCAATGAAGACCTCAAGTTTAGCAGAAGCATGAGCATACGGACTGACTGCTTCTCTTCAACCACCCTAATGACTCTTTAGCAACTCCTAAAACACAGTAAACATCCTGAAGAATCAATTGGGGATTCAACTTATACAAGAGAAATAGATCTAGTAAGGAATTAAAACTTTAATAAATATTCAGAATAGCAGAAAACAATTGTACTCAGTTCAGCCCCCACAAAGTACTTCAGTTCCCTGCTTCCCTTTCAGCTAAAGTTAGTCATTTAATGTACATAATGTTGATACCTGAGATTCCTGAGATGGTCCTTAAATGGGGGACAAACACTTATCCTTTTCATTGCCCTCTTTTCTGCTGCGTGGAACATGGGCATTGTAGATGCAAATGGAGATAATTATAGTGACTATAAAGTTGCAACCTCATCATAGGAATAGTAGATGAAAAAGATCAATGTCTGAGTTCCTGAGGACTATGGAGGTTCCATTCCAGCTATGACCTGCCTTTCTCCAGAAATAGCTCGGAATTACTTATGCTCATAAGGTTGTATGAGAAAAAAATAATTTATTTAAGCCACTGTTGTTACAGGATCTTTAGGGTGTTGGTTTTCTGGCTGGAAACCTCTGTGGCTAGTGGCACCTTTGCCCAAGTTCCTGTCCTGCATCCAGGAAGAATGAGGTATGCAGACAAGTAGAAGGTGAACAAGATGAATAAGAGCTTTGAGTGTTACAACAATTCAGAGCAAACCCACAGGGGCGGAGCTCCTCTCTGTAGGCAGTCATCTCATGGAGTGTCAGCTCTCAGCAGACAGGTGGTCCTGGAGAAGGTGGCTCCTCTCTGCTGACAGGTCAGCCCATCATCTCCATCTACCAGCTCTAGCTATCAGCAAAGAGGGTAGCTCCTCTCTTCAGCTGATCAGCCTGTCGTCACTGTCATCTACCCTGCTATGCCTGAACCTGGGAGTTTTATGGACCTCAGAAGGGAGGAAGTGCATATAGATTGGTCCATGGGCAGCCGTGGGTGGGCCCAGAGGAGGCACCGTAAGTCTCCACCCTGGTCCATGGGACTGGTAGCTAAGCCTCCAACCTTTAGGACCTCCCTGGCCTGAAGAAGAGACCTTATCCTACTGCTTACTTTTGCCCAGGAATCTGTCTGCCTTCTGCTTCTATTCATGGCCCTAGGGCTCAGCCCCAACCCCACTAGGAGATCAGAGCAGGCCCTGGGAGGGGAGAGAGGCCAGGCAGCTGGAGCAGAAACCTCTGAGTCTGCAGGGATGAAGGGGTCCTTCCAGGTCCCCTGAGGGTGCAGGCTGCAGAGATGCCTGGGTCCTGCACTTGGGGGGGCTGCCGCAACTGCACCTGGGGAACCCCCGGCCCACCAACTCAGAAGGGGCAGGGCTCTCACTTGTCCTCCACTCCTGCCCCCTCCATGGAGTGGGAGGCCCAGGTCTGCAACTACAGGTTGGGTAGCTGCAGCTGCACCTGGCCCCCACCAAGAGCACAGGGAGACCTGGATCCACAGCTGAAGTTTGGCTGGCTGTAACCCCACCCAGGAGGAGAGGATCCCTGCCTGCTGCATGGAACAGGAGGCCAGAGTCTGCAGCTGAGGTTTTGGTGGCTGCAATGACACCCAGAGAACTCCCACCCCAACTCACTATTGATGTTGTTGGCCGCTGCTATCACAACTATATGTGTTTTGCTTCCTGAGTGATACAGAATTTAGTATGTAAAATAATAATGATGCATAAAATGTGGAGTTGATTGAAGGGAAAGGCTGGCAGGTGAATAATAAGGACTCTCTAATAGCAATCAGACATTTCACTGGAAATCTGGTCTGCAGCTGAGGGTTTGGTGACCCTTGTAATGCATTAGCAGAATATTTGGTCAAACATTCACTGTTTTTATCTTAAACAGCAGACTGAGCCATGAGGTTACATTTTTTTTACTCTTTGACAATACTCTCTTATATTACCTCCTCCCTGCATTGTGTATTACATAATATTTATTTCGATATATATCAGGCATGCAAAAGTATTATGTAAATAGTTATATACAGTATATAATAACTGATATATAATATACATATATACTTTTTATACATATAATCTTATATATTAATATATATAAGCATAAATTCTATGCATGTTAAAATGTGCTAATATTCTGTGTTAATTAACATGTTAATATTCTATGTATATTAGCATAATTATTTTGATATATTTCATATTAACATAATATTTATGATATATAATATACATATATGCTTTTTATACATATAATTATATACATTAATATATAAGCATAAATTCTATGCATATTAACATGTGTTAATATTCTATGTGTTAATATTCTATGCATATTAATATTTATTTTGAGATATTTCAGACATGCAAAAGTATTATGTAAACAATTATGTATATAGTATAGTATATATTATATAATATATAATATACATATATACTTTTTATACATATAATCATATATATTAATATATATATAAGCATAAATTCTATGCATATAAGTCTGTTCTCATGCTGCAAACAGCAACATACCCAACACTGGGAAATTCATAAAGGAAAGAGGTTTAATTGACTTGCAGTCCAGCCTGTCTGGGGAGGCCTCAGGAAACTAACAATCATGGCAGAAGGGGAAGCAAACACATCCATCTTCACATGGCGGGAGCAAGGAAAAGTGCAGAGGAAAAGGGAAAAAGCCCTTATAAAGCCATCGGATCTCATGAGAACTCACTCACTATCAGGAGAACAGCATGGAGGTAACTGCCCCCATGATTCAATTACCTCCACCTCGTCCCTCTCAAGAGAAGTTGGGATTATGGGAACTACAATTCAAGATGAGATTTGAGTGAGGACACCGCCAAACCATATCAAAACACGTGATATCATACATCTGTTGTATACATATAATTGTTGTATATTATAGACTTATTATTATATATATGTGTTATATACATTACATATATGTATACATTACACATTACATATATATATTATATATATATGTGTTATATAACATTACAAACAATAGGTAGCCACCACCCAGCCTGAGAAATAAACTTCTACAAGCAGAGTTGAAGTCCCAGTTCACCTTCATCTCCCTACTCCCCGGTCTTCCCAGAGATAACTACAATCATGATTCCAAGCTGTGATATCTCCATGTTTATCATAGAACTTCGACTTACGTATGTGTCTCTAAATAATGCTGTGCATATTTTTTATATAAACGTCCTATTTTATGTGCTCATCTAAAAATTCTTTTACTTCAACTTTATTTTAGGTTTATCTATATTGATAAATGTAAATCTATTTCATTCGTTTTACAGTTAGGTGGATTTCCACCGGATAACTGTACCAAATGTATTGGTTTGTTTATTTATGCTGTTTCAGAGTTTTCTATTGTGCTGTTGTTTTGCTATAAAAATGCTGATACAGACATTCTGTATTTTTTCTTGTGCACTTGTGGGAGAGTTTCTCAATGACACAGGGTATGCATATTTAGCTCTACTAGAGATTGCCAAATTGCTCCCCAAAGTGGATGGAAAAATTTAAACGTCCACCAGCAGCCAACATATATGAGATTGCCTATTTGTCTACAGCCTTGCCTACACTATTATTGGCAGACATTGAAATTATTGTCCCGTTTAGGAGCATGACAGATATTTACATGTGATTATAATTTTACATTTTCATGGTTTCTATTGAAATTGAAAACATTTTCACATATTCATGGGCTACACAGTTCTTTGACCAGGAAAGTAAGTTAATATATTCACTCCATTTAAAATTTAGTGTTTTTATATTTTATTTTTGATTTATAGGAGGGCATTTTAAAGTCTAGATACTAATTCTCTACCAGTTTTATGTTTTTAAATATATTCTTGCAGCCCAAACTTAATTCATAATATTTAAATGATGTCTTTTCAGGTAAAGCACTAAATTTTTAATAATCAAAATTATACTGTTTTCTATTTTCAGATCTTATTAAATACTCTGTAACCTGAATTCATGAAGAAAATTCATATCATGTACTAAAGGTTTTAAAATTTTCTTGCATAGAATTATTTGTCACCCCAACATTTTGTATATGATGTGAAGTATAGGTCACTGTTTGTTTGTTGGTTGGTTGGTTTTGCGAGACAGAGTCTTGCTCTGTTGCCTAAGCTGGAGTGCAGTGGTGCAGATCTTGGCTCACTGCAATGTCTGCCTCCTGAGTTTAAGAGCTTCTCCAGCATCAGCTTCCCAAGTAGCTGGAACTACAGGCATGCTCCACAATGCCCAGCTAATTTTTTTATTTTTTAGTAGAAACAGGGTTTCACTGTATGTTGGCCAGGCTGGTCTCGAACTCCTGATCTCAGGTGATCCATCCACCTCAGCCTCCCAACGTGCTGGGATTACAGGAGTGAGCCACGGTCCCCTGACAAATTTTTTAAATGGAAAACCACTTTCATCCTAATTAGTTGCTCTTTTTTCTATGTAGATCTATAATTACACCTTTTTTATACACAAAGTGTTCAGAAATACATAGTTCCATCTGGGGACTTCCGTTTGTGGCACTGGTCATTTGTCTGCACCACAGCCAAATCCACTGTCTCAAATGCCATTGTTTTATGGTAGGTATGCCTTAACATGTGTCAATGCATCAATATCCTCATGTTCCTCCTTAAAATTATCTTGTGTATCATTATGTCTCTACTATTGTATATATTTTCACATCAGTTTGTCAAGTTCCACCAAAGAAGAGATTTTTATTAGAATCACGTTGACATTACTCATTAATTTAGACAGAGTTGACATCTTTTTGATACTGAATCTTTTTTATTCATGAATATAGTCTATATTCAATTTTGTCATCTTTTATGATTTTAATAAAATTAAATAATTCATCCATAAAGGATTTGAACGTTCGTTGTCAAATTCATTCTTATGTACATCACATTGTCCATTTCGTCCTTTTAAAATAATATTTTCTTATTTTTTTAGCCTAGTATATACGAATATAATTAATTTTATACCAAAAAATTGACTTAAAATCTTATGTACTCTGTAAATTTGTCAGTTTCTTATTATTATTACTTCTCTCCAGTCATTATGCTGGTTATTTTCTTTTTTTCTATCTTCCTGAATTGATGAAGGCCTCAGACATAATATTGACTAGAAATAGTGGGAGGAAGAGACATTTATTTCATTCATTACTTTAAAAAATAAGTTTCCAACATTTTATTATTAAAACTATGTTGGCTTGTGTTTGTTCTTTATTCCTTTTAGGTAGTGTCCTGTTATCTTTAGTTTGCTAGGAGTTTCTTTTTGTTTTTGTTTTTGTTTTGTTTGTTTGCCTGTTTGTTTTTGAGATAAGATCTTGTTCTGCTACCCAGGCTGGAGTGCAATGACAAATCGTGGCTAACTGTAGCCTCAAATTCCTGAGTTCAAGAGATCCTTCCACCTTGGTTTCCTGAGTAGCTAAGACTACTGGCCCACACCACTATGCCTGGATATTTTATTAATTATGATTTTTATAGAGATGGGAGTCTTGCTATGCTGCCCAAAGCGCTGGGATTAAAAGCATGAAACACTGCCCAGACTGCTTAAAGATTTTATATACATTGGTATTGACTTTAGGTGAAGGTTTTTTTCCACAGTTATGTACCTACATTTTCCCCTTTAGTTTAAATAAGGAAAATTAAATAGATTCTCTAATCAATCTAATCCATCCTTCCATTCTGGGATTAAACTTACTTGGTCATGATACACTATATTTAATATATTTCAGAGTTTATTTTGCAGATATTTACAGGATGTTTATCTTTATCCATACTGACATTTTTTTCTATAACAATCTCAGATTTTCTGCCAAAAAAAAGTGAAGAAAAGAAAAAATATAGAACGCTATATAAAATTTTTGAAGTTTTTATAAGACTCTCACAACATTTATAACGACTTCATAAGGTAGGTGGTCTTTTTATACTCGCTTTTCAGCTACAGTAAAAGGCTGGGTTTAAGTAGATAGAATAATTTTCTTAAGGCCTAAAATGGTTAGAGAGTGGATGCAGAATTCTTCAAAACTCAGTTATTTTATCTGTTGGAATCTTCATCTGTTTTAGTCCCTATTTAAACAATGGATTATCCAATAAATCTTGATAAATACCTTAACCTTCTTTTTTGTTTTGTTCCTTATTTCTCTTTCCTACTCTATCTTCTCTCAGTCTTCTGACTGTCCATGTCTATGTAATTTTCCAAGTCCTATCATTTTACTTCATCTGTAACACAATTAAATGTATTCATATTTTCATGCATTTAACAAGACTGTAAGCTCTGGAAAGCCAATAACTGCCCCATATCTGTTTTTGTCAGCATATGCAGTGCCTTGCATGTTGCTTTGTAAATACATAGTGATTACAAAACAGATATTTTTGTAGTGAATTGAATTATTTCTCCTTGAAGCTAGTGCTTGTTTATATTTTAGAGAATTTGTTGGTTTTTCTTTTACTGTGTGAGAAAAAGAATCCCCTTGAGTAGTGAAGGAGAAAATTAGTTTTAAAAAGGAACAAAGTAATTAACATAGGATATAAAACAAGCCATAACGACAGTCAAAATATAACAAACATAATGAAATTAAAATAACATTAAGGGAAGTATCTAAGTCATACAAAAATGGTAAACTAAAACTATAATTCATTAAGTTTTATATAATCAACATTCTAAAAATAAGATCTCACAGATCATTTCGGCAGGTTCCACTGGGTAAAGTTTCTGGGCTGAGGTAATTCAAGATCCCAAGAAAAATAAATAGGAAACTAAGGGGAAGGCAGCATTTGATTAGCCTAGGGATATAACTACAAAGACTCCAGAGGAAAGAGAGGGAATAGACATGTAAGCACCAAAATTTCTTTTATTTTTGTTGATTAGCTCCATTTTGTTATATGAAATCTATTTTTATTCCTGTATCACTGTAAACAACTGAAACTTTGAAATCACAGTAGAAGAAATAAAATATTTTCCATTATATAACAGTTTTTTACATCATTTATAATTTTTATCCTCTTCAAAACTGCAATTTTGTGCAATTTTAATTCAGGTGTCCTTATTCTCTCTTACTTTATAAGAAAACAAACATTTATTCAGAATCCACATGTAAGTTATCTCACCTCTCTATTTTAAAGATACATTCACATATTCAATCAGTCATTTAATAGTGTCTTTTGTATATTCACTATTACCCTTAAAGGGACATACACAAGATATGACTCTCGATCTAATCAGCCCCCATGTACAGATTTCACTGAGCCTACATACTAAACATGAAGCCAAAACTTGATGAGGTGTGGCACTTTTAGAAATAACAGAATGCTAAACTACAGTACTAAGTATAATTACAAAAGAGTTTCGGAAAAAATGTAGCCAAGTATGGTTCTTAAATATTAAAGAATGTTTCATGATCTGGATCTTAAAGAAATCTATTGAATTAGAAAATGTTGAAGTCAGGTGGGACATCACTCTGAGCAGGAACATAAATTAAGAGGGAGGCTGGACTGGGCATGGATTACAGGCTGGGCTCACACTTGTGATCCCAGCACTTTAGGGAGGCTGAGGAGGGTGGATCACGAGGTTAGGAGATCAAGACCAACCTGGCCAACAGGGTGAAATGCCGTCTCTACTAAAAACACAAAAATCAGCTGCACATAGTGGCACATTCATGTAGTCCCAGCTCTTCAGGAGGCTGAGGCAAGAGAACTGCTTAAACTCAGGAGGGTCAAGATCGCACCACTGAATTCCAGCCTAGTAATAGAGTGAGACTCTGCTTCAAAAAAAAAAAAAAAAAAAAAGGGAGGCTGAAATTAATGTTCTACAGAGTATTAAAATATATACTTAGAGTCCAAAATCGTTATTTGATAGACATGAGAAATTGACTGAATGAGCCAAATGATAAAAGATTTTAAAAGTTGGCAAACTAGTTTGATGCCATTTCTGCTGGATCATACATTCTTAGAACATAGCTTACCCCCAGTACTGGTGAATGAAACCTTATTTGGAAATAGTCTTTGCAGATAGTCAAGTGAAGATGAAGTTATACTGGATTAAAGTAGGCCCTACTCTGGTGACTGATGCAATAAGTCAAGTGAAATTTGTAAACACACAAACACACACACAGAATGCTATTTTACAACAGGGACAGAAATTGGAGTGATGCGGCTATCAAAAAACTACAAGCATTACAGCAGACACCAGAAGCTAGGAGAGGAATATGGAACGGATTCTGCCCAGAGAGTCCAGAATGGATTCCCCTTCTGATTTCGGACTTCTAGCCTTCAGAGCTGTGACAGACCAAACTTCTGTTGTTTTAAGTCACATAGTCTGTTATTTATAGCACTTTCCTAGGAAACAAAAACAGATCCCTTTTTAACACCTCCTATAAAAATAAAATCCAAATGCTCACTTCATGTTTAAATTTTTTATTTGAAATAAACATAGATTCATGGGAAAGTGGACAAGTACAGGGAGGTCCCATGTACCCTTTACCTGGCTTCTTCCTCTTCTAACATCTGTGTAAGTAGATTGCAGTATCACACTAAGGAAAGGGATGTTGGTACAATCCATAGAGCTTATGTACTTTTCACCAGTAGCACATGCATTCATGTTTGCGTGTTTGTGTGTGTATAGCTTGATGTAATTTTATCACAGGGTAGCTTTCTATGACCATTCCACCGATCAAGATACTTATCTCTAGAGCCACACCTCACCCTCAACCTTTTCCTAACCTCTGGCAATCACCAATTTTCCATCTCTATAGTTATGTCATTTCATAAGAATTGGAATCATACAATATGTATGCCTTTGGCATTAGCTTTTTTCACATGACGTAATTTTCTTGAGGTTTATTAAATTTGTTGAGTATATCAATAGTTTGTTTCTTTCTATTGCTGAATAGTATTTCATGATGTGGATGTATAACAGTCTGCTTGACCGTTCACCCACTGAAAGACATTTGGGGAATTTAAAGTTTTACATTATTAGAAAAACCCTCCTATGAATATGTATGTGCACACTTCTGTGTGAAAATAAATTTTCATTTGTCTGGCATAAGTTCCCCAGAATGAAAATGCTGGGTCATATAGTACATCCAGTTTTAAAAAGAACTGCTAAAATATTTTCTAGTGTAGCTAGGCCATTTCACATTACCAGGTATGAGTGATCTATTTTCTCCATGTTCTTGCCAACATTTAATATTATCACTATCATTAATTTTAGCCGTTCTGATATGCGTATAGCAATATGTTACTGTGATTTCAGTTTTACTTTTCTGATGTTTAATACATTTGTACATCTTTCATCTTCTTTGGTGAAACATCTATTCATGTGTTTTGCTCATTTTCTAATTGTATTGTTTTTTACGATGTTGATTTTTGAGAGTTCTTCACATAGCAGAAACGCAGGTCCTTTGTTGTCTAAGATTAATAAATATACCTCCATGTCTACATCTTGACTTTTCACCTTCTTAAAAAGATTTTTACAAGGCAAAAAATTGTAATTTTAATGAGGTTATTTCTTTTTCTTCTATGGATTGTACTTTTGGAGTCATATCTAAAAACTCTGGGCTTAGGCCATGGATTTTTTCCATATATCTATCATAAATAAATTTTTGTATGTTCATATAAGTATGTGGTATACATCATATAAGTATGTGGTATGGTATATATATGTTTGTGGTATAGTGTAAATACATGATGTATATATAGATATATATTATAATTTATAATAAATGTATATCACATATTTTTATGTTGCATAATTTTACCTTTAAGTCCATGATCTATTATGAGTTAATTTTTGTATAAGGTGTTAATTACATTAGGAATCTTTTTTTTTTTCCCTTGGCTACAGATGTGCAATTGCTCTAGTGCCTTTTATTTTTTTTGGCAACAAACCACTCCTCCACTGAATTGCTTTTATTTGTTTGTCAAGGATTATTTAGGCACATTTGTGTGGATATATTTTTGGATTCTCTATTTGGTTTCATTGATCTATGGCTATCTTCTTCTGGGAATACTACACTTTCTTGATTACTGTAGCATGAATGAAGTAGATCTCTCCAAATGTATTATTCAGGGTTCCCTAGAGAGAGAGAACTAATAGGAGATATATATATATATATATATATATATATATATATATATATATATGGGAATTTATTAAGTACTAACTTACACAATCACAAGATCCCACAATAGGCTGTCTGTAAGCTTGAGGAGCAAAAAGAGCCAGTCCAAGTCTTAAAACTGAAGAACTTGGAGTCTGTTGTTTGAGGGCAGGAAGCATCCAGCATGGGAGAAAGATGTAGGCTGGAAAGCAAGGCCCATTTCCCTTTTCACATTTTTCTGCTTGCTTTGTATTTGCTGGCAGCTGATTAGATTGCGCCCAACAGAGGGTGGGTCTGCCTTCCCCAGCCACTGACTCAAATGTTAAGTCTCCTTTGGTAACACCCTTACACACACACCAAGATCAATACTATGCATCGCTCAATCAAGTGGACATTCAGTATTAACCATCATAACAAAATAGTCATGTTTCATTTCTCTCATCAGCACTTTTGTAGTTTTTAGCATTCACCTCCTAACGATACTTTGTCAGATTTACATGCAATGATTTTACTTTATTTGGTACTATTGGAGATGATATTGCATTTTTTATTTTTTCAGTTGTTTATTGTCAGTATATAGAAATGCAATTAATTTTGGTTTGTGTGTTTGCCAAGTCATATGGTAGTTGTATTTTTAGTTTTTTTCTTCTTTTTTTGAGACTAGGTTTCACTCTGTCACCCAAGCTGGATTGCAATGGTGTGACCATGGCCTACTGTGACTTCAACTATCCTGGGCTCAAGCATTCCTCCCACCTCAGCCTCCCATGTAACTAGGACTACAGGCATGCACCACCACATCCAACTAATTTTTATTTTTTGTAGTGATGGGGTCTCACTATGTTGCCCTATTTTTAGTTTTTTGAAAAACCTACTTACTGTTCTCCATAGTGGCTATATACTAAGTTACATTTCACCAATAGTGTGCAAGGGTTCCCCTTTCTCCACATCCTCACCAGCATCCATTATTGCCTATCTTTTTGATAAAAGCCATTTTAACTATGGTGAGTTGGTATCTCACTGTGATTTGATTTATATTTCTCAGGTAGTTAGTGATGTTGGATTTTTGTCATATACCTCTTGGGCATTTGTGTATCTTCTTTCAAGAAATGTCTACTTAGATCTTTTGCCCATTTTAAACTTGGATTATTATTGTTATTTTTTAATACTGAGTTGTTTGAATTTCTTATACATTCTTATTATTAAACTCATGTCAGCTGGGAGTTCACAAATAATTTATCTTAGCCTGCGGGTTGTCTCTTCACTTTGTTTATCTCTTCAAATATTTTAGTTAATTTAAAGTAGGGGAAATAGGTTAGTCTCCTTTAATATTTGGCAACCCCATTCCCAAATTAATACAATTCTGAAAAAGTCTCTTGGTTATCTTTCCAGGTTTACTTAATGTTCTCTAGACAATGATATGTGATGTATTTAAGATATGATTGTAATGATTTGCATATAATCCAGTTGTATATAAGATACTATGGAATATTTCCACATGAATCCACTTCCAAAGAACAGTAACATAGTATTTTGGCTGTCAAAAATATATATTTGTGCTATAATTACAGTTTTCAGGACTAACACTTTTAGTAGTTCACATATAAAATTACTACCCTCATTGAACTTGCATTCTAGTGGAGTGATGGAATTTTCTCTGAAAATGCTATTCCACCTCTACCACTTGATAGCTGAGTGTCTTGGGGGAAATATATTAACCTCTCTGGGCTTCAGTTTCCTCATCTGAATATTGAGGAAGATGTCTAACTGGTAGTACTATACAAAAAGTAAATAAAATATGTAAATGTCATTAAATGAGTCCTACATAGTGAGAGGCAATACAAACATGGTCTCTGGTGTTTGATTCCTTCCTATGTGTGTGACCTTCCTTAACAAATTGCTTGACGTCTCTGCCTCAATGTCCTAGTTTTTAAAATTGGGATAATAATAGCACCTCTCTTATAGGACTGTGAAGAAAAAGAGTTAATAAATGGAAAAAAATGGTACAGTTTAGCACCCAATAAAAGTTAACTATTCTCAATTACATCAAAATCAGATGTAGAATATACTTCCAATGAATATAAAAACATAAAAGTCCATAATTTGATAGGTATATTTCAGCAAGAAGTATGGCTAATTCAGAAGTCAGGTTCAAGTAATTTCTTATCAGAAATCATTTAAACTATTTGACCAGGTTTAAAGTTTGAATTGTACTTAGCTAAAATATTTCTTCTAATGAAAAATTGAAAAAAGAGATAACCATAAACCATAACTTATTCTTATCTCTTCACTCTTTACTTTCTAAGGTAAGTACTAAATCTTATGATCTTTAATTACATGTGCTAGCAGTAGTCTCACAAAATCTAATACCAATCTGTAAACATGAGTTAGACAATATTTGTAAAACTTGATATAACATTAATTTACAATTTTCTGCTCTACAAATGTTTGCATAAATAATGAATTGAGGCATTGCTGTTTTCATGATCTTTGTTTAATTAGACACTTTTGGCAATTCAACACAATTGTAAGGGAAAAAATGACAGATAATTTCTTCTTTGAATTCAATTTAATTATGTAAGCTGTTTGCAAAATAAATTTCCAAAAGTCTTTCTCATGCCACTGTAGTTTCTCTGTACCATCAAAGGAAAAACTACTATGTTTAATTTGTTATAAAAATTTCACATTTCATTTTAATAGTTTCAGAAAAAAGACAAAAAGACTAATGATATTATTTTAGAAAAGCATTAATTATAGAGATACTCCCTCCTCTATAGATATTTCACACACATACACACAAATAAAGTTCTCTTTCTTCTAGAGATCTATATAGATCAAGAGGGGAGTCCAGAGTTCTCTAATTTAAAGTATCCATTATAAATCTATAAAGGAAGACAGAAATAAATGTGGACCTGGAATTTAAGATAATAATTTAATTCTCTCTCACAAATACTTTGTTGTGTGTTGTGATAAACACATTGGTATACACCCAAACATATATACAAACACTCCATGAGTTGTATATAATGAAATCCCCTTATCATAATACAAGGTATTTTTTGAAAAAGTAAACATATTCTCAGGATACAATAAAACTATTAATGTGTGTATCATCATGTTAAAACAGTCTCCTCATTTTTATTCCATAGCAACTGACACACACACACAAAATGCTATGAGTTGCTGCATCCTGACTGTTAACTTAAAGCTTCTGGTTAAACTTATTCCTTAATTGTTAAAAAAAAAAAAAAAAAAAAAAAAAAGTAGGGTTAAAAAAATCTGAGGATTCAGAAAGAACGATCAGAATAAACAAATCTACCTTCAAAGGCAAAGAATGTCATCATAAGGAGATGAATGTGCATGGGTGTGTGTGTGTATGTATGTGTGTGTATGTCATTAAGTATGTTCAGAGGATTTCATGATGTTCTAGATATTCAAGAAGTTTTAACTTTGTAACACAAGAACAAGGAATTAGGAAAGAGGGAAAAAATAAGAAAATGTTTCTGAAAAACTAAATGCTACTTTTGAACACAGAAATAACTGCATAGAGGAAAATGACTCTATAAAAGAGCAACAGATTCACTGAGCATTGAACACCAAATACAACATAAATAAATCATGGTATATAAATTATTGTGTAATGTTACATATTGCAGGCAAAAATAATTTTCCCAATGGTTTCAGCCAGAAAACAATAAAACAACAGAAAAATGAACTTTGAAGAAGCAAGAATCAGAATAGCATTATGTTTTTTATCAGTGAGAGAAAATGTTAGGAGACAGTGGAGTGAGGTCTCAAAGCAGAGAGTGAATATGTGATAAAATCTAGAATTCTAGATTTTAACAATTTATTAATCAATTTGTACTTGACAAGTAATAGTCATTAATGCAAAGTTATTCAACATTTACTTACATAAAATTGTCTTCCAAGCAAATTATTTGCACATTGATACTGAAAAGTGAAAGAAAAAAACAAAAATAGTGAATTTTTCTTAAGGCATAATTCTCAACTTCTTTTCACTCCTTATTCTCCTAAAGCAATAGTAGGGAATGAAGGAGAGGTCAGTTAAGTCATTTCTAAATGCTGCTATGAGGAAATATTAAATTCTCATAAGGTAAAATGATATGGTAAATTGGCTTTTAGGAAATGACTCTCCAGCTATCTCAAAGATATCAGGACTTCGAGTTTTATGAAGAACCAAAAACAGATGAAATCAGCAATTGTTGATTGTGAATTATAGTGTTGTAAAATATAGTCATAGTTGAAAAACACGTAGACACAAAGTCAGCATGATTTTAGGAGTTAGGGAAATATAAAAGGTAAAAATACACTTGCCATTGACAGTAAGGCTATTCACTATTGAACAGCACAGCTGCAGTGACGTTAGAAAACAGAAGAGGAAATGGGACTATGTACAATACTTGGTTCTGAATTGGACAACAGTTACACAATCATCATAAACTAATGTTTTATTTTCAACTTTTAGGATCAAGCTATAAAGAAAGCAGAACACAGTTAACTACTTGGAACATAAAAGGATATAAATATCGTCAGTCTTAAAGTGAAAACTAAGATGAAGATAGAGGCAGAAACCTGCTCCTTTCACAAAATACAAATTGGAAGCATGATGTTTATAATTGGCAAAAATTGGCAAATTTTGTAGGTTTTCTAAAAAAACTAACAAGAAAAATTAATTGAAAATTTTTAGGATATCAAAATTGCCAAGAATTGGAATAAAGAGGGTAAGTATAGAGAAATAAATTAATAGCTACTCTCTCACAAGCCAAGGACAAATAGAAAAATATCTATAGTTGATGAATCCGAAAATAAGTGTATAAGCATATATGTTAGTTATGTGAAGGCAAGCAACATTAATACAGCCTCAGTGAGTAGAGCTGGGCATGCAGAAGGTTGGGACACAAACACTTGCTGAGCTTAATTCCATCAATAACATACAATTTATTTTTAAACAACGATGTATATTACTTCGAGGTAGTTTTTATAAATTTATATATATATATATATATATATGTATATATATATATATGGCCTAAGTTTTAATGGTATTTTATTTATTGTGAGATGAGTTTTGACAAACATGGTGTTAAACTGATAGTTCTAGTAAGTTAAAATCAAGGATAAATTGCATTCTTTATACTGGTATCAAAAAGAATAATTGAAATTAAAAAATACTTTTGTGAATATTTTAATATTCAGACACTATTTTTTACCATAAAATATCGTCATTCACTTTTGTGAAGTAAAATATATATAACTATATCATAAATTCCACCTACAGATAATTTTTCTAGATTTTTCTATAATTTTTTCATTTCTGTACAATTAATAGTTAACAACTTAGGTTTTTGAATCCTAAAATTTTGGAAAATAATAACATGATTAACAAGGGGAGCTAGCATTATTAATTGAATATGATGAGTCAGACACAGTGGTGACGGCTTTAAATATGTTATCTAATTTATTAGTCACAACAGTCTTCTCACTTAGGATTTCTCATGACCTCTGCTTTGAATACAGGGAAATAGAGGCTAAAGAGGCAAAGTAACTTGCTTCAGATTTCTTCTTTCATTTAGTCGACACATATTTATTAAAAATGCATCATTCAATAGATTTGGTACACATCAATGGGGAAAAACAGACAAAATATTTTTCCTTGAGGAAACTTACATTTTAATGGGTGGCTATACTATTAACAAATAAATGAAATAAATAAATTGTGTAGTTTTCTACAAAATAAATATTATGAAAAAATGGATGTCATAAAAAAGATTGGTACACAATTACAGTTTAAACTATGGTTGTCAAGATATGTCTCGTTAAGAAGGCAAAATTTGAGCAAAGATTGGAAGATTGTGAAGACAATAACTGTGTGGATGCATGGATAGAGCATCGTTAATAACCAGTGGAAAACTTTAAGACAAGAGCATGAGGACATATCTGGGGGAGACAGTTTGTAAAGAATAATGTAGAGCTCTACCAGCCATGATAAGAATTTCACCTTTTACTAAAAATGTAATAAGCTACTCATAATTCTCAAAATGTTATGAGAAAGAAAACAGTGACTATGCCTGAATGACTCAGGCAACTCTCAGCAAGAAAGTCACACTCCAGCTGGGACTGGAATTGTTATTAAGAGCCCACTGCATGGTCTAGAGGGAGGAGTGTGGGCAAAGAAATGAGCAAATAACATGTTAAGGATCCTAAGGCATGCCCTCATATGATGTGTGAGGGAACAGTGTTTCTTCTCGAATGATCAGAAGACCTGGATAAAGGTAAACATTAATATATTAAGGCTATATAGATATTTAGAAGATTTTGTTTAATGTAGGTTATTGGGTACCAGAAAACATTTTTAAGGTGGTTGGTTAGGTGTTACTTTTTTGTAACCTATTCTATCAGACAAAATTAATAACTTTCTATTCATTAATTGTAGAACTTGGTTCTTAAACTTGGAATCAAGTGTGTGTGTGTGTGTGTGTGTGTGTGTGTGTGTGTGTGTGTTTCAAAAATAATCCACTGGTGGGGCTGTGGAGGATATGTTAGGCAAATAAATTTAAAAAAAATTAAAAAGCATGTACTATGCTAGGATTTTGAGCCTTGTGCTATGGCAGCCCAGAGAATTGAAGCAATTGATAATTATATTAGGTGGTTGGGGTGACAAATAAGGGTTGGTCTTCCAAGGACGTAAGAGTTGCAGGGGTATTGAACAGAAATATTTACATACAGAAGACAAAATGAGGCTTAAAAACAAAAACTGGATGATGACTTGTTTAAAATAAAAAATTGTATGCAACCTAAAAAGAACTTAAAACTTATTTCACAGGCTACAAAAGCTATTTACCATATTTTGCTTTCATTTAACAGTTTTTAAAGATAAGGATTCCATCTGTAAGCACCTTTTCCAGTTGTAAAATAAGCCTTTTCTGATTCTCATCTGAAAAATTAGAATTTTGAATTTTGTGATCTTTAATGTTTCTGTCAATTCTATAAGTATATAAAAAATCAAAGGTAAAACTGTATGTTTTTTAAAAAAATTTGCAAATCTCCAGATCATTTTCACCATTTAGATTAGTTATTTTTCTCTAATGTAGAATCTGACTTGTATTAGAAATCACTTAATACTATAAAGGCAACATGAAGGCTTTCATGATTGTTTACATAATCAAATACATATTATAAATGCTAATTATTACAATTATTTTTATCTCCCCTAAAAGTCAAATTTTCAGGTGACCTTTATGTTACTTGTTAGGTATCTTGCCTCCTTTGTGAGGCTCACACAAAATTGCTTGTTCTCAAACTGTGACAACTTCCTTTTCTGTCACTAATATAAACAAAAGCTAGTTGTCTCACAGACAGAGAAAAAACTTATGTAAATATTATATTACTTAGTAAAAGGTAATGTAAGATTTTCAGGTCAAGGTATCTTGTCTCATTATTCCCCCACTCTTGTGGACTTCTTTGAATAGAAAGACACTAGGCAGACTTTCTACAGAGGAGAATGTAATAAAATACATAGTAATTCTTTTATAATTAGTGGAAAAACCTGAATAATAAAAATATATGAGTGTTAGTATATTTCTCTTCAAAGGACATGCTCAGTACCTGCTTCTATTTATATTTAGGATTGAGTAATTAAGTTATATATTTGTTATGTATGTGAATTTTTCAATAATGTCCACACAAGTGCTAGCTATCACATTCTTTCCAAATATGCTTGGAAATAATTATTTTCTTAAAATGATCTTGCATGTAATACAAATAGTTTACTTTTTACTTTTTAAAAAATAAATTTTACAATTTAGTATGCAATGAAGAAATATTATTGATTTCACTTCTTCATTAAAGAGATCTAAAAAACTAATATTTTACTTATATAAATAAAGTAAAACACTACATTTCAAAAATATAGTTTAAATCAATAATTTATTTTAAATAATTAAAATGTTAAAAAATATTTTAAATTATAAAATCATAAATCCTTATGTAAATTTCTGAAAATATGACATTTATCAAAATCTGATTATCCCACATACAGGATAAAACATAATCTACTATATTATAGGTAGAAATAAAGATGTTCTTCAAAACCAACGAGAATGAAGGCACAACTTACCAGAATCTCTGGGACACATTTAAAGCAGTATCTACAAGGAAATTTACAGCAATAAATGCCCACATGAGAAGCAAGGAAAGATCTAAAATCAACATCAAAATTGAAAGAGATAGAGGAGCAAGGTTAAAAAAAACTTCAAAAGCTAGCAGAAGACAAGAAATAACTAAGATCAGAGCAGAACTGAGGAGACAGAAACACAGAAAACCCTTCAAAAAAATCAGCAAAAATAAACCACTGGCCAGATCAACAAAAAAGAAAAGGGAGAAGAATCAAATAGATGCAATAAAAACGATAAAGGGGATATCACCACTGATTCCACAGAAATACAAATTACTATCACAGATTACTACAAACAACTATACACATGAACCAGTAAACCTGGAAGAGATGGATAAATTCCTGGACACTTGCACACTACCAAACCCAAACCAGGAAGAAGTTGAAACCCTGAATAGACCAATAACAAAGGATGAAGTTGAGGAAGCAATTAATAGTCTATCAACCAAGATAAGCCCATGTCCAGATGGGCTGACAGCCAAATTCTACCACATGTACAAAGAAGAGCTGATACCACTCCTTCGGAAACTATTTCAAAAAATCCAAAAAGAGAGAATCTTTCCCAAATCATTTTATGAGACCAACATCATCCTGATACAAAAACCCAGGAGAGACTCAACAAAAAAAGAAAATTTCAGTCCAATATCCATGATGAGCATAGATGCAAAAATCTTCAATAAAATACTGGCAAATCAAATCCAATAGCACATCAAAAAGCTTATCCATCACGATCAAATAGGCTTCATCCCGTAGATGCAAGGTTGTTTCAACATAAGCAATTCTATAAACACAATCTATCATATAACAGAACCAAAGACGAAAAACCACATGATTATCTCAATAGATGCAGAGAAGGCCTTGGACAAAATTCAACAGCCCTTTATGCTAAAAACTCTCAATAAACTAGGTATCAGTGGAATGTATCTCAAAATAACAAAAGCTATTTATGACAAACCCACAGCCAACATCATACTGAATGGGCAAAAACTGGAAGCATTCCCTTTGAAATCTGGCACTAGGCAAGAATGCCCTCTCTCACCACTCATATTCAAAATAGTATCGGAAGTTCTAGCCAGAGCAGTCAAGCAAGAAAAACAAATAAAGGGTATTCAATTAGGAAAGGAGGAAGTCAAATTGTCTCTATTTGCAGATGACATGATTGTATATTTAGAAGACCTCATCTTGTCAGCAGCCCCAAATCACCTGAAACTGATAAGCAACTTCAGCAAAGTCTCAGGATACAAAATCAATGTGCAAAAATCACAAGCATTCCTATACACCAACAGCAAACTTCAAGAGAGCCAAATCAAGAATGAACTGCCATTCACAATTGCTACAAAGAGAATAAAATACCTAGGAATACAACTAACAAAGGATGTAAAGAACCTCTTCAAGGAGAACTACAAACCAGTGCTCAAGGAAATAAGAGAGGACACAAAAAGATGGAAAAACATTCCATGCTCATGGTTAGGAAGACTCAATATTGTGAAAATGGCTATACTGCCAAAAGTAATTTATAGATTCACCACTATCCCCACCAAGCTACCAATGACCTTCTTCACAGAACTGGACAAAACCACCTTTAACTTCATATGGAACCAAAAGACAGCCCACATAGCTAAGACAATCCTAAGCAAAAAGAACAAAGCTGTAGGTATCATGTTACCTGACTTCAAACTATACTACAGGGCTACAGTAATCAAAACAGCATGGTACTGGTACCAAAACAGAGATATAGACCAATGGAAGAGAACAGAGGTCTCAGAAGCAACACCACACATCTACAACCATCTGATCTTTGACAAACCTGACAAAAACAAGCAATGGGGAAAGGATTCCCTATTTAATAAATGGTGTTGGGCAAACTGGCTGGCCATGTGAAGAAAGCAGAAACTGGACCCCTTCCTGACATCTTACAATAAAATTAACTCCAGATGGATTAAAGATTTAAACATAACACCTAACACCATAAACACCCTAGAAGAAAACCTAGGCAAAACCATTCAGGACATAGGCATAGGCAAGAACTTCATGACTAAAACACCAAAAGCATTGGCAACAAAAGCCAAAACAGACAAATGGGATCTAATTAAACTCCACAGTTTCTGTACAGCAAAAGAAACAATCATTAGAGTGAACTGGCAACCAAAAGAATCGGCAAAAAATTTTTGCAATCTACCCATCTGACAAAGGGCTAATATCCAGAATCTACAGAGAACTAAAACAGATTTATAAGAAAAAAAACCCAAACAAACCCATTCAAAAGTGGGTAAAGGATATGAATAGACACTTTTCAAAAGAAGGCATATATGAGGCCAACAAACATATGAAAAAATGCTCATCATTACTTGTCATTAGAGAAATGCAAATCAAAACCACATTTGGATATCATTTCATACGAGTTAGAATGGTGATCATTAAAAAATCTGGAGACAACTGATGCTGAAGAGGATGTGGAGAAATAGAAACACTTTTACACTGTTGGTGGGAGTATAAATTAGTTCAACCATTGTGGAAGTCAGTTTGGCAATTCTTCAAGGATCTAGAAATACAAATCCCATTTGACCCAGCAATCCTATTGCTGGGGTATATATCCAAAGGGTTATAAATCATTCTATTATAAAGACACATGTACACATATGTTCATCGTGGCACTGTTTACAATAGCAAAGACCTGGAACCAACCCAAATGCCCATCAATGATAGACTGGACAAAGAAAATGTGGCACATATACACCATGGAATACTATGCAGCCATAAAAAGCAATGAGTCTGTGTCCTTTGTAGAGATGTGGATGAATCTGGAAACCATCATTCTCAGCAATCTGACACAAGAACAGAAAATCAAACACCGCATGTTCTCACTCATAGGCAGGTGTTGAACAATGAGAACACGTGGACACAGGGAGGGGAGCATCATACATTGGGGTCAGTTGAAGGGGGATAGGGGAGGGACAGTGGGGGGTGGAGGTGGTAGGGAAGGGTAACGTGGGGAGAAATGCCAGATATAGATGAAGGGGGAATGAAGGCAGCAAACCATCTTGCCATGTAAGTACCTATGTAGCAATCCTGCATGATCTGTACATGTACCCCAGAACACAAAGTACAATTAAAAAGAGAAATGCTATCCTAAGCATTAATATTCAAAGATTTTATTGGAGATGAATCTGATACACAAGGTTGAACACTCACAGGACTGACTTTAGACTCCAGCGCCTTTAGAAGTTGCACTGGTGCTCTGTGTACCAAGACCCCTATCATAAATCACATTGCTAATATAGACTGTCTAGCATGGCCCCAGGCCCCTCAGGAAAACAGAGTCACCCATAAGATAGAACCTTTCAAGGACTTACGAGTTTGCCTCCTAGGGGTGGGGCAAAGAGCCAGAATTTTCTTTGGGCAACATTAATCTTTTACTGCACAGTTTGCTTCTTCATTTCATCCAAATCTCTCTGATGAACACTTACTAAAATGCCTTCCCTAACCTCATAATCTAAAATGTCCACCAGCTCCATCACTTTCCACCATTCTGCTTTATTCTTTTCCTCATTTCCCTTACTAAGAAAAAGACATGCATATTTATTTATTTATTTATGCTGTCTACTGAAGTAGAACATAAACTTCCCGAGGGCAGAATTTTTCTCTCCTTTGCTATTACATCTCTATGGATTAGGCCCAGGAAAGGTATTTATATCTACAGTAATCTATAGCTATAGTAACCTCTTCAACAAGATCTAATATGTAATTATTATTTTGGGGGAAGGGCAAAAAAACAAAAAAGTTATAGATTATTATTATTTTATATGTATATATATTACTGTACTTTAGGTTCTGGGGTACATGTGCAGAACATGCAGGATTGTTGCATAGGTACACACATGGCAATGTGGTTTGTTGCCTCCATCCCTCCCATGTTGGCATTTCTCCCCATGTTATCCTTCCCCAACTTCCCTACCCCCACTGTCCCTCCCCTCCCCCTCCCCCACAACAGGCCCCAGTGTGTGATGCTCCCTTCCCTGTATCCGTGTGTTCGAGTTGTTCAACAACTGGCTATCAGTGAGTACATGATGTGTTTGATTTACTGTTCTTATGTAAACTGTTCTTATGTCAGTTTTCTGAGAATGATGGTTTCTGGATTCATCCATGTCTCTACAAAGGACACAAACTCATCATTTTTTATGGCTGCATAGTATTCCATGGTGTATATGTGCCACATTTCCCTTGTCCAGTCTATCATTGATGGGCATTTGGGTTGGTTCCAGGTTTTTGCTATTGTAAACAGTGCTGCAATGAACATATGCGTGCACATCCTCTCCACATCCTCTCCAGCATCTGTCTCCAGATTTTTTAATGATCACCATTCTAACATGTATGAAATGATATCTCAGTGTGATTTTGATTTGCATTTCTCTAATGACCAGTGATGATGAGCATTTTTTCATATGTCTGTTGGCCTCATATGTGTCTTCTTTTGAAAAGAGTCTCTTCATATCCTTAGCCCACTTTTGAATGAGTTTGTTTGATTTTTCTTGTAAATCTGTTTTAGTTTTTGGTAGATTCTGGATATTAGCCCTTTGTTAGATGGGTAGATTGCAAAATTTTTTGCCCATTCTATTGGTTGCTAGTTCACTCTAATGATTTTTTCTTTTGCTGTACAGAAGCTCAGGAGTTTAATTAGATACCATTTGTCTATCTTGGCTTTTGTTGCCATTGCTCTTGGTGTTGTAGTCATGAAGTCCTTGCCTATGCCTATGTCGTGGATGGTGTTGCCTAGGTTTTCTTCTAGGGTTTTTATGGTGTTAGGCCTTATGTTTAAGTCTTTAATCTATCTGGAGTTAATTTTAGTGTAAGGTGTCAGGAAGGGGTCCAGTTTCTGCTTTCTGCACATGGCCAGCCAGTTTTCCCAACACCATTTATTAAACCTGACAAAAACAAGCAATTGGGAAAGGATTCCCTGTTTAATCAATGATGTTAGGATAGCATTCTTATGTTGACAACACTTTATGCATATCATCAAGCACTGTTTTAGGGAGAAGGGAACACTGTCCACACACCACCACTATGTGGACAAATGAAAATTCCACCTTTAGTTATCCTGAACTTTGCTTTGTTTCCTTTCAGTGAAACTCAATGCATCCATGAGTAGTGAATTACAAAAACCTGTAGTCTCAGGAACTTCCTGAAGTTTATACAAGCCAGATGAAAATCTTGATAAAGTTTATTATTAAAAGAGAAACGGTAAGTACAAAGAACCTGGGATAAAAATTAATTTGGCACTTTCATGAAAGCAAAATGAAACCTGCGACTACAACAAAATTCAGATTAGGAAGTAGAAAGCTTGAAAGTGATGACACCAACAGACTTATATAGGACCATGACAAGATATCTGGAAGTTGTTATGAATGTGAAGTGAAGCCATTTTAGAATTTTGGTCAAGAAAAATAACAAAGTAGGAAGTATCAGGAATCTTTCTTCACACCTAGGTAACAATTACACTAGGAGAATAATCAGGTATAACTATTTTGGAACTCTGGAGGCCATTTAAGGCTTGTAACATCTAAGGGGAGACTTCAAAGGTAAATTGCAGTTAATTTCAGTCAATTTCAACTTTTATCACAGTATCAACTATCAATCCTCTTGCACCCAATGACAAGCAGCTGTGCACATTGCAGGTATGGCTTATACAAACTCTGTGAGAGTCCAGATTAGAAAAAGGACTCTGTCTGCCAAATACAAGGGATCTATGTTCTGATCTTTGATTGATACTTCTGATCATTAAGATGCAGACACAAAAGCAAGTGACTGATGTTTTTGTACCTTCCGCCATTGTTGTGAGAACCTACCCCTCCAAATAAAGTGATTTTTCAGGAGATTTCATAGGCCAGGGTCTTTTGTAAACTTTCATGTAATTTTTTCTCATTTAGTCACCAAACATTCAGGACCAAGACTTTCAAAAACAAACACATACATGGAAGGAAATAGTCACTGTGCATGCCCAGGGAAAGAAGCTGCCTCAGAAAAGACCTGAAAAGAGTTTAAGGTTATAATTCAAGCTGATCCTCAACACAGAGGTAGCCTATAGTGATACAAACAAAAAGAGCAAACCATAGAGAAAGGAAAGTCTCTGATTTCCAGAGTCACCATGTTATTAAAATCAAATATTGTTTTCAAAAACAACAAAACAAATCATAGATCATACAAGAAAAAGAAATGTATGTTTCATCCTAAGGAAAATACAATACACAAACAGGACCGCTCCTGCAAAACATCCGATGGAGAATCTGTTAGAAAAAGGTTTTTGAGCAAACCTCTTGAAGATGTTTAAATAATTCAAGAAGAACATGGAGAAAGTTAAAAAAAAAAGTCTGAACAAAATAATATAAATAAAGAGATAAAACAACTAAAAGTCAACAGCAAAATAAAATCTAGAGCTAAAAAGTACAATTACTGAAGTAAAAGGTTTATTAGAGAAAGTTAAGGCAATTTTGAGAATCATCCTGTATCTGGCAAACTGTCAATCAAAAATGAGGATGAAATTAAGACATTCCTAGATAAACAAACAAAAGCTGAGGGAGTTTATTCCCAGTAGACCTGTTCTGCAAAATGCTAAAGGGAGACTTGTAGATAAAATGAAAGGGCATAAGACAGTAACTTGAAGCTGAAATAACTAACTAAGATTTCAATACAAGTAAATACATAGGCAATTATAAAAACTCATATTATTATAACAATGCTCTGTAACTTAACTTTTGTTTTCTACACAATATAAGAAGCTAATAACATCAAAATGTATTAGCTTAGGTTTACGGATACACAATGAGTTAAGATGTGATGTTTCACAACAACAACTGAAAGAGTTGGGGATAAAGGTATAAAGAAGCAAAGATTGTATATGCTATTTAAGTTAAACTAACATAAATTTAAATTCGAGTGTTCTAAACTTATGGTGTTAAAAGTACTCCCTTGGCAACCACCAAGAAATAGCTAAGCAATATACACAAAAGAAAATAAGAAAGTAATTTAAATCTTTTACTACAAACCGTCAACACAAAAGAGGGTATTAATGCAGAAAATAAAGGCCTAAAAAAGATATAAAACATATAAAACAAACAACAGAGTGACAGTGTCCCTTCTTATCACCCATTATTTTAAGCATAGATTGACCTCTCCAATCAAAAGACAAAAATTTCAGAATGAATTAAAAAACAACCATGATTCATCTATTTGCCATCTACAAGATATTTTAGATCTAAAGACACATGTAGACTGAAAGTGAAAGGGTGGAAAAGAATATTTCATATCAATAGTAACCAAAAAAATATAGATGCCTATATTTCTGTCAGACAAAATAGAGTTTAAATTAAACAGCTTACACGAGCTAGAGAATACTGCATACTAAAAGAGTTTCGGCTGGGCGCGGTGGCTCAAGCCTGTAATCCTAGCACTTTGGGAGGCTGAGGTGGGCGGATCACAAGGTCAAGAAATCAAGACCATCCTGTCCAACATGGTGAAACCCCATCTCTACTAAAAATACAAAAAATAAAAAAAATAGCTGGGCATGGTGGCACGAGCCTGTGGTCCCAGCTACTCAGGAGGCTGAGGCGGAAGAATCGCTTGAACCCAGGAGGCGGAGGTTGCAGTGAGTCGAGATTCCAGGCTGGAACAGAGCAAGACTCCATCTCAAAAAAAAAAAAAAAACTTCAATACAATAAGAAGATACAAGAATTATAAACATGTACACACTTAATAACAGACCAAAATATATAAAACAAAAATGGACAGCATTGAAAGAAGAAACAGTAAGTTCTACAACAATACTTGGAGACTTCAAAATCTCACTTTCAGTATTGATACACCACAGGTGATTATTAAAGAAAAAAAGGCTTTAATAATGCAATAAACCAACTACATCCAACAAACATACAGAACACTTTGCCTAACAATAATAACAGAATACACATTCTTCTCAAGTGCACATGGCACATATTCCAGGATAGACCATATTATGATATGAGCCACAAATTAAGTCTCAATAGTCTTTAAAAAATTGATATGGTACAAAATATCTGCTCTGACTATATAACTGGATGAACTTATAAACCAGTAATAGAAGGAAAACTGAAAAATCCACAAATTTATTTAAGTTAAGTAGCACATTCTTAACTACCAGTTAGTAGTTAAAAGAAAAAAATCACAAGGGGATTTAGAAAATACTTTGAAACAAATAAAAATGAAAACTCAACATACCAAAACTTACGGTGTTTGGCAAAAACAGTTCTAACAGGGGAATTTAGAGATATAAATAAACAACCCCATTAAAAAGTGGGCAAAATACATTAACAGATACTTTCAAAAAAAGACAAACTTGTGGCCAAAAAGCATAAGAAAAAAACTTCAACTGTCGGTGGGTGTGTAAATTAGTTCAACCATTGTGGAAAACAGTGTGGCAATTGCTCAAGGACATAAAAGCAGAACTGTCATTCATCCCAGCAATTTCATTACTGATATATACCCCTCAAAACATAAATCATTCTATCATAAAGACACATGCATATGTATGTTCATTGCAGCACTATTCACAAAAGCAATGATATAGAATAAATCTAATTGCCCATCAATGGATGAATGGATAAAGAAAATTTACATACAAATCAAGGAATACCATGAAACCATAAAAAGGGATAAGATTATGTTCTTTACAGGAGCATGGATAGAGCTGCGGGTCATTATCCTTAGCAAACTAATGCAGGAGTAAAAAACCAAATACCACATGTTTTAACCTATAAGTGGGAGCTAAATGAGGCAAACACATGGTCATGTAGAGAGAAACAACACTTACTTGGGCCTATTGATGGGTGGAGAGTGAGGGGTAGGAAAGAATCAGGAAAAATAACTAATGGGCACTAGGCTTAACACTTGGATGATGAAATAATATGTACAAAAAACCCCAATGACACAAGTTTACCTATAAAACAAACATGCACATGTACTCCTAAATCTAAAATAACAGTTAAAAACGTTAAAAAATTTAAAAAGCAGAAAGATATCAAATGAACAACCTATCTTTACAACTTCAAAAACTAGAAAAAGAACAAACTAAATGCAAAACTACAGAAGAAATAAAATAAAGATTAGAGCATAGAAAATGAAATATAAAATAGAAAAAAATGGGGAACGTCAATTAAACCAAAAGTTAATTCTTTGAAAAGAAGTATAAAATTATAAACCTTTAGCTAAACTAACTAAGAAACAAAATAAAGATTCAAATTACTAAAACCGCAAATGAAAGCGGGGACAATACTACCACTATTATGATTACAAGAGGGTACTATACAAATTATATGCCAATAAATTTGTTAACCTAGGTTAACTAGATAAATTCTAAGAAATACAAAAATCTACCAAGACTAAATAACAAAAAAATCAAAATTCTAAATAAACTTATAACTAGTAAGGAAATTGAACTAATAATCAAAAATCTCCCAAAAAAGAGCAAAAACACCATCCGATGGTTTCACTGATACATTCTATCACACATTAAAAAAAAAAAAACCTGACACCAATCATTCTAGAACTTTTTAGAAAATTAAAGGAGGGAATATTTTCTAAATTATTCTTTGAGGCCAGCATTACCCTAATACCAAAGATTGGCAAAGACAGTACAAGAAAATAAAAATCTAAATCAATATCTTTTCTGAATGTTATACTAAAATCTTCAAAAAATATTAGTAAACCAAATTTATCAGTGTATTAAAATAATTATACATCATGAAGTGGAATTTAGGAATGGTTTCAGATATAAAAATGGATCAATATAATATACCATATTAATAGAATAAAGGAAAAAACATAATAATTGCAATTGAGGTAGAAAATACATTTGTCAAACTTCAGCATATTTTCATAATAAAAACACTTAACAAACTAGAAATAGAAGGAAATGACATCAACATTTAAAAAGTTATATTTTGAGACAGGTGGATCACCTGAGATCAGGAGTTCCAGACCAACCTGACCAACATGGTAAAATCCAGTCTCTACTAAAAATACAAAAAATAGCCAGGCATGTTGGTGTGCACCTGTAATCCCTGCTACTTGGGAGGCTGAGGCAGGAGAATCCCTTCAACCTGGGAGGTGGAGGTTGTAGTGAGTCTAGAAAGCACTGCTGAACTCCAGACTGGGTGACAGAGTAAGATACCACATCAAAAAACAAACAAACAAACAAGCAAACAAAAACCCTGCAGCGAACATGATATTCAATAATGAAAGACAGAAAGCTTTTTCTCCAAAATCAGGAAAAAGGCATGGGTGCCCACTGGCCACTCGTATTCAACATCATTCTGGAAATTCTAGCCAGAGCAGAGCTGTTAGGCAAGAAAGAGAAATAAAATGCATCTAAATGGGAAAAGAAGTAAAATTTCTCTTTGCAGATGACATGATCTTATATGTAAAAAACCCTAAAAACTCTACAACTTGTTAGAACTAATAAATGAATAAAATAAAGCAGCAGGACATGTGAGTATATAAAAATTAATTGCATTTCTATATAATAAAACTGGACAATCAAAAAATGAAATTAAGAAAACAATTCTACTTACAATAGCATCAAAAAGAATGAAGTAATAAGGAATTAACTTAATCGAGGAAATTAAAGACTTATACAATTAAAACTATAAAGCATTACTGAATGAAATTAAAGATATAAGTAAATGGATGGGAAGACATTCCATATTGATGTACTGGAAGGCTTAATATTATTAAGATATCAATACTACAAAAACCTATTAATTCAATATACCTGATATCAAAAACCCAATGATATGTTGGTAGAAATACAAAAACTTATCCTAAAATTCATATAAACTCTCAAGGGACCCCACTGACCAAAACAATCTTAACAAGTAAAAACAAAGTTGGAGGACTCACACTTCCAGATTTCAAACTTCACCACAAAGCCACAAAAGTCAAAATAGTGTGGTATTAGCACAATAACAGACATACAGATCAATGGAATTGAAGACTTTCCAGAAATAAACTCTCACATATTTGATCAAATAATGTTGACAAGGATGCCTAAACTGTTGAATGAAGAAACAATAGTATTTTCAACAAATGGTGTTGTGAAACTAGATATCCACAACTAAGTTGGATCCTTTCCTAACACCTTGTATAAAATTAACTCAAAATGGATCAGTGACCTAAACATAAGTTCTAAATCTCTAAAACTCTTAGAAGAAAATGTAGGGGAAAAGCTTCATGCACTGAATTTGACAATGATATCTTGGATATGACACCAAAGGCAAAAGTAACAAAGGACAAAATAGACAAATTGGGCTTTATTAAAATTAAAATTTTTGTGCCTTAATGAACATTAACAACAGAGTAAAATCCAACCTACAGAATGTGAAAAAATATGCAAAATCATATATCTGACAAGGTTTTAATATGTAGACAAATTCTAAAACTCAACAACAAAAAACAATCTGATTCAAACAAAGAGAAATTACTGGAATAAACAGTTCTCAAAGAATATATATGAATGGCCAACAAGCACATGCAAAGAGATACTAAACATTATTAATCACTAGGGACATGCAAATCAAAACCACAACGAGATACCACCTCACACCCATAACAATGACTGCTATTTAAACAACAGGAAAACTTTGGCAAGGATGTGGAGAAATTAGAACACTTGAACATTGTTAGAATTTAAAACCACCCAGCACTATGAAAAACAATATGAAGTTTCCTCAAAAAGTTAAAAATATAATTCCAATGTGATCCAGCAATTCTACTTCTGGATATATACCTAAATAATTAAAAGCGAAGTCTCAAAGATATATTTGTATACCTATGTTTGTAGCAGCATTATATGCAATAGCTAAAATATGGAAGCCACAGATGAATGAGCAAGCAAAATGTGGTATATACACACAAAAAATATTATTCAACCTTAAAAAAAGGTAACTTTACATGTCCTACAGCATGTATGAAACTTGAGAACAGTTTGCTAAGTGAAATAAGCCAGTAACAAAATGATAAATGCTGTATAATTGTACCTATATGAGAGACTTACAGTAGACAAATCATAGAGACATAAGGTAGAATGGTGCTTGCCAGGGACTGAGAAAGAGGAGAATGAGCAATTATTATTTAATGGGTACTGAGTTCCAGTAATGCAAAATGTAAGAGTTCTGCGGATGGATAGTAGTGATGATCGCACAACAATATGAGTGTATTTAATGTTACTAAACAGTACACTTAAAACGTTAAGATGCTAAATCCTATGTGTATTTTTTCACAATAAAAAAATTAATATTATGTATATTGATTTATATGTAAATACAGAAATTTATATATATATATCTTCTGAATATATCTTCTGATATATATATATATTCTGATATATATATATGTATTCTGATATATATATATATCTGAAAAAAATTATGGAGATAAGGACTCTGGGGCATATTGTAGTCATGATATATCTAACATTAGCATTATTAATAGTTATTCTTTAGATTTCTTTCTTTTTTTTTTGAGGCGGAGTCTTACTCTGTTGCCAGACTAGAGTGCAATGGCATGATCTCGGCTCACTGCAACCTCTGCCTCCTGGGTTCAAGCTATTCTCCTGCCTCAGCCTCCTAAGTAGCTGGGACTATAGGCATGCACCATCATGCCCAGCTCTTTTTTTTCTTTTTAGTAGAGACGAGGTTTCATCAAGTTGGCCAGGATGATCTCGATCTCTTGACCTCTTGATCTGCCCACCTTGTCCTCCCAAAGTGCTGGGATTCCAGGCATGCGCCACCGTGCCTGGCCTAGATTTCTACTTACTGTTTGACTAGAGAAAAGAACTTTAATAAAAGTATAATTTGACTCACTCCATGTCTTAAACTGCCTTACATATTTGGTTATTTTCTAACCTTAATTTTATAGGTTATTAGACAAGTTCTGAATAATATTCTTTGATAGTGGTAGTCACCATGATTGCCATGAATGAAAGACAGATTCACTCATATATATAAATAAGAAGGAATAAATGTGTAAAACTGTTAGAGACAAACAAAATACTCAATAACTTCTTGCAATGTGGAGTGCTTGAGAGAAAAAAATCACTATTCTGTATGATTATTATGTAAAAAGCCATAGTATAAAAATTATAGCAAAGATTATATCTGTGTGTACAGAAGTGATTAGTGTAAGTACCCTAACTACGTGAATTGCATTTTCAAATAAACAGAATTAAAGGATTTGTATATTAGTTTCCTTTTTTACACTCTGAACAGATTCTTCTGAAAATTGTACTGGCAAAATTAAAATATACATGATATAAAGAGTGATTTATGTTTCCTCAATCCAGTGTTCTCAAAATAGGGTCCTTGGACTAGTGACATGAGCATCACCAGGAAACATGAATGAAAAACCAGGAAAGAGGGGTCAGCAATCTGCTTTTTAATCAGGCCTTCTAGGTGATCACGATGCATATTGAACTTGGAAAACTATGATCTTATCTTATTCAATGGAGACAAATGAAGAGTTGAAGTTTGAGTTGAAGAGTTAGATAGAAGAATGTGTTTTGTGGAAATTTGCAAGCCGGAGGCAATAACATTTCTCTGGACAATGATTCTGCTTTTCAACCACTGAGGAAGTGTACTTGCTAACACTGAATTTGGTTCAAGAACCAGGAGAACCTAAAGTTTGTAAACTTTATCTTCCATGAAAACACACTTTGTATTAGTATTCATTCCTCCGGAAAGATAGTGGAGACTCAGTATAAAGGACAATGGCATCACAAGAATTCATCTAACTCTGCATGAAGTCTCACCATTAGTTGAGGATTCTCACAAAATTTTGGGGGCAAGGGAAAAGACCCCTAACTATCTTCTGTTTTTCAGCCCCTGTTCTATGCATCCTCTATGTCAATAAATCCTTTATCTGTTTAGCTAAATAAATCTAAGTCTTACTGCTGTTCGTGGCATCCTCCTCTCACTTCATGATCATCGAGAACACTGCAAAATGTCACTGATAAATTTGGGCAGTTTCACAGGCCAATTAACAATTTGCAATCTTAATGATTCAAATATTCTGTCCTTTAACTTTATCTAAAATTGAGAAAAATTCCACTTTGTTATATGCTGTCATACTTATAATATTACTGACACATATCTGTCATTTCTTATCCTTTTATAATGTTATCTTACATGAATATAGAATATATGGTTAATTCAGACTGATGGGTAATTTGATCTTTTGAGAAAACATTAATTTATACACATTTCACATCAAAATAGTTAAAATTAAGTAAAAAACCGTATAATTAAGTGAATGTTTAAAAACACTATTAAAATAAAAAGTGATAATAGTTTTGCATCACTTATGTTTATGTCTAATCTTTTTGTAATTAATGACAGACTAGAACACATTAAATGTTCAGAATGAGAAATAACTAAAATAATATTAACCGGAATAATAAAACACATAAACACAACTTGTTAGTTGATAATGCTGGAAATATATTTTATTCCTTTAATACACTGGAAACTTTGAGTTTCTTAATACAAAAAACTAGTTGGGGTGTTCTATATAATGCAGCCAAAGAAAATACTCAAGTACTCCCCCAAGTCCAGTTGTTTTGTGCCATTGCTGTGAGTTGTGACATTTCATTTTACTCTTATCTTGTAGATTCCCTTGGTATTTAGCAGTGGAGGTAATTTCCATCTCTGTAGTTAGTTTATAAGCTTCTCTTGCCACTTCCCAAATTGCACTATTTCATCTGTCAAAAACAGCTGGGCTGAGTAAGAAAATAATACTGGTCGATTAAAAAAATGCAATCTAGAAATGTGAACTATTTGATTACACTAAAATAGAAAGTTTAAACTAATCATTTGCTAATCTTCTCACATCTTCTTTGAAACAGCTTTTGATGAAAAGGTTAGCAGAAACATCAATTTTGCGGGTTCTGAACGGTTGGTTTGCTGGGAAAACATACACAGTATTTTCTAAATGTGTTGTTAAGTAAACTACGGTTGATTTCAGTGAAATTATTTTGGTTTACAAGAGGGATTCTACATAAATACTCACAAACTGAGCTCCATTCCTTTCAACATCAAACTATATTTGAGTTAGTTTAGTGTTAGTCATATAAAAAAAATGTAAACAAAACAATTCTAAAATTACTAAATTTGGATCTAAAAATGTAAAATGTTCTTGTGTATCTAAATTGCTCATTGCCTTATGTTACTAAGGAGGAACTGTTTAAAAAACTCATTTCCTATAATGAGTTTCTTAGGATCAAGTGTAAATTAAAATGCACAAGAGATATACTGCTTATGCTCTTTTGGTTATGAAGTTACTTTCCCCACATACTGTCTGCCAGGCTCTGAAAAGCAAAGGCTTCTACTTTAAACTTCATGTTAACCACTGCCAAATATAAGAGTGGCATATGCTTCTCAAATCACTGAATAATATGAATAAAAATGAAATACACACCACATAGGAAGAAATAGAAGAAAACGGAAATACAAATAAGAAAAATGCAAGTAGGGAGTCAGTAATACCAGACAGGTAAATTACAGCTGTAAACATAAAGGATTTCAGATCCCCTTTTAAAAGAGCACCGTTAAATTGAATTTTGTAAATGTCTAAATATGTGCTATACACAAAATACACGCTTAAGAGAAAAGAATAGATATGTATTAAAATAAAAGAATAAACAGTGAAAGAAACATAAAACAAAAGTAGCAAAATGTATCTCAGGCAAAGTAAAATTTAAGATAAAATTAGGCCGGGAGCAGTGGCTCATGCCTGTAATCCCAGCACTTTGGGAGGACATGGCAGGCAGATCACCTGAGGTCTGGAGTTCCGAGACCAGCCTGGCCAACATGGTGAAATGCTGTCTCTACTAAAAATACAAAAAAAAAAAAAAATAGTCGGGCATGGTGGTGGGCACTTGTAATCCCAGCTATAATTGGAAGGCTGAGGCAGGAGAATCACTTGAACCCAGGAGGTGGAGGTTGCAGTAAGCCGAGATCACACAGCTGCACTCCAGCCTTGGAGTTAGAGCAAGACTATCTCAAAAAAAAAAAAAAAAAGAAAAGAAAAAGAGAAAAGAAAAGAAAGGAAGCAATAAAAGAAGAAGGAGATTAATAATTCATAATTTTTCAGTTCACTTCACCTTTGAAGAACTGAAATACAAGGAAGACAGGTAATTTAGCAACAAAGAGATTAAACAAAAATAAAGAAAAGGAAATCAAAAAGGCAATAATAATAATTTCTTGGTAGATTAATTGTATTTGCTATAATTATCATAATAAATTCTTAAGTTATCAAATTAATTCTTTAAAATGTGCTAAAGCTCCACTACACTGAAAATTACAGAATTTTTCTAAGAGAATTCAAATGAGATCTACAGTCATGGAGAACAAGAACTATGTTCAGTAATTGCAAAACATAAGATTTTAAAATAGCAATTATCCTAAATTGAACTACAAACTTAAAACAATCCCAATCAAAGTTCCAACTGAGATTTGTGTAGAAATCAATAAGTATAACAAAAAGTATATAAAAATTCAGACTGTATAAAGATAGAATAAAAGAATAATAGAAAAGAATAACATCCAGAATGGATCTTCACATATAGAATCACTAATTTATGGCAAAGATACCTATGCAATTCACTGTGGAAAGAAAATCCTGGAGACACTTGATGTACATTTAGAAAAAATGAATTTTTGGCTCTCCCACAGGTAGAGTAAGGAAAGAGAGTAAGAGTCTCTGCCTGGTAATCCAGAGAGTTCTTGCAAATTTTATCTAAGACTCCCAAGATAGTACCTAATTTACAGGTTTGCAAGAACCACAGCATCCCTGTGCTTGGAGCCCAAGCTCCTTCAAGTAGCCTTTCTAAGAAAGACAGACACAAACAGAACCAGACTGTGAGGAGTAAAATAAATACTTAATTCGTCAATGCCCAGACACTGAAGAACATCCACAAGCAATAAGACCATCCAGGATAATATGACCTTGTAAAACAAAGTAAACAAGGCACCAAGAACCAGTCCTGCAGAAATAGAGATACGAGACCTTTCACACAGAGAATTCAACATAGCTGTTTTGAAGAAATTCAAGATAACAGAGAAAAGGAATTTAGAATTTTATCTAACAAATGTAACAAAGAGGTTAAAATAAAAAGGAATCAAGCAGAAATTCTAAAGTTGAAAAATGCAACTAACATACTGAAAAAAGCATCAGAGTCTCCTAACAGTAGAATTAATCAAGCAGAAGAAAGAATGAGTGATCTTGAAGACAAGTTATGGGTAAATACATAGTCAGATGAGAGAAAAGAAGAAAAACTAAAACTAGAAAAGAATGAAGCACACCTACAAGATCTAGAAAATAGGACCCAAAAGACTAAGTTATTGGCCTTAAAGAGGAGGTGGAAAAGAGACAGGGGTAGAAAGCCTGTCCAAAGTGATAATTTAAGAGGGCTTGCCAAACATTGAGAAAGATGTCTACATTCAAGTAAAAGAAAGTTATGGGATACTAAGTAGATTTAACCCAAAGACTACCTTAAGGCATATAATAATCAAACTTCCAAAAATCAATGATAAAGAAAAGTTGCTAAAATAAGCAACAGAAAAGACATAAATGATATGCACTGGAGCTCCAATACATCTGGTAGCAGACTTTGCATTAGAAACTTTACAGGCCAGGAAAGAGTGGCATGACATATTTAAAGTGCTGAAGAAAAAAACCAAAATGCATACTTATATCCTAGAATAGTGCATTTGGTAAAAATATCCTTCAAGCATGAAAAAGAAATAAAGACTTTCCTAGACAAAAAAAAAAGAAAAAGAAAAAGAAAGCCTGCAAATTTCATCAACACCAGATGTGTCCTACAAATAATAAAGAGTTCTTCAATCTAAAAGGAGTTCTTCAATCTGAAAGGAAAGAAACATTAGTGAGCAACTAAATAATTGAAAGGTACACAACTCACCAGTAATAGTAAGCACACATAAAAACACAGAATATTATTGTAATTTTGGTGTAGAAACTACCATCTTAAGTAGAAAGATTAAATAATAAATCAATAAAAATAATAACTACAATAACTTTTACAGACATAGTACAATGAAACATAAAGAGAAACAGCAGAAAGTTAAAAAGAAGGGGAAGAAAATTAAAACATAGAATTTTTATTAGTTTTATTTTGCTTGTTTAAGCAACAGGGTTAAATTGTCATCAGTTTTAAGTAGCGGGTTATAAGATAGTATTTGTAAGCCTCATGGTATCCTCAACGCAAAAATTATACAACAAATACACAAAATGTAAAAAGCAAGAAATTAAATCATACCACCAGAGAAAATCACCTATACTAAAAGGAATGCAAGAAGGAAGAAATGAAGGAAGAGAAGACCACGAAACACCCAGAAAACAAATAACACAATTTCACAAGTAGGTCCTTACTTATCAATTATAACATTGAATCAAAATGGACTAAACTCTCCAATCAAAAGATAAACAAGATCCAATGATATGTTGCTTCCAAGAAACACACTTCACCTAAAAACATACACAAAGACTGAAAATAAAGAGATGGAAAAAGACATTTCAGGCCACTTGAAACCAAAGAAGAGCAAAAGTAGCTGTTCTTATAACAGTCAAAATAGATCAAAAAGCGAAACCTTTAAGACAAGACAAAGAAGGCCATTATTTAATGATAAAAGGGTCAACTTACCAAGAGGACGTAACAATTGTAAATATATATACACCCAATACTGGAGCACCCAGATAATCCAGATATATAAAACAAATGTTATTGGATCTAGAGAGAGATATATCTCAACACAATAATAGTTGGAGACTGAAATATCTTATTTTCGGCATTGGACAGACCATCCAGATAGAAAATTAACAAAGAAAAATCAGAATTAATCTGCACTATATAATCAACATACCTAACAGATATTTACAAAGTATTTCATCCAGTGGTGGCAGAATATAAATTATCCTCCTCAGCACATGAATCATTCTCAAAGATAGACCATATGTTAGATCACAAAACAAGTTTTTAAACATACCAAAAATTTAAAATAAAATCAAGCGTTTTCTCTGACAACAAAAGAATAAAACAAGAAATTGATAACAAGAGGAATTTTGGAAACTATACAAGCACAAGAAGATGAAACAATATGCTCCTAAATAACCAATAAATCAATAAAGAAATGTGGAAGAAAATTGAAAAATATTATTTAAATAATGATAATGGAAACACAACATACCAATACCTATGGGATACAGCAAAAGCAGCACTAAGAGGGAAATTTATAGCTATGAATGTATACTTCAAAAAAGAAGAAAACTTTCTAACAAACAACAGAATGATGCATCTTAAAGAATTAGAAAAGCAAGAGCAAACTAAAACCCAAATTGGTAGAAGAAAATAAATAATAAAAATCAGAGAAGAAATAATGAAACTCAAATGAAGAATACAATAGAATAATGAAAACTTGTCATTTTGAAAAGTTAAACAAAATTGACAAACCTTTAACCAAACTAAGAAAAGAAAAGCAAAGAATCAAAATTAGAGTTGAAGGAGACATTACAACTGATACTGCAGAAATTCAAAGGATCATCTGTGGTTACCATGAGCAATTATATGCCAATAATTGGAAAATATAGAGGAAATGGGTAAATTCCAAGACATGTACAACCTGCCAATATTGTACTATGAAGATATCCAAAACACGAACAGATGAATATGAATTAATGTGATCAAAACTATAACAAAGAGTCAGATGGTAAAGAAAAGTCTGAGACCCTGTAGCTTTCTTGCTGAATTCTATTAAACATTTAAAGGAAAATACCTATCCTACTCAGACTAATCTGAAAAGCAGAGGAGAAAATACTTCCAAACTCATTCTATGAGACCAGTATTGTCCTGATATCAAAACCAGACAATGACACATCAAATAAAGAAAGACTACAGCCCGACAGCGCTGATAAATTTTGATTTAAAAATCTTAAAAAATAATGAGCAAACTGAATTCAATAATACATGAAGGAGATCATCCATCATGACTATGTTGGGTTTATTCCAAGGATGCAAGGATGGTAAACATACACAAATAGATCAATGTATACATGTTAACAACAGAATGAAGGACAAAAACTGTATGATCACTTCAATTGATGCTGAAAAAATAACACAGTAAATTCAACGTCCTTTCATGATAAAAATCCTCAAAAAGCTGAGTGTCATAAAAACATATTTCAACATAATAAAAGCCATATATAACAGACCCATAATTTGCATAATACTGAATCAGCTAAAACTGAAAGCCTTTCCTCTTAGATCTGGACCATGACAAAGATACCTAATTTTACCATTGCTATTTAATATAGTATTAGAAGCCCTAGATAGAGCAATCAGACAAGACAAAGAAATAGCCTCCAAATTGAAAAAGAAGAAGACAAATTATCCTTGTTTGCAGATAATATAACTCACATTTGGAAAAAATCTAAAGATTCCATCCAAAAAAACTTTATGTTGATAAAAAAAAATTCAGTAAAGTTGCAGGATACAAAATAAACATACAAAAATCAGTAGCATTTTTAATATGCCAACAGTGAACAATCTGTAAGAGAAATGAATAGCAATCCCATTTACAATAGCCATACATGAACTTAAATACTTAAAAAAGTGAAAGATCTCTACTATGAAATATTGGAAAAGACATTGAAGAGGACACAAAAATATGGAGAGATATTCCATATTCATAGATTGGAAAAAATCAATATTTATAAAAATGCCTATACTATGCAAAGTACTTTACAAAACACCAATGACATTCTTTACAGATATAGGAAAAAAAAAATCCTAAAATTTATATGGAACCACAAAAGACCCAGAATAGCCAAAGCTATCCTAAACAAAAAGAACAAAACTGGAAGAACCATATTACATGATTTCAAATTATGCTACAGGGTTATAGTAATCAAAACAGCGTGGTACTGGCATCAAAACAGACACATAGACCAATGGAACAGAATAGAGAACCCAGAAATAAATTCATACACCTACAGTGAACTCCTTGTTGGCAAAGGTGCTAAGGTCATACACTAGGGAAAAGACAATTCCCTCAATTATTGATGCTGGATAAACAGAATATCTGTATGCAGAACAATAACACTAGACTCATATCTCTCTCCATATACAGAAATAAAATCAAAATGGATTAAAGATGTAAATCTAAGACTTCAAGCAGTAAAACTACTACAAGAAAATGTTGAAGAAACATTTATACAGCCATAAAAAGAATGAGATTCTGTAACTTGCAACAACATGAATGGAACTGAATATCATCATGTTAAGTAAAATAAGACAGAAATACAAACTTTGCATGTTCTCATTTATTTGTGGAGGCTAAAAAAATAAAACAATTGAACTCATGAAGATGGAGAGCAGAAGGATGGTTACTAGAGGCTGAGAAAGGCAGCAGAGGGGGAAGGAGAAGTGAGGATGGTTAGTGAGTATGTAAGTAGCTATTATAGAAAGAATGAATAAGACCTTGTATTTGGTAGCACAAATGGGTCACTGTAGTCAATTATAATTTAACTGTGCATTTAAAAATAATAAGAAGTATAATAGAATTGTTTGTAACACATAAGATACATGATTGAGGGGATGAATACCCCATTTACCATGGTATTATTAAGCATTGCATGCCTGTATTAAGGTATCTCATGTACCCTATGTCTACCTACTATGCATCCACATAAACTAAATATTTTTAAAAATTAAAAGCTTAAGATAAAAATTAAATTACAAATAGAAATTGAGCCACAAAACCAACTCATAACAAAATGTATTTTTTAAAAAAGAATTTGGCTATCATTTCAAAAAAAAATTCTTCTCATCTTTTTATTTGTTAAAACTAGATATGTAAAAGTCAAAGAAATGTTATTAACTCAAATAAGATATTTTAGGATCTTTCAGAAACCTGAGCATCACCTCTGACTCCTTCCTCTGCCTCTTGCATACTTCCCACCTCAGCCTCCCAAAGTGCTGGAATTATAGGCCCATACCCGCCCTATTATAGCCATTCTAATGTCATGATATCTCATAGCTCTACATTGTATTTCCCAGAAACTAATGATGTTGAACATGTTTACGTGCCTATTTGCCATTCAGATACCTTCTTTGGTGAAATGCCTGTTCAAATGGGGAATGCAATGGCACAGTCATGGCTCACTGCAGCCTCCACCTCCTGAGCTCAAGGGATCCTCCCACCTCAGCTTCCTGAGCAGCTGGGATTATGGGCGCATGCCACTGTGCCCCACTCTGTGTGTGTGTGTGTGTGTGTGTGTGTGTGTGTGTGTGTTTAGAGAAGAGAAGGTGGGGGTCTTGCTGTGTTGCTCAGGCTGTTCTCAAACTCCTGTCTTGCCAGTTTTTGTAATTGAGTGATTTGCTTTCTCACTGAGTTTTGAGAGAGTTCTACACATTATCCTGGATACATATCAGATGGACATGTGATTTGGAAATACCTTCCAATAAGCATCAATGTTGAGGTGGGAGAATTGCTTGAGGCCAGGAGTCCGAGATCAGCCTGGGCAACATAGAGAGACCCCCTCTACAAAAACAAAATTAGCCAGGTATGGTATCACATGACTGTAGTCTCAGCTACTTGGGAGGCTGAGAAAGGAGGATTGCCTGGGCCCAGGAATTGGAGGCTGCAGTAAGCCATGATTGTACCATTGACCTTCAGCTTGGGCAATAAAGCTGTTCTTATAATTGTCGTTATTTGTGACATGGAAGTATGCAAGAGGCAGAGGAAGGGGTCAGAGGTGATGCTCAGGTTTCTGGTTGCATCTATTAGACGGATTATGGATGGTGGTGCAATTCACAGAGCCAGAAAGCACAGGAAGACTATTTCCGAGGTCGAGATGAGGGGAAGTAGGTCAGTGATACTTCTTACCTGATTTTTGCATGTCTCACGATAAAGAACCAGTACTGATTTAGTGAAGTTTATAGAGAGAAGATGCCGTAAAATCATAAGAATTGAATCTACATTTCCAAAAACAAAACCAAACAGACAAACCACAATATACAAAAACAAAATCAACACAAACCTAGGTTTCCTGACATGTTTTCTCTCTTCGTAATTTCATAGTTCATTCAATTCCAAACTTTCAGCATTTCTTGGCTATTTTTTTCAGTTTTATTTCTTAAGTGTAGCATATTTTCTTTAAACTCCAAAATATGGTTTCTACAATTAATTAATTGATTATCTGCAATGAAAACATATGTGTATATATTTGTACATGTAGCAATGGTGTCACACAATTTTCCATAATAGATAAAAATGTAAAATGTAAGTTTCAATATAGTTACATATATAGTACTGTGCATGCTGGTATTATATATATATATATATATATATGGAGCTATATACATATAATATGTGCATAGGTACAATGATAAAATACTGCAAAGAAAGAACAAAATGTTAAAAATGGTGATATGAGAAAGGTGAGATTATCAATGATTTTTTGCTTTACTACATTGTGCTCTTCTTTATTTTCCAAATTTTTTTATGGTGTGCATGTATCAGATTTGAGTGTAACCTCATTAATCCCCCAAATGGACTTCAAAGAAATTACCTGAAGAAAATTATGAGGAATATGTACACAGATTTGGACTAAGGATATTTAACATAGGCAATAGTATTTAGTATTTTTTTTTAATTGGAAACAACCAAAGTGCCCAATAGTAGGAAATTTGCTAAATAAATTACAGAATATTCTTTTAAGAGTTCTGATGGCTCTAATGTCAAATCACATATAATTAAATCCCAGTTTTTCTGCTTAATATTTTCGATACCTGGGGAAAATTACTTAACTTTTGTTAGCCTCTGCTCCTTCTGGTGTAAATGCATATATAAAAATCCCTGCCTCAGAGCTGTTGTGAAGATGTAATGATGATGGTGCACATAAACTAAAGTTGCAGGATACAAAATCAACAGTAGAGTTTCTATCCACTAACAACGAACTATCCAGGAAAGAAATCAATCAAACCACCCCATTTGCAATGGCAACAATAAAATACTTAGTAATAAAGTTAGCCAAGAAGGTGAAAGAACTGTACACTGAAAACTATACAATCTGGGTGAAAGAAATTGAAGAAGACACAAATAAATGGAAAGATATCACATGTTCGTGGATTAGAAGAATATTATTAAAATGTCTATACTACACAAAGCAATCTACAGTTTCAATGCAATCCCTATAAAAATTCCAATTACTTTTTTCACAGAAACAGGAAAAGAAACCCTGAAATTCACATGGAACCACAAAAGACCCCAAAAAGCCAAAGCAATCTTGAACGAAAAGAACAAAGCTAAAGGTATCACACTACTTGACTTCAAAATACATTACAAAGCTATGGTAATCAAAATAGCATGGTATTGGCATAATAACATTCTACTACTAGTAGGGTTAAAATTAGTGTACAGCCTTATTCGTGGTTTATGACCAATGTCTGTTCTCACTTATCAGTACCTATCCCATACATGTTGTTAAATATTTTAAGTAACGTCTCTACCACCAGATATTAGAATTCCTAAGACATAGGAAAGGCATATATTTCATAACAGAAGCAACTAAATGTATACTCCTCCAAGGGAAGTTTGAATTCCCAAAGCCCCATATTCTCGCTAAATGTCCAGTTTCCTAATTTAAAGAACAAAATAGTATGAAATGGTTACTCATATTTTAAACTTGCATTTTCTCGATTGCTAATGGTTTTTCTATTTATTCAACATTTATGCTGCACTTTGTTTTAGAGCCTACTTTGTTGATATTAATATAACCACAAGACCAGCCCAAACTGGACCTACCCTGTTGAAAAATGTTAAGTTACCTTGTAAGTATAACAGAAACAAAAATTGCAATTCATATAGCCTGGGCAAGTGCAACAGCAAAAATTGTGACCTCTAACCACACCCAGAACCAATGAACCTTCTCTCTGAATCAAGAAGCCTGAACCTGAACACTGGAACTCTTTCGGATGTGAGGGATCTGTTGGTCCAGAAGATATGGAGCTGAAATTTGCCTCAACATACCTTACCATCAATGGCCGGATTGCAAGCCCTCCAATTAGACCCTGCCAAGCCAATGTTCCTAAATCTTTTCCCTTGTCCTATGACCCCTTAAAACTTGGCCCAAAACCCAAAGAGAGACACAGATTTGAGCCTGCGTCTGATCTCCTGGATGGCTGGTTTTGCAAAAAAAAAAAAAACCTTTCTTTTCTCAAAAGCCAGTGTCAAACTTACTGGCTCCTGTATATATTGACATATACTCAATAATCATATTGTATATATGTAATATATTGAAATTTTGTCAGTTATACCTCAATAAGGCTGAATAAAGGAATACAATGATCTAAACATGTTTTTCAGAAAACGCATACAGTCTTTTCTCCAGTTACCTGATCCCTACTTGGTAAATCTCAAGTGATTATACACTATATTCAAAACTAGTAAATGTAGGTTTTACTTCTGGCATGAATACTGAATTGCAATATGACCTTATACAAGATATTTCATGTGCATGAGCAATTTTTTAAATTAGTCAAATGAGTCCATATCATAATTTATTCATTACATATTAAAAGAATGCAGATGCCTACGCAAATGAGAATGCTGAGGAAAAGTACTCTTAGGATACGCTATAGTGTAATATACAAGTAGTATTAACAGGTATTAAAGGCCGAAGTCAGTGAGCATTTTATATCAAATTCATATTTAAATATATAAAGGTGGCTGAAGACAGTATCCCTAATATAATTCAAGTATTTTTGCATAGGTAATATTAATTAAAGTTCAATTTCAAACCAAGAGGCATCATTTTGTGTCAATATAGCTCAACACTAATTACATTACTTAGGATTAAAAAAATAAAGATTATAAAATTATTAGCAAGCATATTATCCTTATTTACATGTTCAATAATAAATGACATATTTGGCTTTGAGTATCTTTCCAGTTTTATTTGAAATATAAAGGAAATATATCTCAATCCACATGTCTATAAGAAAAAAGGATCTGTAATCCATGAAAAACATATCTGTCTTGATTGAATAACTAGCACTTGAGTGTAATTATAAAAATAGGTTAATTATAAATTCTTATTTATTCTTTAACATGAAATAAATAGTAAAAGAATATGGGAGACTAAACATCAGATAGCAGTGAACTTTAACTGCAAGGTAGGCACTTCGCAATGTTTGTCTTTGTGAGAAATACTTTACTGTGATTAGGTAGAATTCATACTATAAATAATCACTAGTCATTGTATAATTGTATTATTTGAGTGTATATTTATGTTCATATTTTTCTTGCTTTGGTTCACTTAGGATAGTCAAATTTTATAAAGTTGTCAGAATTAGTAGAATGGTCAGTTTTATGTGTCAACTTGGCTACGCCATGGTGCTCAGTGTTTGGTCACATAGTAGTCTAGATGTTGCAATACAGGTATCTTTCAGATGTGATTAACGTTGAAATCAATAGACTCTCCCAAATGTGAGTGGACTTCACCCAGTTGATTGAAAACGTTGAAAGGAACTTTTCCTTTAAATTGCCTTTGGGCTAGAGACTAAAACATCAGCTCTTCCCTGGGATCTCAAACCTGTCAACCTGCCCCGGAGACTTTGAACTTGCTAGTCCCAATAATAAAATAAAATAAATAAAATCTCTCTCTCTTTCTCTCTCTCTCTGTTTCTCTCTCTCTCTTTCTCCCTCTCTTCCTTGACACACAACACACCTCACACACTCTATATTGGATATTGATATTGTTCTGTGGGAGAACCTGACTAATGCTAACGACTAATACACTAAAACACAGATGTCTGCCACATAGAGAGAAAGGAAAAGAAGAGAGAAAGATGGAGACGGAGACAGAATAGAGCAGGTATACTTGTTTAATTGATCTGTTTCTTTGTAGCAGGAAATATTCCACATTCATAACTTAGTATACTGAGCAAAAATATTAGTTGAAGTGAAGACAACTGATTGTAAAGTGTGTTTACAATATTATAAACTGTTTTATTTCCATTCCAATAAGTTCTTATAGGGTTGTTGGTGAGTATTTAAAGAAATCTACCAGCCATAATCTAAGGTATCAAAAGGAGGAGTCCAATATATCAGAAAAAGAAAATAAACATTGTATCAACAGATTTTCTTTCCAATACAACTAAGTAAAAGCTAAGGTAAATAGAATATCCCATGTCATGGCAGCAGGTAAATGCTTACTAAGATTTTCTAAAAATAAACGTTCTGCACACATTGATAATTTATATGTTTTTGCTATGAACATCTGTGGTTTAATCATTGCTTTTGTAGTAGAGCAAATATAAAGCATATTTTACCTTAATTAACTCATTAAAGAGAAAATAGCCAAAAGCATAAAGCTTTTGAGAACGCTGATTTTAACCACATCACTAGGAATAGAATAGTACCTTGTTCTCTTTATGGCTGTGTTATAGCTCCCTGAGTAATTCAATTACAGTACAGCATTGAAGCCTATCTGCATAGTATTAACTGTAGTTAAGCTTTCCAGTCTCTAGAGGTCTCTGTACATCACTTTTTCACTCACTGCCACCCGTGCAGCAAATCAGACACTTCAGCATGCTCTGGACAGACTGCAGCTCTCCAATGAACTTAAATGCTTTGCGACGGTGTTTTTCCCCATTCTTATATACTCTAATATAAATTAAATTATAAGGCTTACGGTACAGCCAAAAAAATTAAAAGAGAAAAAAAAGTTTTCTATTTATTTTTTAAATTTATACAAGGAGAATATTTCCTTTTGGTGATTATCCCAGGTGTCCCTATCCTGAAACTGAGCTACATTGTTTTCAAAAGTGTACACAGTGCATATGATTCTGTATAGTATTATATATAGTAAACAAGGTTTAATTCGACAAATATTATTTTCATTTATAAGTGCTTTAGGATGAGAAGGACAAATAAATGCCACAGTTCCTCATGAAATTACCTCGAATGCAACATGAATATTTAATTCAACACTTGAAGATGATAGGCTCTTTTATTAACATTCTCATTCTTTACTAAAACTTTGGCACACTATCAGGAAATAGGGAAAACAACTTGTGTATAAATTAGAATTTGCCCCTGTGGCTCAAATCCTGAAAATGACAAATAAAGTAGAACCTTGTCTCCAATGCTTAAGTTTCATTCTGCTTAGTTTCTTTAATACATATCAGGTTGGATAACCCCTCCTCTGTTGAAATCTGGTTTATGGGAAAAGCTGCCTCATGTTGTGTGACTTGCAAAGCAGGTCATAGCTTCCATTTGGGGATGGGGCCCAACAGGAGGCAAGCAACATATTTTGTCATATTAAGCAAAAAAAAAAAAAAAAAATCAGTCCATGGAAGATCTAGCAGTGCTGGTGCAAGACTTTGACCAGAGGTCTATGCTATTGAAAAAATGTTACTTTGGACACGTGTAGAGTTATTTCCTAATTTTTCGTACCAGTCAACATTTATGATCAAGTGTCTCTTTGATTGCAAGGGTTAAAGCTTAGGATATACTGGACACTAAGAATAACACATAACTCATGTGATCCTCTTAACAATCCATCTTGTAGGTGGTATGATTAGTAACTCCGTTTTAAAGATGAGGAAACTGGGGCAGATAAAGCTTACTAAATTTTCTCTTGGGACTGAGTAAGTGGTGGAGCTGGAATTTAAACTCAGTCTGTTTTCAGAACCTGGACACTTAACGCCTATATTCAACTACCACTCAGGTAGATGCAGCCTTCCACAAATTATGTGAGGGGAAACATGGGATCGATCAGTTGGATCAGCTGAAGGAAGTGCTTTTCCAAGTTTATAGTTGAGACCAGAGCCAAAAAAAGAGAGAACAAAAAACAGTGCAAAAACTTCAGAGACTTTCTAATCAATAGCATCTCCGACAAAATGGCTGTTGTACGCACGTATTGTGCCATTACCTATAGACTTTTCTCTGCTTGGAACATCATATTAAAGTAGAATTCCTTCTTACATCTTTACTTAGTGCAGAAGAGATGTCATCTATTTTTTTTTCCTTTCTATGGAAGATAAAAGAGATTGAGAAAAAGAGGGAGCCATGTAGAGAGATTTGTGTCACATCTACAACTGTTTCATTGGTCTGTTCCTTTGTAACAGGAAATTTCCAAGATTCACAGTTTAGAATATGAAGCAAAAAAAATACATGACTATAAAATTGATAATATTTGTAAGACGTGGTATATCAATATTTTGCGATAGTTAAAAGCAAAGGCATGAGTTAGCCAAAGTTCAAATAAAAACTTTCACCTTTGCTTTTTGTGTGACATTTGGTGACTTCCTTAATTAGTCTAATTCCTAGTCCTCTCTTCTATAAAGTGAGAAAAAGTATTAATAATAGTGCCTCCATGATAGCATTGTGAAGAACGAAATAAAATAAAATTATAGCAGAATGCCAAGTAGTCAATATTAATTTTAATACCACTGTGCTGATAACGGTGATATCTTACATTTAGTATTTATAATTAAGCTTGGTATTTGTCATGTGAGCAATTGCCACAATTTTCCACTCCTTCCTATTCCCAAGATGTTTTTGCTGATTCTCAGTAGATGACTTTTACAACTTATTTATTTTTAATCTAATTGAATTTTTTTTAACTATACTTTATGTTCTGAGGCACATGTGCAGACCGTGCAGGTTTGTTACACAGGTATACATGTGCCATGGTGGTTTGCTGCACCCATCAACCTGTCATCTACATTAGGTATTTCTCCTGATGCTATCCCTGACATGCCCCGGTGTGTGATGTTCCCCTCCCTGTGCCATGTGGTCACACATATTGTTCAACTCCCACCTGTGAGTGAGAATATGTGGTGTTTGTTTTTTGGTCTTGTGTTAGTTTGCTGAGAATGATGGTTTCCAGATTCATTCATGTCCCTGCAAAGGACATGAACTCATCCTTTTCTATAGTGGCATAGTGCTCCATAGTGTATATGTGCCACATTTTCTTTATCCAGTCTATCATTGATGGGCATCTGAGTTGGTTTCAAGTCTTTGCTATTATAAACAGTGCCACAATAAACATAGATGTACATGTGTCTTTATAGTAGAATGATTTATGATCCTTTGGGTATATACCCAGTAATGGGATTGCTGATCAAATGATATTTCTTGTTCTACATCCTTAAGGAATTGCCCCACTGTCTTCCACAATGGTTGAACTAGTTTACACTCCCACCAATAGTGTAAAAGCGTTCCTATTTCTCCACATCCTTTAATGAAAAGGTTGAGGTCCCACCGAAGAGTTTAGAATATGGCCTCATATTCAGAAAGTTCCACAATGTTCTGTCACAGCCTTTGCTCTTGTTTCTCTCACATTCTGGTTCCAGTTAATGTAAACTTTCCCGTACCCTTGCTGACAACTATGAATCTTAAAATTAATTCTGGCCCCTCTGATACACCAAAATCTCAATGGACAAAAATACATAAAACAATTCTACTCCACAAATTAACTTTACTTAGGTTGGCAATATTGCTATGCTCCAGGCTTGAAATCTAAAAATCTTCTAAATCACTTGACTGTTGAGTCCCCTTAACTACTTTCAATTATCATAAAATTTTGATGCTTTTTTAATTGAAATATTTTATTTTCTCCTTTTCTCCACACTAGCAGAAATTGTTCACATGGAGTTTATTACTACCTCAAACACACAAATTAAAATGGTACCTTACTTAGTTAAGAAGTATTAATTCAAGACCTGATATTTGGTCAGTTAACACCTTCTGGGTACTGGCAGCTATAAAGACAAATATAATATAAAAGTTTAGTTTTTATCTTCAAGAAGTTTAAAATCTATGTTCAGTGACAAAAACTACAAATACAATAAGCTATGAAATAATAGATCACTTCCAAAGAAAGTAGACTATGGGAAAAAATTACTATTGAATAGAAGTTTCACTTTAAATCTCAGGCAGTTAGCAAAAGTTTTTTTTTTTTTTTTTTTTTTTTTGGCCTTATAGATAGAAGTTTGACAAGTATAACTGAAGATCATATTTCTCCATGATGAATGTCATATAAACTTAAACTTGGTAGACAAACCATGGTTGCACACTGTTTAGCTAGAAAAATATCTTCACTGTTCTATTTTGAAGTAAATTTGAAAGCTGAAAAACTCCTAGATAATTTTAAGATAGGTAAACTCTGTCTCATTCATTTGTTTTGCTATTATTTGATGAACCAAGTAGAAAAATGAAAGATCACTGTGTCTAGTACTTACAAAATAAAACTCCATGCATGGACACAGTTTCCCAAAAAGACATTAAGGGGAAAGATGAAGCCTCTTTAGGAATCCAAAAATTACAAAAAGAAAAACATAACCTGTCCAGTCTGCAAATTGCTGCAGAGTTCATAACATAATCTATAGGAATGTGATTGCCGTATTTATGTATCAGTAATATATGGAAATATTGAGACAGATTTCATCCATTTCCTGAAAATATGCTAACATTTTAGAAGGAATAAAATGCATAAATTTCCTGAAAATATGCTAACATTTTAAAAGGAATAAAATGAAATGAAAGGATAGTCATGTTCATTAATCTTATGTGTGAAAATAAACTCCATCTTTTCCCTCTCTGTAGAGCCAGGATTTAAGATCCTGCTTATACATATTACATTTATGTACTTTTTTGGGCACTTGCCCATTATTTGACGCCACAGGGTGTCTTAAATAACTCTGGCCTAATTTAAAGAAAATGCGCTTAATGATCTCCACAAATTCTTTCAAAATATAGAACTCTGAATAATTTTTTCCATTTACAATAATCAAAAGATATTTAAGTAGATAACAGTCATCTGTAAGATCTCAAGTTTCTGCAATGTTCGTTGTTATTTATTTGACTTTGTTTTTCTTCTTACTCCTCCATCCCTTGAAATTTAATCTTTAAATAACCTATTTAGACATCTCTGATATTAATATTTCTGCTAGAAAATAGGATTTTCTATGCAGGCAAATTGGATTTTCAATGATATTATTAATCTTTCTACAATTTCCCAGTCTTCTGGCTCTGATTTCTTTCTTTAATTTATAAACATTTGCATTTTTTCTGTCCTTGACATAACAAAAGCAGATAGATTTTCTATTGTAAATTGTGAGCATTGCAAAGCAAATGTGAATAGTGATTACCTATAACCTTGCAATCTTTACATGTGCACACCCACAAGAAATTTAAACATGATTTCTTACATTTACTACAGAAAATGTATGACTTGAAAAGAGCAGTTATCTACACCCTTCACTTTACCCAAACACATGCACAAATTATCTTGGTTAAATTTTCTCGTGGATTTAAAATTTTCTAAAGACAGAAGACAGGAGTGAGGTAGGGAGCAGGCTGGTTTGGGTAAGTAGATGACAGTAGATAAGTAGGTCAGTAGATTACAATCAAATTTGTGGAGTATATTTTAAATTAACTTTAATTTTAGATGTGTTTTAACTCTTTCCAGATGTTTAGGAAAGAGTTAATAGGCAATATTAATAGCTTGAGCAGATGAGCACTTTTAATGTATAGGAACACATAAATGTACACTTTTCAAATACTGATTAAATTGAAGCCAATAATAAAAAAATTCTCATGAAATCCCACCACTTTACATACCTGCTTCCAGAATTGGTGCCCACGTGATTCTGACCATCCTTCTATTGATATGGTTGAATCCTGTGTTCTTAAGATTTTCCTCCCCTCTAGATTCCATTCTACCTTACCTACTTAAGATTGTTGCTCCAATGTTTCTTTGGTATGTTTTAGTATTTCCGCTCTTTACTAGTAATTCTTATTAATTAAAACGTCATTATTCACCCTATAAATGAAAAAGAAAATGTGAAGCTTCTCTTGACCTCACTTTCTCCTTCCTATTTATGGTAAATTCCAATAAAGTGTTATATTCTCCATCTCCTATTGGATTATTATTTTCCCATTCTCTTTTGAGACTACTATAACAGCTTTAATTAGGCACACTGTCACCAGAATTCGTTTGTATATTACAAATCATCAGGGACTATCAATATTGCTAATTCTAACCATCTGTTTTGTGTCAGTAATCTACTTGATGTATAAACATTATTTCTCCCAGCAAATTACTCCCTTCTTCTTTAACCACTTCTTAGACTTGACTGATCTTGGTTTCTGCTGACCATACTCCTGTCCTTGTTTCCTCTGACATTACCAACCACTTCAAGCTTCTCTCCCTCTTTCTTCCTCCTTTTCTTTGCTTTTTTTCTATATACACTAACTCATTGGGTGATCATATTCAGTGTTCAGGGCCTTAAATACCATTTTCTATGCAGACAACTTTCAAATTTATAACTCCAGTATAGACTTTTCTGAATTCTATCCATATATATTTAAATGCCAGGATACAGATGCACACACACACTCCTAGATAATTAATAAGCAAATTACACTTGACATCTTCAAAACTGAACTTCTCACCTTTACCAGATGCAATTGCTGTGAAAGTCTTTCCATGACACAAAGGGCAATGTCATCCTTCTATTTGACTAAGCCAACGTCCTTGAATGGGCTCTGGTATCCCTCTTTCTTTCACACCTACATCAAATCTATCAGAAAATCTTCCAAAAATAACCAGAATCAAATCATTTTTCTCACCTCTACTACTTAAAAGCCACCACCATCTCTTACCTGGTTTATTGTCATGCCTTAAAACAATATTTACTAAGTTTACAGTCTAGACTCATTTCAGTGCTCACCACCTATAGTGATGGTGATAGGATATAATTTAGCTCATCATATATCTGTGCAAAACGGTTCAACATCTCTGATTTGTTAAGCCAAATGATCTTATGATGTTCCAAATGCTAACAAAAACTGGGTTTCAGTTTTTGACCTCATCTCCCATTATTCTGTCTTTGGCCCTATTTCTTGTCACAGTAGCCCCCCTCTTGAGCTCACTAGCTATGTCCCAGTCTGGACTGTTCCCCTGAAATCTACAGGACTCACTTGGCATAGTGATATATCCCCTTGGTAAATATCCAACTTTTCAATTTATACTTCCCTAATGTATATGCTTCTGCCTTTTTACTGTAATTAAGAATTTAAATTTCCTTCAATCTACAAAGAATTCAGCAAAATAATAAAATGGTGTTTTAAGTGCTCATTTAAACTTTGAGGTTTTTACAAAAATTGGAACACAAAGAGAAGAAGTGGAATAAATAAACTGTAAATTTAACATCTCAGAAATATCGATGGAAATGAAATTTCAATGTTAAGAGGCCTACTGTGTCCCAGGGGAGGGGGGGAAACAAATTATTAATTAATGGGCATAGTTCTATTTTCCAAATACTCTTTTTATTGTTGCCATGTAAGGCTAGAAATCTCCCACAACTGTTAGATTAATTGACAGAAATTCAGAGTTTAGAAGACACAATCTCTTTCTCCCCTCACTCATAAATCAACCTTGTCTTAATAAAAATAATGTTAATAAATGACTATAAAAAATTACTCCAGCCTTTGAGAGGGGGTAGTCATAGCACTGATGGATAAAGACCAAGAACCACTGACATATACAACAAATTTCAGGACCTGTTAAGACCTTGCTTTCCTCAGTGCTTATTCTTACCCACAGAATAAAGTGTACACATATAAATAATGAGACATATTCAGTCAAACCGAGACACAGTATGAATAATTCTTTAATCAGAAAGGAAGGCCACTTGAAAGTATTTTTGACTATACAAATTAATAGAGCCTTGAGACTTGTAGGAAAGTAATGATATAATTTTCTCATAAGTATAGCTAATAAAAGAAGGATTAAGAAGTACAAATGGCATAGTGAGCTTATCAGATCTCCATACAAATTAACTGATTGATGGGTAGAATTTCAGAAGAAAACAGAAATAATTATTTCTGATTCACTATCACCATGTTGCTTATTGAAGGCGGTGTTGGGGGCTGCTGATTGTATGCAAACATACAGTAAGAAGACATGTAAGAAAAGCTCGAATTTTCCAAAACATGGAAGAATTCTGGCATTACATAATCAGAATAAAATACGGTTTGTGATTAAATAGACTATTGTGTATAGAACTCTTAATTCCCTTTAACGAAACTTAAAAAAAAATTGCAGGTATTATAAAAGTCTAAAAATGCAACTGCATATGAAATTTACAAAATCCTATATTTTTAATAATGAAAAGAGCAGAAAAGTGGCAAATGCTATATTTTATTTTCTCTCCTTGTGTACTGTTTGTTCAGGTAGATACATGTTCTATTCTTAAATAAATAAACACCTACCTACAACAGAAGTAAATGTTTTAATCTTATTAACTATCAAATGGCTTTTTCATCCTGTTTTCTTCCATCAATTTTTCCTTTATCTTTAACTATAGTTTTATAATTTGAATCACAAATGTGTATGTTTTCAGACACTATCAGGTAAGGACAACTGATAGCATAAATAAGAAAAATCATAGCTTATGGCTCCCTAGTACTTGTTAGTATAAAATATAATAATGAATATTTTGTCAGCCTATTCCCTGGCATGTTTTGATAGAAATAAACAAATTAAGATGCGAGTGTGATTTTACTTGAATGAATATGTGGTGTCAAATATATTCTAGGGAAAAGAATCATGATCAATCAAATTCCATTCTTCTTTTCTGTGGTCATTGAAAATGGTTTTCTTTTTACTAAATATTTAAATGATGCAAATACGGTTTCAAAACATTTTTGTTTAATTATTTTGACTTAAAATTTTGATATTTTCAGAGCAGATGACGAATCTGAAAAAAGCTGATATTTAATGATTATAATTTGTTTTTCTCTTTAGAATTTTTAGGAGAGATTATTTTTCTTCTTTTTATTTCATGACAAAAGGATAATGTGCCAATGCTGTAACAAGGTTCAAGGGTGGCACATCTCACACATGTGTGTGGTCACCCAATCATCACACTCACGAACTACAAAAGGATCAGGAGAGATTATTTTGAATGCTTTAGAATAATTCCTTTCAAACATTGCATAATGATAATATTCCAGTTTTTAATTTACTTTACATTTTTTGATGAGAGATATATTTGAACACTTTGAATACAGTCACTTTGGTTTTTTTTAATATCTTTTATGACATTTTTGAAAGTTTTAAAATTATACCTTAAGTTCTACGATACATGTGCAGAACGTGCAGGTTTGTTACATATCCTCTGCCTATGGAGTTGTTTTTTTCTTGTAAATTTGTCGAACTTCCTTGTCAATTCTGGATATTAGCCCTTTGTCAGATGGATAGATTGCAAAAAATGTTCTCTCATCTGTAGGTTACTGTTTACTCTAATGATAGTTTCTTTTGCTGTGCAGAAGATCTTTAATTTAGTTTGATCCCATTTGTCAGTTTTGGCTTTTGTTGCCATTGCTTTTGGTGTTTTAGTTATGAAGTCTTTCCTGATGCCTATGTCCTCAATGGTATTGCCTAGGGTTTCCCCTAGGGTTTTTATGGTGTTAGATCTTTAATTCATCTTGAGTTAAATTTTGTATAAAGTATAAGGAGGAGTCTACTCTCACTTTCTGCATATGGTTAGCCAGTTTTTCCAATACCATTTATTAAACAGGGAATCCTTTCCCCTTTGCTTGTTTTATCAGGTTTGTCAAAGATCAGATGGTTGTAGATGTGTGGTGTTATTTCCAAGGCCTCTGTTCTGCTGATTGGTCTATATATATGTTTTTGCACCAGTACCATGCTATTTCAGTTACTGTAGTCTTATAGTATACTTTGAAGTCAGTAGTGTGATGCCTCCAGCTTTGTTCTTTTTGCTAATGATTGTCTTGGCTATACAGGCTCTCTTTTGGCTCAATATGAAATTTAAAGTAATTTTTCTCTAATTCTGTCAATAAAGTCAATGGTAGCTTGATGGGAATAGCTTTGAATGTATAAATTACTTTGGGCAATATGGCCATTTTCACAATATTGATTCTTCCTCCCCATGGGCATGAAATGTTTTAGTGTCCTCTCTATTTCCTTGAGCAGTGGTTTGTAGTTCTCCTTGAAGAGGTCCTTCACATCTCTTGTAAGTTGTGTTCCTAGGTGTTTTGCCTTGTAGTAATTGTGAATGGGAGTTTTCTCATGATTTGGCTCCCTGTTTGTATATTATTGGTGTATAGGAATGCTTGTGATTTTTGCACATTGATTTTGTATCCTGAGATTTTGCTGAAGTTGCTTTTCAACTTAAGGAGTTTTGGGGCTGAGATGATGGGATTTTCTAAATATACAATCATGTGTTCTGCAAACAGAGATAATTTGACTTTCTCCCTTTCTATTTCAGTACACTTTATTTCTTTTTCTTGCCTGATTGGCCTGGCCAGAACTTCCAATACTACATAGAATGGGAGTGGTGAGAGAGGGCATCCTTGTCTTGCAACGGTTTTCAAAGGGAATGCTTCTAGCTTTTGCCCATTCAGTATGATATTGGCTGTGGGTTTGTCATAAATAGCTCTTACTATTTTTCAGATATGTTCTATCAATACATAGTTCATTGAGTGCTTTTTAGCATGAAGCGTGTTGAATTTTATTGAAGGCTTTTTCTGCAACCATTGGGAATCATAGTTTTTGTCATTGCTTCCGTTTATGTGATGGATTATGTTTATTGATTTGCATGAGTTAAATTAGCCTTGCATCCAAGGGATTAAGCTGACTTGATTGTGGTGGATAAGCTAAAGTGCTACAAGGTTTGGTTTGCTAGTATTTTATTGAGGATTTTCACATCAATGTTCTTCACAGATATTGGCCAGAAATCTTCTTTTTCTGTTGTATCTCTGCTGAGTTTTGGTATCAGGGAGATACTGCCCTTATAAAATGAGTCAGGGAGGAATTATTCTTTTTCTATTGTTTGGAATAGTTTCAGAAGGAATGGTACCAGCTCCAATTTGTACTTCTGGTAGAATTCAACTGTGAATCCATCTGGTCCTGGGCCTTTGTTTGATTGGCAGGATATTAATTACTTTCTCAATTTCAGAACTTGTTATTGGTCTATTCGGGGATTTGACTTCTTCCTGGCTTAGTCTTGGGAGGGTGTATGTGTCCAGGAATTTATCCATTTCTTCAAGAATTTCTGGTTTATTTGCATAGAGGTGTTTATAGCATTCTCTGATGGTGGTTTGTATTTCTGTGGGATCAGTGGTGATCTTCCCTTTATCATTTTTTATTATGTCTATTTGATTCTTCTCTCTTTTCTTTATTAGTCTGGCTAGTGATCAATCTTTTTATTGATATTTTCAAAAACCAGCTCCTGGATTCACTGATTTTTTTTTGAGGATTTTTTTGTGCCTCTGTCTCCTTCAGTTCTGCTCTGATCTTAGTTATTGCTTGTCTTCTGCTAGGTTTTGAATTTGTTTGCTCTTGCTTCTCTAGTTATTTTAATTAATTGTGATGTTAGGGTGTCAATTTTAGATCTGTCACACTTTCTGATGAGGGCACTTAGTGCTATAAATTTCCCTCTAACCACTGCTTTAGCTGTGTCCCAGAGATTCCGGTACATTGTGTGCTTGTTCTCATTGGTTTCCAAGAACTTATTTATTTCTGTCTTAATTTTGTTATTTGCTCAGTAGTCATTCAGGAGCAGTTAATTCAGTTTCCATGTAGTTATGTGGTTTTGTATGAGTTTTTTAATCCTGAGTTCTAATTCGATTGCGCTGTAGTCTGAGAGATTGTTTGTTTTGATTTCCATTCCTTGCATTTGCTGAAGAATGTTTTACTTCCAATTGTGTGGTTGATATTAGAATAAGTGCTATGTGGTGCTGAGAAAATGTATATTCTTTTGAATTGGGGTGCAGAGTTCTGTAGATGTTGATTAGGTCCGCTTGGTCCAGAGCCGACCTGTGTTTCTTTATTTACATCTCATAATAACAAAGATGTGATTTTTGGTAATATATTTTGACTGTCAGACCACATTTCTGTGTTTAGCTTGAAGGAAACAGAGATTAACAGGTAAGAATAATTTTCTATATACCTTCTTAGAGACTTTTATACAGGGCATATCCAAAAGAAGCTTATGTTCTTGATAATACTGAACATCATTTATAAATCAAATTAATGTATGTGTGTTCTTAAAACAAAAATCAATAGTGGTGGATGTGCTGTGGGCAAAAGAGAAACATTTGTTATTCTCTTCTTTTGTATACTAATAATTATTCCTTTGCATCTTTACTTTCATCTTTTTTCTCTTGCTTATCAAGATTGTGTCACTATCTATTAGTGGCTAGAAATTCTAGTAGCATATCTTGCCAAAACAACCTCAGTTGTAAAAAAAAAAAAAGGTATAAAATATTTTGTACCAAGTTATGATTGCTTATATTTGCTAAGGAGTTGACTGGAAGATGACTTATTTCTTTTTTCCTCTGTGAATCTTTCCTAAATATTAACACTAGTGATTGCTTTTAAAGATGTGAAGATGAAAAGTAGTTATTTGTGGTACTTAGTATTTTAATGGTTAAGTAGATGATTATACAGAGAAAAGTTAATTGTATTTCAGTAAGAAGGATAGAAATGCAAATGATAGAGGAGAGATAAGATTTAGTGAGCATAAATTTTTGCCATCCAGAGTATTTTCTTAAGTAGAGCTCCCCTACATACAGTTGGGTCAGGAGTTGAAATGAGGCTTAGAATAGATTTATAATTTTCAGGGTCATCATCATTCATGGAAGAAAGTGCCTCAGTGGTATTTGTGAAATAATCAAGTTGCATATACAGAAGAAGAATAAAAAAATATGGCTAGATCCATGGAAAACTTCTATTATTTTTCTCTTTTCCACACTTAATGTAATTACTTTAGTTTTGGCCCAATCATCTCCTGAATTAACTGTATACTTTCTACATTGTCTTTCTGCATCTTGTCATTCTCTTCTCTAGTTCATTTTCCATATGACCTCTATATTGACATATTAAAAGTAGATCACTTTTCATATCACAAACCTAAATAAATCTTTGTATTTTTTTTGTTCACAGAAGAAAGCTCACTCATCCTAGTACTTGGTATGATCTTTCACTCTTTGGTTGAAAGTTGTATTGGCTATCATTCTAGATAAAACCATAGAATCCCAGTTAAAATTAATTTCTCTATTATCCTCTCATAATTTTCTACTGCCATTTTCTTATAGCCCTTTTAAAATCTTAATTGTATGGCTATGCAGATGTCTGATCATTGGAGAATGATAGTGAATGTGTTCTCATGAGATCTGATGGTTTTATAAGGCATTACTCTCTTCATTTGGTACTCATTCTCTCTCCTGCCGCTCTGTGAAGAGGTGACTTCTGTTATGATTGCAGGTTTCCTGAGGACTCTTCAGTCATGCAGAACTGTGAGTCAACCAAACCTCTTTTCTTTAAAAAACACCCAGTCTCAGATATGTCTTTATTAACAGCATGAGAACAAACTGATACATATATACTTACTAAGATGTATTCATCTTACAAAATATGAGAAGTGCAGTAGTGAATCATTCAGATGTTGTTAGATTGCCTTCATTTAAGTTTTATCAGTGCTAATCAGTTTAGTGTATGATCTTGGTTAAACCCCTATATCTATCAAGTCTCAGTTTTCTCATCTACAAAATGGATGCAGTTATGCCTACTTCATAGAACTGTTACTAAAAGCATGAAAGATAATAAATAGCAGTTACTAAAGTGTCTGTTTTGTAATAAATGCTCAGAAAGTGCTATCTGTTATGGAATGTTATCATCTGTATAAATAGAAGACTTATACGAATACTGAAATATAGATTCCGAAATAGTGAAACTATAATCAGAAGACTGAGTTGTAATCTTGGCACTGACATTTATTAACAGTATAAATTTCAGCAATGTTTTTTACTTCTGTAAATGTCAGTCTGCTTTTTTTTCTAAAATAGACTAAATGATGTTTGTCTTGCAACTACACAGGATTATTTTGAATGTTAAATGAGTCAGGATGGTGACAGCATATGTAACATCTATAGTTCTGTAAGGTACAAAATTCAAAACACAAAATTGGAAAACCGGAGAGTCATAGTAGCAATAGAGAACTTCTAAATCACCTGAAATAATAATGTAAGAGTATGTTTTTGGAACCAACACTTTGTAAAATATTTATCCAGATTTTTAACTGAATATATATTTCACTAACCCTAAAACTAAAAGGAAAAGGTTAAAAAAAAATCTCAGCAAAGCAAAATTAAGCCAAGAACACATATAACTTGCAAAGTAAACAAAACACAGTTTTACCTGTGTATCCCTAGCACTCTCCTTCCAACTCATAAATATTTTTTGCAATGTGAATAATTTTTATCTGCCTGTGGATAAAAATTTTGGCATACCTATATGGCTTTTCCTTTATCCTTAGGAATAACAGGTTCTATGATAATTTACATTTCGCACAATTTCAATTGTGAAATTAGAATGAACAATGCCAAGTATCAGTTAAAAGTCAGAATCTGACTTACAGTTAAATTTTTTCCCCTTGGAAAAGGGAACCTTTTCAAGTTTGCTCCCTCAAGAAGGGGAAAATCATTCTTTATAATACTTTCCTCTTTCACTTTTTCTTCAACGATTTCTTTGTTGTCATTTTGTTGACTCTCAACTCCAAGTCAGGGGAAGAAGAAGGTGCGATAAGTTTAAGACAGTTCTTGCTTATGTGAATACTTTAGCCATTTCTGTGCTAGGCAGATGAATGAAGCTACACTTTCTCCTTGGCGGAGCCTATTGGACAATTATTCCTCAAACTCTCCTGACTAGGAAGGTTGCACTTCTATCTTGGTGGTCATTTACAAATCCTTCTATACCTTCTGTGTGTTCAGCAATTTATATGCAGACTCTTTCAAGAGAGGACTCCTTGTCCCCCTGGAGTCCTAGGAAATAAAAGCCAAGACAACCCCAAATCCCTCACCAGTTCTCTCCCTTTCTTCTCTCTCTCTTGCTTTTTCTGGTTTCAAATCTGGCCCATGTAAAACACTTACTGGTTTGTTACCTAGATAACCTAATAGAGATGGAGTCTAAGATGTGACCACACTCTCTACTTCTGCTACTAAAGCCAGCCCTATAAATTTTTTGAATTGAATCATTCTCTGGTTTACATTCTGCTTCAGCCACCTTACTCTTATCAAGCACAAAGTTTTCATCTCTCCCAAGGGCAGCAAGCAGGTCAAAGTTTCCAAGTAGTTCCATTGCCATCAGGCTGGGGTGAGAAGGGAGCACGATTCTTCCATGTGACTCTGAGACTCCTCTTTGCCAGTAAATCTCTTCCTTATTCCAGCCACTCCTCTCACAGAACCCTAAGCTAGTGAAAATTTCTTAGACCATTTCTTCTTAAATCTACATAGGAATATTTTTCTTGCAGCCAGTTCTAATATCTGCTGTTGTACAGTTGAACTTGAGACAGAAAAGAGACATTTTTTTTTTTTTCTGAGAGAGTCTTGCTCTGTTGCCCAGGTTGGAGTACAGTGGCACGATCTTAGCTCACGGCAACTTCTGCCCTCCAGATTCAAGCAATTCTCCTGCCTCAGCCTCCTGAGTAGTTAGGATTATAGGTGCACACCACCATGCTCAGATAATTTTTTGTATTTTTAGTAGAGATAAGGTTTCACCATGTTGGCCAGGTTGGTTTTGAACTCCTCACCTTGTGTTCCACCCACCTTGGCTTCCCAAAGTGCTGGGATTACAGGAAACAGCCATTCTAACATCCCATTATCTGTGGATAATCCTGCTTCCCACTCATATAGAGAAGCTTGCAGGTGGGAAGTATCTCTTCAATATGAAAGCATATATCATAAGCATAGTTCAGCCCAGGTTTCTAACAAAGAATTTCTCCCATGGAAAGCATGACGTGGTATCACAGCAAATCAGCAAAAGAGAGGAGACTGTCACAAGAACTAATTTCCTTATAGATGAAATAAAGTTCCAAAAGGAGAAACTTCAGTAGAGGTTTGCTGAGTGGATGGCAGAGAATATATTACATATTTTATACATAAGCCAAATTTGTGTGGCAGAATGTTGTCTGTGTGCAAACCATTAAAGTGATCCTGTATGTACACAGGTACTTGTATTGACTATAACTGCACTCTCTGCTGGAGCCAGCACACACAACAAACAACACAACACACTCCCAAATTCTATAGATTGGCCATAGCTTTTTCAAAGACAATCTCAACTTTCTCTTCTGGGATTAGATTTTATGTCCCAAGTGCCTCACCAGTCCCTGGCCTTTCGCTTTTACTTTTAACTGCTTAATCCAATGGACATTCCCTGACCAAGTAAGAGATTAAAAATAAATATGGCAAATGAGGAATGAATACTAGGGATCAATCTTGCAATGGGAACTTCTCCTAGACTCTCTCTTTTCCTTAATAAAACATCAGTGCGCCATTGAAATTTCTTTCCAACTTTGAATTAGCCAATACAAAAGCAATCGATACAGTCTTTATAAAGTGGGGGACTTCAACCACTTTTCAATTTGGCTTCCTTTTGATGCTGGCAAATCATCAATCAATAGATACAAAAAGCGAGAGAGCGTAAAAGCCTAGCAGAAACAATAACTATCATAGATTTGTTTGGGATTTTTATTTGTTTGATGATTTGTCTGTTTGTTGTATATTTGCTTGTTTCTGAAATAAAGGGTAACGTAACTGTTTCTCAATAAGAAGCAGGATAAAAATGAAAGGAGATATTCATGCAACCAACACAAAGACTGAAATAAGAATCAAGGTGCAATCATGTAGAACGAGGCAACAGAATGTGGAGTAAACAAGGATAAAACAAATAAAGAATATCAGGAACCAAATCTGAAATCTGACTCCAAAGAGTCAAGAGAGGCAAGTAGAGAGTGACATTAATCTTGTTTTTGAGACAGAGTTTCACACTCGTCACACAGGCTGGAGTGCAATGACACGATCTCTGCTCACTGCAACTTCTGCCTCCCAGGTTCAAGCAATTCTTCTGTCACAGCCTCTTAATTAGCTGGGATTGCAGGCACCCGTGACCAGGCCTGGCTAATTTTTTATTTTTAGTAGAGACAGGGTTTCACCATGTTGGCTAGGTTGGTCGCAAACTCCTGACCTCAGATGATTTGCCCACCTTAGCCTCCCAAAGTGCTGGGATTACAGGCATGAGCCATCACACTCGATGGAGAGTGATATTAATCTTCACTAAGAAAACAAAGTAGGCACCACATTATCTAGTTGTCTAATTGAATATATGTCTTAATCATTTGCTAAAATGGTGTCATTTTACCAAAGTATTATCGGTAATTCTATCCAAGGAATTATTTGCTTCTTATGGCAACCTTGATTAGAGCAAGCAAACAAAACAAAACATCGTGATATAGAAATTCCTAACCATCTGTAGAGATCCTTCATGATCCAAGAAAGGGAGGGATTAGTTTCACCGGCTAACAAAAGTAGCTTAGCCCTACCAACACATGCCCTCAATCACAAGTTAAACTCTTTACTTTAAAAATATTTTTACTGAAATAGTATTGTTTTTGCAGGTGTGAAATAGCAAACAGCTGTGAAAAATTAATTGCATTCCTTTCAAAGTTTCAGACTTACTCTTGACTTTGATCTTAAATGATCAAATCCTTGAAGAGGACATGTGCAAATATTTTAAACCTAATTTATAATACCCAGTTTCTAGTTGAGAGAAGAGGAAATTAATAAATAACATTCTACAAAATTATTTTATAGTTTTCAAAATTAATAAAACAGCCAGACAATCTTTGTTGTAACTATTTTAACAAGGCAGGAAGGTATTACAATAGGCTCATTTTGGTTATTAAATTTTATAAAAACTTTAGATCTGGTTTCTGTTCTCAGAAGATAGGATTATTTTTTCTTTTCTACATCATTTGGTTTGTTTATTCATATTATCTGGTTCTTTCAAAATGAAGGTAAAAGTGGCCAGGTCATTCTGGTTAGCACAGGTGATAAAATACTATTCTAAGTGAAATATTATTTATTGTCAAATAAAAAAGAATAAGAAACTGGGAGAGCATTTCAACCGGTCTCATGAAGAATTCAAACGTCTTTCAGGGTACAAGAGTAACTTCTCCATTACTGTTAAACAGCACATGGATTTTGATCCCCTTCTCCCTGGTCTCTTCCTATTAAAGATTACTTTCACATATTCCAGACACAAAGCACAAACCTCCACTGTTTCCCTTAGTCATTTTCCAATTTCATGCATATTTGTTGGATATCATTTTCAGACCTCACAGCTGGCTCATTTATAGATAATTGCCTGTGGTTCATTTGTCCTGATGTCTTCTCCAATAATCTATAAGCCTGAGGTGTGGAATTCAGAGAAGGCAGAGTAACCAATAAATGAATGCTCCACAGCTGATTTGCCATCACATGTGTCTTATTCCTAAGTTGTAAATGGTCTTAGACCTCTACTGTCTTCCAGTTAGAAACAGTCACTGAGCAAATACTCTGCTGCAGTTCCTGTGCTGCAAGAATGGAATACTTTTAGAAACAAAGACAGAAATCTTGTTCTCAAAGAACTCCTGAGGACAGAGGAAAAGATACTTAGGGGAAAGACAACATATATGCTGGGGAGAGGGGAAATCCTGATAAACATACATGTATAAGGTTAAAAATAAGGTAACGGACATGTGAAAATTGCATAGATAGCAAGATGGGGAAGAACTGTCCAAGAAGGACTCACAGAAGTGACAATACTTAGAAAAACTTAGGTATGGATAGGAATGAGGGCTTGTGGGTAGTGGGATGAAAGTGGTCTCAGAAATAATGAATTCAAGGAACTTCACAAGGAGTCTGTGGCTAGCAAGTAAACTATGGATAAAGAAATTGTGGAAGATGAATCTGAAAATAAATGTGGATAGAAATGAGATGTTGAAGGACTCTCAGTTTTTATCTTATAGAAATGGATGGTATCATGATTTTATACAGAGATTCTACATTATTAAATGCATAATTGATTTGACTTTAATAACCACATTCTTAAATCTGAATGCTTAGTCTCAATTACTGTGCTCCTTACTGCCCCTACACATGGGGTATCTTACATCTGAGTGTTTATTCTAGCAGTTTGCTTGCCTGAAATGCCCACTCCATTACTTTCTTTCAAACCAAGTCCTTTAATTATTTTCAAACCTATGTCAATCACATGTCCTAAATGTCACCTTCTTAGCTTTCTTTCTCTCTGCACTGCACCTGACTTATTTTTTCTTTTAAATAATTAATTTATATATAAGTTTTTAAGAGTATTGTAGATACTTGTACCTTGAAACATTGGATATTAAAACAATTATATAGAATATGATTGTTTGTTTAACTTTTATATGTGTCTGGAACAGCTCTAAATCTCCTCATCAGCATCTTTAGTGGAAAAACTGCAGCATGCTTTGATTTTTTTCCTTTAGATTGTGTTTTTTTAAAAAATAAAATAAAATAATTACTATTGGTTCTGTAAAAAAGAATCAGGCGGTGGCTCACGCCTATAATCCCAGCACTTTGGGAGGCTGAGGTGAGTGGATCACGAGATCAAGAGATCGAGACCATCCTGTTTAACATGGTGAAACCCTGTCTCTACTAAAAAAAGTACAAAAAAATTAGCTGGGCATGGTGGCACACACCTGTAGTCCCAGCTACTCGGGAGGCTGAGGCAGGAGAATTGCTTGAACCCAGGAGGCGGAGGTTGCAGTGAGCTGAGACCGTGCCATTGCACTCCAGCCTGGGCAACAAGAGTGAAACTCCATCTCAAAATAAATAAATAAATAAATAAATAAATAAATAAATAAATAAATAAATAGAATCAGGTTGAGAAACCACTGTGTAAATTTTTTTCTCTATGTATATTCACACAACAAAAACAAAAATCTTTTTTGTCATACTATGTATTTTGATTTTTGAGAGAGGAAACCTACAAAGGAGGAAAACAAATATTTAGGAAAAATGAGCAGCTCACAAAGAGCAAAAACTGCATGTTCAATGAGAATGTAAAAATATACTCAAGCACAATTGTAATGAGGAAAATAAAAATTAAAACTACAAAAAGTCATCATTACACACTCAGTATATTGCCTGCTTTTATGCACCCCAGTGTGATTGCAACTGGTAAAATCACTTTATGCAGTAATTTGGCCATACCCAAAAATTTTGAGTGTGCTCTTACTTACACTTGATAATTCTTTCACGTGTTCATGAGAAGCCATGTACACAATATTTATAGAATTGTTGTTTGTAATATTTGTAAACAACCTATCTTACAACATGATGGATCCAAAACTATGGTATACTCATAAAATAGAATATTTTATTACAATTAAAGTAACTAGAGATATATATATATTAACAGGAATAAACCAGAACCCAGAGGTTAAAGTTGCACAAACAGGACAGCAGCTCAACAACATAATCAGATAGAGATCATTTGTAAAAGTTCAAAAACATGTAAGACAATATTAAATGTTACTTACACATGCAAATGAATTATTGCTGAGGGGAAGACTACCAAATTCATAATATTAGTACCTATTAGGGGAGATGGAGCAGAGGACAGAGGCAAATGAAATTGGAGAAAAATAAACAGGGGAATAAGCTCAGGTTGATCTATATTGTTTTATTTCTTTAACAAAAGTTCCTAAGTAAATGTGACCAGAAAAAAAAAAATTATGACGTGAGGAAAATAGGAGTTAGAATGTGATTTTGTGTCTTATTACACATATATTTCTACACATTTGGAATATTGTATTATAAATGTTGGTAATCAATTTATTATTTTTTTTGTATAAAAACATGAATTTTCTTATTCAGTCACTGATATAATCAGCAAATATTTTTCTTTGAAAGTGTCTTTTTAAAAAATCACATTAATATATCACCCTGAATAAAGTTTCTATTTCACATCTCAGCTAAAATTTAAATGTATTAATTTGTATTAATTCAACTCTCCTTGCTAATTTGTTTTTCTTTTACATTAAAAGTAATGAAAAAGAGATACCTACAGAATTGTATAAACCAAAAATTTTAAAAATCCAGTTTTGTTGCAATATCTACAATTATTGATCCAAGAAGTTTAAGTTGAATTGGGAGATGAAGTCTCAAGAAGGTGAGGTAAGGAGTATTCAAAGATTTATTAATTATTTTATTTACAGCAGGGAACAGATCAAAATGCAGGAGTTCTAAGCCCCACAATAAATACTTACCTGGATTGCTTTTGCTTGAGCACCACATACAAGATTTCTGCCATCAGTTTCATTTACTTGCAATCCTGATGGCCAGGTAGGGTCAAGGCATGGAAAAGAAAATGTCCCTGGAATTAAAATGTTTAAAGTTAGCTAGCATGCTATAATAAAGTTGAAATGAAACACGTGAGCATCTGCCTTTAAGACATCTCTTCTTTTTTTCTTTTTCTTTTCTTTTTTTTCTTTTTTTTTTTGAGACAGAGTCTTGCTCTGTTGCCCAGGCTGGAGTGCAGTGGCGTGATCTCAGCTCACTGTAACCTCCACCTCCCAGGTTGGAGTGATTCTCCTGCCTCAGCCTCCCCAATAACTGGGACTACAGCAGCATGCCACCTGCACTGCCCCTGCTCCGCCCCTGCTAATTGTTGTATTTTTAGTAGAGACAGGGATTCACATGTTGGCCAGGCTGGCCTCGAACTCCTGATTTTAAGTGATCCACCCACTTCTGCCTCCCAAAGTGCTGGGATTACAGGCGTGAGCCACTGTGCCCAACTTAAGACATTTAGCTGTATAAAAATCATTATCTTAAAATTATCACTGTTTAATAGATATTCAAATCTATAAAACAAAATCAAGAATGGTAGTAAATTATAAAGCATGCAACAAGTTCTAACATTAGTTAGAATTCAACTGAGATTTTATTTATCAATTTTAAAACATTTGAGGATTTTGAGGTGGATAGGGTCTTTTGAGAAAAGCAGCACTCTGTGAAAATAATTAACTTCATACACAAAAAAAAACTGTACATATTTTCAATATAAAAACACTATAAGACTACACTTCATACCACTTTAGCATGCATGTTGAATATTTGATATAATTTTGAGTCTTATTAGTAGGAGCTGGACTTGGATCCTCGAGGAAAAAAGATGTTGACTTTCTTTGCCACTGGGATAATCTTTTTCAAATCTACATATTTTGAACTCATTTAGAATCATAGCATGATGAAAGTAATAATAATTGAAATAAAATTTAGTTCCATTAGTTTCCAAATATCTTTCTAAACATTAAGGTAAAAATAAATGTAGCAAGCTTAAGCTCTTTTTTAAACTTGAATATTTGCTTTACAGTAGTTTAATCAGAGCACAGATATATTTAATAAGGTAGTTTTAATTTTCACTGTGGACATTTAATTGCACCATAATTAATATACCCAATATCAAGATTTGGCCCTTAATGAAAATTAAATTTGAAATTGTTTTGATGGAAGATTTTAACATATAAAATATATTCTATAATACATATATGAAGATTTTTGTGAAGTTTCACTTAGAAAATTATTAGTAGTAGTATTTTTGAAACAGGATCTCACTATGTCATACAAAGCTGGACTGAAATCCTGGGCTCATGCCCAATTTATTAGAAAATCATTACTTTGCATAAGGAAAATTAGCATTATCTTCACCCTTTGAATAACAACTTCAAAAAATAATTCAGAAAAGCAGTTGCTTTGATGGTATATTAGAGGTAATATAATATATGAGGAAATGAGCCTTATATAATAAACTTTGTGGAGTGCTTTTTTTTATTATTTCTTCCAAGAAAATATTAAATAAGGTGATGAAAACTAATGGACCATTGCAACATTATCTGTAGTCTGGTAAATATGTAAAAAATAAAATAAACAAAAAAAATGAAAATGTATTATTTTGTCAGATTTCTTTGGCTTCTCTGGGTACAGGTTTTTGTGATTGGATGTCATTTATATTCAGATGAATAATGAATAACTTTCCTCTAGAATTAATTTAAATATAATATATAAAGTAAACTCTACATGCTAATTTCCAGATTTTAGGTAAGCTTGGTGGGTTAAAGTGTGGTGCTTGGCAAAACAGTTAACAATATTTCCATGACTGCATAATATACTTTCATGTATGAATAACTTAGCAAGCATTTGTTTATTACTATTGCTGAAAAAAGGAAGAAAGTGTGCTATATTGTCAATTTTTACTAAGAAATATGTTACAAAAAAAGAAAATATTTTGAAGGACGGTTTTGTTACAGATGTGCAAGATGACAGATGTTTAAATTTTTAAGATGTTTAAAATTATTTTTATGAATAGCTTGAAAATTGGGAATATGGGATGAGGAGAGTTTCCTTTTATCAATTTCAAGTTAGAAGTACATTTATTAAGTTACAGAAGTAGCTCAGAGCCTACAGATTTTGGCAGTTGAGAGAAAAGTTGATTCATTTATTAATTCATTTAACACATATTATGAACACAATACCATTGTGTAGATGAAGTTTTAACATTGGGTTGCTTATCTTTTGGTAAAAAGCAGATAAAAACACAGTTTATCCCAAACATTGCTTAGAGGAGGTATAGAATTCAGTCATGAAGAAAAGAATTCCTGCAGAGACTTATCTGAAATTGTGACCCAAAATACTAGGACTGGCCAACCAAAGATATGGGAAGTTTGTGTGTGTGTGTGTGTGTGTGTGTGTGTGTGTGTGTGTAAGAGATGGATAAAAAGAGATGAAGAGAATGAGAGAGACAAAAAGAAAAAACAGGGAGAAAGACAGAGGTGGCTTCATCTGCTGGTTAAAAAGAGTGAGCTATTTTCATATTGTTGAAGCATAGCATCACAGAGTAGGCTGAAAGCTGCTGTAAGGGTCTATGAAACCATATGCATATATATATGGACTACGTGTAGAACAAATCGTATGCTTTGGAGCTCATATTTTTCAAATGAATATAATAAAATGCAAATGCATTCAAAATGATCACTGGATTCATATTAGATTTATCATTTTTTTCTCAAACGAACACTGAAAAGTCAATGACTATAAAGAAGTGGAACACATAATTATGAAATTAAGATTCCTTCTCTGTGTTGAAAATGTGCAGAATCCCTAGCTAATAGCATCAATATCTAATTTCAAAAATTTAAAAATGCATCCAAGTGTCAATAGCTATTTGTCTTAGTCTATTCAGGCTGTTACAGCAAAAATACTATAGATGGGTGGCTTATAAACAACAGAAATTTATTTCTCACAGTTCTCGAGGCTAGAATGTTTGAGATCCATGCCCAACAGGTGTGGTGTTTGGTGAGGGTGTTTCCTGGTTCATGGATGGCTGTCTTTATTCTGTGTCTTTTAACATTTTACTATCACCAGCAAGGCGAAGTTTTCTTAGTTTGTTTGGGCTGCTATAACAAAATACACTGGGCAATTTATAAACAACAGAAATTTATGGCTCACGATTCTGGAGGCTGAGAAGATCAAAGCATCCACAGATTTTCTGTCTAGTGAGGGTTTGTTTGTTCTCTGTTTCAATATAACTCTTCCTTATTACATCCTAACATGACAGAAGTAGAGGGAGCCTCTTTCAAATCTTTTTCTATAAAGGCACTGATTCTATTTATGAGGATGGGGCCAATGACACCCAATCACCTCCTAAACGTACCAAGTCTCAATATCACCACAATGTGAATTAGATGTGAACGTGAATTTTGGAGGGAGACAAATTTTCAGACCACAGCAGAAGTCAAGCTTCACATTTAACATTTTGTTTAGATATTTTCTCAGCTAACTATCCAGTTTCATGACTCTCAAGTTCTACCTTTCACAAACGCTAGGACACAGACACAATTCAAACAATTTATTTGCCACTTTATCATAAAGATTCAGTTTCCAATGACAACTTCTTCCTTTCTGTCTGAGATCTCCTCTGGCTGAACTTTTCAATTCATATTTCTACCAACACTCTGTTCAAAATTACTAAGGTATTCTCAAAGACTGACGCTTTTTCTACAGCTTCCCCCTAAGCTCTCATGAGAATTGCCTTAAAAAACTGTTCACAGCAATGTAGGCTTTTTAGTATATACCTCAAATCTCTTTCAGCCTCTATCCACCACTCAGTTACAAAGCCATTCCCATATTTTTGGGTATAGCCACCTCCCATTCCCAGCATTAATTTCTCATATTTTGTCTTTTCAGACTCCTATAACAAAACACATAGAATAGATGTATTAGTTCATTTTCACACTGCTAATAAAGACACACTCAAGACTGGGCGGTTTACAAACTAAAAAGGTTTAATGGACTCGCAGTTCCACATGGCTGGGGTAGCCTCACAATCATGGCAGAAGGTAAAAGGCATGTCTCCATGGTGGTGGCAAGAGAGAATGAGAGCCAGACGAAAGGGGTTTCTCCTTAAGAAACCATTAGATCTCATGAGACTTATTCATCACCACAGGAACAGTATGGGGAGAACCACCCCCATGATTCAATAATCTTCCACTAGGTCCCTCCAACAATGTGGGGGAACTATGGGAGCTACAGTTCAAGAGGACATTTGGGTGGGAACATAGCCAAAGGATATCAATAAATGATTGAGAATCTTTCTCTGTTGAAAATATGAAGAATCCCTGGAAAATCCACAAATTGTTTAGAAAAAAATAATAGAATATCTTCTCTCATAGCTACAGAAAGGAAAGAATATATTTGCTTCAGATAATTTCAGGTTTTCTAACCAGAGCACTTTGTTCTATTAGGTTAGGCCTAGTTTTAAGAAAGATTCTAGCCTGCATTGTTGTCAGATTTTATTTTTTGGTAACAAGTAAAAGTTCAAATGTGACAATTCCGTGAATATGACGAAAGCTGCAGGAGTATAATGTCATGAAAATCCATCTACAATAGAACCATTGGAAGGTGACTATCAGCATTTGGGACAGATACAAGATATAGAAATAGGGATGGCAGTAAATAATACATTGTTAGAGATGATCAGCTTCTTTCCCTCATGTCATATTGTTGTGATTTTCTTTGTCGTTGGATGCCTTCGCCTCTGATTCACCGTGCTTTGCCTGCTTTTTTTATGGGTTACTTATAGCCTTTCTCACGACAGTATCAAAATAAGCAGCTTCAAACAATGGCTTTGGAGAAGGCACACTTCTCAGAGATTTGCTGACGTAAAATCATCTAAACTGTTTTGAAAAAAAAAAAAAAGAATATTCTGAAAGAGCATGACGTTATTTTCCCTGAATGAGTTTTGGGTGAACGGTTGTCAAAAATCAAAAGTTAAAAATGAGAGTCTCAGAGTATGCTGAAAAGTACCTTATCAGTTGAGAAAGCTAGAACTAATGTGAAAACCACATGTGTAGTCCAGGACACACATTTAGTTGTAGAGCATCCGTGGTGATCTTACCCACTCCCCAATGTGCTAAAGTCAGAGATTATAAAACACGTAATTTTGACTGACTGGCATGTGGAAATGTCTGCTGATCTTATTTTTGCAAGGTAACAAATATATAATAGTATATAATAGTGTCATTTTGACATCTCTAGGGTCTCAGGTTTGCTCAGTATCCAGCACATCTCTTGTGCTTATTTGCCAATAATAAGCAAAATCATCCCAGTTGGAACCGAAGAAGCAGTACTAATCATTTGAGAAGTATATCCCCCACTTTGGATTCTTTTTAATTTCTGCCTTGTAGGCAAAATCAGATTTATTTCAGGAAGTAACATGGATGTCCATTGCTCTGTGATCTGCAGTTTTTAAATTTGGAGAACACGGCAGTACATTCATAGACAAAGAAAAACAACTTAGTCCTTTATATCAAGTATTATAAATTGCTAATAATTTAAATATTAGCCATAATCTCTACACCTTTTTGTGACCTTCTCAGTTATTGCAACAAAAATCAGAGGTTATTTCTCCATTGGAAGTGTAATTGTTTTAAAGAATATGAAGGGGCCAGATAAAAAGGAGGACAGTCATTGTAATAAACTATTATTAAAGAATGACTGTACCATGCTATCTAGCTAGATTATTAACCCAGTTTGAGAATATAAATACTGATAGAAATTGGAGCTTTAAGTGTCTTTTTTTTTTCCTTGTTTGAGATTACCAGGCAGTAGTGTGATCATGGCTCACAGCAGCCTCAAACTCCTAAACTCAAGTGATTATCCCGCCTCAGCCTCCTAAGTAGCTAGGACTACATGTGTGTACCGCTATGCCCACCTAATGTTTTTTTCTCTTTTAGATGTGGCATCTTGCCACATTGGCCAGGCTGGTCCCAAACTCCTGGCCTCATGCAATCCTCTTGCCTCACCCCCCTGAGTCAGTATCATATTTTAATAAGTGCAAAGAAAATTAATTCTATTGAAGTTGGTTATAAATAAACTCACAAAACTAGTTGCTACTATCTTTCATCTTTTAAAAATAGACAAAAAAATATTTTTTGTATCTAAGATTTAGGAGATTAAGTATTTCTTTAAAATCTTGAGTTAAATTTTTTTTAAATTTTTTTATTTTATTGCACTTTAGGTTCTGGGGTGCATGAGCAAAACATGCAGGATTGTTGCATAGGTACATACATGGCAATGTGGTTTGCTGTCTCCATCCCCTCATCACCTATATCTGGCATTTCTCCCCATATTATCTCTCCCCAACCTTCCTAATCCCCACTGTCCTTCCCCTATTTCCCCACAACAGACCCCAGTGTGCGATGCTCCCCTCCCTGTGTCCATGTGTTCTCATTGTTCAATACCCACCTATGAGTAAGAACATGCTGTGTCTGCTTTTTTGTTCTTGTGTCAGTTTGCTGAGAATGATGGTTTCCAGATTCATCCATGTCCCTACAAAGGATGCAAACTTTTTTATGGCTGCATAGTATTCCATGATATATATACACCATAGTGTATATGTGCCACATTTTCCTTGTCCAGTCTAACACTGATGGGCATTTGGGTTGGCTCCAGGTCTTTGCTATTGTAAACAGCGCCAAAATGAACATATGTGTGCATATGCCTTTATAATAAAATGATTTATAATCATTTGGATACTTACCCAGTAATGGGATTGCTGAATCAAATGAAATTTCTGTATCTAGATCCTTGAGGAATCACCACACTGTCTTCCAAAATAGTTGAATTAATTTAGACTCCCACCAACAGTGTAAAAGTGTTCCTATTTCTCCACATCCTCTCCGGCATCTGTTGTCTCCAGATTTTTTAATGATTGCCATTCTAACTGGCATGAGATGGTATCTCAATGTGGTTTTGATTTGCATTTCTCTAATGACCAGTAATGATGAGCATTTTTTCCTATGTTTGTTGGCCTCATATATGTCTTCTTTTGAAAACTGTCTGTTCATATCCTTTGCCCACTTTTGAATGGGTTGGTTTGTTTGTTTTCTTGTAAATCTGTTTTAGTTCTTTGTAGATTCTGGATATTAGCCATTTGTCAGATGGGTAAATTGCAAAAACTTTTTCCCATTCTGTTGGTAGCCAGCTCACTCGAATGATTATTTCTTTTGCTATACAGAATATCTGGAGTTTATTTAGATCCTATTTGTCTATTTTGGCTTTTGTTTCCAATGCTTTTGGTGTTTTAGTCATGAAGTCTTGCCTATGCCTATGTCCTGAATGATTTTGCCTATGTTTCCTTCTAGGATTTTTATGGTGTTAGGCCTTATGTTTATTCCTTTATCCATAAGGTCATTCCTTTTTCCATCAGTCAATGGAAACTCCACGCCTTCTTTATCTCAACTGCATCCTCAGCATTTTGCAACATTGAGGTGGTACTTCAGTGAACTGGAGCCTGGAACAGCAGTGACATCAATCCTATTTTTACTTCCAAATATTTTCATTATTTTAAGAAACAAAAAGCAATTCAGGGTTAAAAGATGTTCATACAGTCTCCAAAGATCTCAATGTTAACAGCAGAGTAGTTGTGGCAGAACTTCTATTAACCGTGTGCCATATAAGCATAAATACACAGGGGCATTGATGTCAACAGGGCGAAAGAGAACCCAATATTGCGATGTTGTAACATTGTCAAGTCAGGCAAGAACAAAGAAGTCAAACATAAAAACTTTAAAGTAAAAGGTATATTCAGTTTTTCTCCTGTCACCACTGCAACTACTACTTTGCATTTATATAGGCTTTTCTACAGTATTTATGATGGCTTTATCACCATCATTAAGCAACACTATTAGACCTTTATGACTCTTGTCCACCAACCTTATTTAACTTCTGAAGCAGACTACTTTTAAAAACATTTTCAGTTTTTATTTTGCTTCTCTGTTGAAGATGTTAGGAGGATATATTAAGCAGCCATAAATAATAATAGGCAATTACAAATTTAAAAAGCAGACATAGAGCAAATTATTCTCTTCATTAAACACTTAAAAGACCTAGAGTACTTTATTCTTGGTGTTGTATTGTAAAATTCTATAAAAATCTAGGAATTTGTTCACTCATGTTATGGTATAATATAGAAAAAATAACTCAGTTTTATTCCTCTAATAAGATTCAGCAACTGATCAATTTACTGCATTGTAAAAATGTGACATCATTGCAACTGTCTTGCCCTGAGTTTGGATTAAGAAAATTAACAGTAATGAAGATACCTTAAATAGAGTGATCTTTAGCTATGCTTATTCTGAAAGCCAATGTGAAATTATCTCTTTTGGGTTGTCTAGGATATCAAGTGTGGTGATTCTAATTGTTTTCTAAGATGATTTCTCATTTAATTACTAAGAAGGGTTTGAAGAAAAAAATCTCACTTTGAATTTGACAGTCCAATATAAAGCAAAGTTCTAAAAAGAAACAAGGATCCCAGCCATTGGTAGACAGACCTCCAATCTGAAAGTGCAGAAATATTACTTTATACAAGCTTTATTCCTCAAATTCTCCTCTCCTATCACTTTCCACATCAAAATCTATCTATCTAAACCATTGCAGACAAATTTATGTCTTTTTCACGACATGTTATTACTGAAATTCCAGGAGATTGAAACAACTTTGGGAGATTCCTTGAAATTCAACATAACTTTCTATCTGAAAATTTGACTCAAAAAAATGTATATGTCATCACACTCTCTAGTTTTTTCAGACTAGAAAATATTGGTGCCATTTGTAAAAATTACAACCAAAAAGAAAAGGGAATGAGACAGAAATTTACTAGCAACTTATAAATATCTAATGCTGAGTTAAATACTGCATATATACATTATTATATGTTCATATACAATATAAAAGTATAGACACATGATTTAAATTATAATCATATATTGATAATTATGAATTTGATTGCCACAATTATATACCAAACTTAGTAAAATCATTAGGCTTAGAAAAATTGCCATTAAGAATGGCAAAGTTATACAGCTAAGGTCATGAAGCCTGTATAAGTATTATTTCTCTCTTTTAATGCAAAGGAATAAAGACTCAGAGAAGTAACTGACTTTGATACAAGGTCACAAAGATGTTAGAATTGAAATTAGAAGCCCTCATTTTACCACAATATTCTGCTTCCAAGAAGATGTAACTTTTATTTATTGAAAGTCAATTCTGAATAAAACAATTTTGGATGACTCTTACATTACCATTCATAATCACAAAGAGTTCTGCAACCTATGTGCTTATTACCCTGTTCTTTCTTTCATTATTTTTGATCTTTTCAAAGATGTAAAAAGCTTACGATAACTTTACATAAGGTAAAACAGTTCAAATTTTAGATTTAGATTCAATCTCTGGTTCTATTCGCTTCTACACTCACTTGAAGCCTCCCTCAGCATTAGTGCCAGCCTCATTTATTTAGCAATTACTGTTGTATATGCATTTAGTATTATGCCCAAATATCCTGTAACAAATATTCCTGTCTTAAAATTGTAAACACTCATAAAACAAACATCAGTGATTCACCTTTGTTGATTCTATACAGAAGTACGTATGGAAGTGGATTGGGAAATGTTCTCACAGCCCTAGTAATGTTTCAGAGCAAAAGTTTCCACTAAATGTTTTGTCTTACTTTCTCACTCCATAATCTAAATTTTTAAATATTTTTCTATTTATGTGAGACCATCATTAATTAACCCTTGGGAAGACATTAACGCACTTTTCTCTATATAAGAAAACTGCATTTAGAGATTAACCCAATAAATATGAGTATATAAACAAAATAAATAATAAAACAAAACAAAGTTAAACCTATTATATAATTGCTTCAATGAGTAGATAAATAATTGACTCTTTTTGGAATGCTGGACATTTACTTACTTGTTTTATTTACTTGTTTATTTAAAATTTTATTTTAAGTTCAGGGGTACATGTGCAGGATATGCAGATTTGTTACACCAGAAAACGTATGTCATGGGGGTTTGTCTTACAGACTATTTCATCACCCCGGTATTAAGCTGAGTATCCATTGATTATTTTCCCTGATTCTCTCCTTCTTCCCACCTTCTAACTTCCAATAGGCCCCAATGTGTATCGTTTTTCTCTTTACGTCCATGTGTTCTCATCATTTAGCTCCCACTTAGAAGTGATAACATGCCTATTTAGTTTACTGTTCCTATGTTAGTTTGCTAAGGATAATGGCATCCAATTCCATCATGTTCCTGCAAAGAACACAATCTTCTTCTTTTTTTAAGGTGGAATAATAATAATATTCCGTGTTGTATATGTACCATGTTTTCTTTATGCAGTCTATCATTGATGGGCATTTAGGTTGATTCAATGTCTTTGCTATTGTGAATAGTGCTGCAAAAAACATATACATGAATGTGTCTTTATAATAGAATGATTTGTATTCCTTTGGGTATAATGGCAATGCTGGGTCGAATGGTATTTCTGTCTTTAGGTCTTTGAGGAATCACCACACTGTCTTCCACAATGGTTGAACTAATTTATAGTCCCACCAACAGTGTATGCAATTGCAACGAAAGCAAACATTGACAAATGGGATTTAATTAAAGAGCGTATGAACAGCTATCAACAGAGTAAACAGATCACCTATAGAATAGGAGAAAAGTTTTGCAAATTATGCATTGGGCAAAGGTCTAATGTCCAGCACCTATAAGGAACTTAAACAGATTTCTGATTTAAAAAATTAAAAAGTGGGCAAAAGACATGAACAGACACTTCTCAAAAGAAGACATACACTTATGTCTGCACATGTACCCCAGAACCTAAAGTACAATTTAAAAGAAGAAAAAAAAAAAAAGAGAAACACGTAAATAAAATTAAAAAAAAGAAGAAGACATACATGCAGTCAACAATCATATGAAGAAAAGCTTAACATCACTGATCATTACAGAAATACATTTCAAAACCACAATGAGATACCATCTCACACCAGTTAGAATGGCTATTAATAAAAAATAAAAACAAATACTGGCGAGGTTGCAGATAAAATGAATTGGTTCTTAATTGTTCTTATTATTCTCTCTGGGTGAAGGATTTCTACAAGAGCAGAGAGGGCTCATAAGGATCATCCGGGGCACCTCAGGTCTGAAAGTAAGTTGCCCTCACCCCAGATATAATTATTTTGTTAAATGCTAATTTTTTGAAATTATATTCCACACATTTTCTATAGACCAAACTATGTTATTCAAAATATTAAAAAGAAAGGCAGTATTTACCATTTTAAATAAATTTATATAGTTTATAATAAATTGCCTCCATATTGTCATAGTCATATTTCAAAACATAAATATTAACTATTTTCAGTTAGCAAATTGCTGATCAGGAGTTGTGAGGATTATTTTTGATGTTCCTGGCATCTTTCATCTGAATTCTCTCTTCTAGCTCCTATTAAGTTGCCTTTATTTTGAATCTGAATGACTTTGTATATATGAAGACTTTCTGTAAAGGTAAATAGGCCTAAGGGTGAGAGAAACAATGAAATCTAAGAAATTTGTAATCATTCTGTTAATTTATTAAGAGTTGGGATTTGAATCTTCATCTCTAGTGTCAGTTCTTTAGCTATCCCATTAAAATGCACTGCATAGTAAGCCATACCAACATTGCGCTCTAAGTCTGATCTTTCAAGTCAACAAAATGATGATTCTGACTTCTGTTTCTAGAATGTGTGCTCCTGCAGCTGTCTACAATTCCAAAAAATAGCCTTCTTTGGAAAACAATTACGAATACCCTCTCAACTAAGTTTTTACAGTTAAGACAAGGGAGGAAAAGCACCTGAATATCATGACATAGGCATCTAAATGTAAATCATTAAGTATTATTTGTTATAGCTTAATTTCTGAGCATAATTATTGTTTAAATGTGTTCCTCTAGTGTTACAAAAACTACCATGTGAAACTGTGTGTTTCTGTGTGTGTGTTTTCCTTATGTGTAACAACATCATATTATGATGAACATACTTCTTAGTACTCTTTTGCTTAACAGTGGAGTATATATTAGGCATTTTATGTGCCCTCAATTATTCTGCCACAAACTGATGCTCACATAGTATTTCATTGTATACATAAGTGACTGCTCCTACATGAAAATCACTTGAGAGATTGCTTTCAAAATAGTTTCTCCATATCCACCACCAGAAATGTTTACTCATTTAATTTGAGTCAAGTAGGAAAATGTGTAGCTCTCTCAAGCTCCTCAAAGAAAAATGAGCCATTAATAAGATGATTTTGATGAACAGAGTCTTGGGAAATACTAGTTTAATTGTACTAATATGTGCTTTTTTAAGACTTTTTTTAAAAAGCAATTTTAGATTCACAGTAAAGTTGAGAGAAAGGTACAGAGATTTCCCAAATGCCCCCACCCTAACAAATACACAGCCCCTTTTATTATCAGCATCCGCCATTACAGTGGTATATTTGTTAAAATTGAAGAATCTACATTGACAAATCATAATTACTCCCAAATCTATAGTTTGCATTAGGGTTCAAGCTTGGTGTTGTACATTTCATGGGTTTGGACAAACGTGTAATGATCACCATAATAGTATACAAAGTAGTTTCCCTACTCTAAAAATCCTCTGAGCTCCACCTAGACATCCCTCCCTTTCTCCTTCAAACCTTGGCAACTACTGGTGTTTTGGTTATCTTCATCTCAACTATATGGACATTGTGGAAAAGGTAAAACTATGAAGGTAACAAAATCATCAGTAGTTGCCAAGGTTTGAAGTATTGAGGTCTAGTAGAAGAGCCCTAGTCTTTCCCTTCAATACAGTCCTCCCTCAGTGTTTGTGGAGGATTGGTTCCAGGGCTTCTGTTGGATATCAGAATTTGTGAGTGGTCGGGTTTCTTATATAAAATGGCACAGTATTTGCATATAATCTATACACATTATCCAGTTATTTTAAATCATCCCTGGATTACTTACAGTAACCAATACAATAAAAAGTAAGTTTTTAAACTGGATTGTTTCTTATTTGTATTTGTATTTTTTTTTTTTATTTTTTTGAGACAAGGTCTTGTTCTGTCACCCAGGCAAGACTGTAGTTGCACCATCTAAGCTCACTGCAGCCTTGATCCCCCCAGGCTCAAGCAATCCTCCCACCTCAGCCTCCTGAGTACCTGGGACGACAGACGCACACAAGCACACCTGGCTGCGTTTGTGTGTGTGTGTGAGCATATATACAGTATAGACAGAGTCTTGCCGTGTTGCCCAGGCTGGTCTTAAACTCCTAGACTCAAGCAATCCACTTGGCTCAGCTTGCCAAAATTGTCGGGATAATAGATGTTGGGCCACTGCACTCATTCCATGTTGTTATTTTTTATTGTTTATTTTTCAAAAAAATGTGAGCTGCTGTTGATTGAATTTGCAGATATGGAACACGTATATACAGAGGACTGACTGTATTGTGTTGTTTATTCTGAATCTTTGCTCTCTCTCTATGAATTTTGAATCAATTTGTCAATATCCACAAAATAACCTGCTGGAATTTTGAATGGGATTTCATTGACTCTATAGGGCAATTTGGGAAGAACTGAATCTTAACAATATTGACTCTTACTACCCAAGAACATGGAATATATCTTCACCTATTCAAGTTCATTGATTTCTTTCCTCGGAGTTTTATAGATCCTGTTTTACATACTGATATATTTTGAATCAATCATTTATTTTCAGACATTTAGGCTCCATGAATATTCAAAACTGTATAACGTAATAATTTGTGCAACCAATTGGCTGTGTTACAGAGTTAGTTTCTCCAAATGGAATTATTACACTGATTATTAGGTGTTGCTAAGTAAATGCTGCTTTTTTAAAATATTATGTAATCTCCACTAGATACACTCCCAGTGACCAAAACAAGTAGGTAAATGTATTTTAGCTACTCCTGAATGATACTTCAGATAATTTTTATGAATGTCATAACATCATATTTCTACAATTTTCTCAGTCTGATTGTTGACTTTCAGTTCACACAGCAAAATGTATTTCAAAATGATTTATCTAATTTTGTTATTTTCTCTCTCATTCACCATGTAAAATCTTCCTAAAAGCAGAAATTCCTGATTGTGATGTAGACTGTGTTGTTGCTTACGGTGCTGCATCTTCAACACCACAAGCAGTTGCTGTTATGTAGAAGATGTTCAAAACATATTTTTGAATATAATCATATTTTCATATATCCGTTTAATCAAGCTGAGAAATTTGGGTCACCATTTCCTAGATTCCCCTCTCAATCTCTCTTCTATCCTATGTTTAATAAATTGGGAAATTTTGGCGCTTTTACTTAAAGCAACAGATTTTTCTCCTTCACACTGATTTCATCATCTCTACTTCATTTTTTAAGTCTACTAAATATTTATTGTGAACATATTTCGGTAGCCTTTACTTCCAACAGTATACCACACTGAACAGAATAAAACTTGATCTCAAAGTGACTGAAGTTTCCCTTCAAGTATTGATATCAGCTACCTTCTTCCATACAGAGTATGAATTACATATCAACTTTCTCACAGGGAATTGACTATCCATCCTACCTTCAAGTTGATGGCACTTTTCTTCTGCCATATCTAAACTACTATTAAGCCCAATTAGGGATTTAAAAAATTTCAATTATTGCATTTATTTCCCTATTTTCCCATGATGTTCATTTCTCTGTTGATATTTTTTTGCCATCATTTTAATTTTATAAACTTACCTTCCTTTAATTTTATGTATATATTTATAGTATCTGATTTATTATATGTTTGTAATAAGTTTCAAACCTGGACCATTTGATAGTTCTTTTCTATTAACTGTTCAAAAAATAAAATAAAAAAAATAAGCTATGCATATTCTTTCTTTGCACACCAATAATGTTTTATTAATATCTGTAAGAAATCTATATTACATTATTTTTTCTGGAAAACTGCTGAGTTTTATGTAAACTTGGTATTATGCTTTATTGGATAGATGTATGGAAAAATCCAAATTTTTTTCCCAAAGTCCTATAAGTTGTCAGTACTCAACTTCAAAAATCTACATGTCTTGTTGGGATTAGTTGGAGGCTTTGTATGTGTGTGTGGAGGGGTGTAGAAGAGGTCTTATTCTAGAGCATGGTCTTTACTTTTAGGAGCTACTTTTGTAATATATCAGGTATCTGAAGGGTTGTTAGTAGGGCATTAATATGGACTCTTAACTCTTACTTGTAAGGATGCAGCATTATCAGGACAACTTGAGTTTTAGTATTTCTACTCACTTTTTAGCCTCACAGCATTGATGCTGTTGTCAGTTTCCTATTGTCTCACCCTGAATACAGCACTCACCCAGTTTCTTTAGGGGAACCATGCACAGAATCGGGGATCTCCTCTTGCAGGACCACCTTTTCTCCCGTGCTCTGCTCCAGCTGACTTGAACTCTGATCTCTGCCTTCTCAGCTCAGTGCTCTTTTTAGTACCTTGTCTGCTCATGTGTGCTTGAGAAGTTGTTCCTGTTCTTAGACCCAGAGATATCATGGGGCACACCAGATGAATGTTCACGTTCTTAGAAATAGCAGTCTTGTATTCTCTATTATCTAGTTTCTGAAAACAGTTGATTCATATGTTCTGTCTAGTGTATGCGGTAGAAGGGATAGTCTGGTAGTAATTAACAAGTCATAATCATATGTGAAATCTTGAAAACAGCCCTTCATTATTATTTATCTTTAAGCTTTTAATTTTACATTTTGTCGTAATCTGTCAGTCAACTTTTTCCAAAAAAAAAAGTAAAACAAGAAAAAAAGGTAGAAAGGGAATTTAATAGAAGCAAGCTGCAAAAACCTCTAAGATGCCATTTAAGATTTTAAAATTATGCACATAAACTTTTTAGTGTCTCAATGAATTTCCTTTGTTGCCATAATAAAATCCCATAGTTAGCCAATTAATTTTTCATATAGCTCAATGATTGAGGTACATAATTTGCTGATGGAGCAGAATAGATCCTTCAAATAGCTTATTTTAAAAATCAAATTGTCTGAAACTGTCTATTGATGATCCAGTACTACAATTTAATAAGTAAGATTGCTTACTCTTTTTTGCATATTTTTCTTTCAGTAAATTGTTTGATTGTTATGCTTGCCAAGTTTTACTGAGTAAGCTATATACTGTAGCTCTTGATTTTGCATATTTTGTTGCTCACGTCACATATTTCACAGACTTACCTCATGAATAGTCTAGATTGTTGATAATGTTACATACATTACTAGTTACGAGGGTCAACGTATCTATTGGACTTTGCTCATTTGTATAATTTTCTTAATGAGCTATATAATCAGTCTGACATTTGCAAAATAATATATTTTACAAATACTTATTATTCATAAATTTCATCAATATGTCAATGAATATTTTTCATATTTTATTTCATATTTCCTAGTATTTTAATACTATTTTGATTGAAAGATGACTTTTTAAAAACTAATTAAGTGTAACAGTTTCAAGATAAAGAGAAGCTATTTTTCCAGAAATAAGCTAAAACATGAAATTATACTGACCGTATATGGCGTCTCGAATTATTTTGAATTATGTATTAAGAGTATGCATTTTGTAGAAAATGTATATCTTTTGTTGCTATATGTTATTTATAGGAAAAAAATCATTTTAGAAACATAGAGTATCCATTTTTCTAAGGCTGCTTTAAGTAAATATCCCAGACTGGGTAGCTTAAACAACATAAATTAATTTTTTCGTAGTCCTAAAGGGTAGAAGTCCAAGATCAAGGTATCAGCACAATTGATTTCTTCTGAAGCCTCTCTTTTTGGTTCGCAGGTAACTTCAGATCTCCAGTATTTCCAAATACCGAGATAAGGTCTTTAAAGGCACTGGAGGATAGAATTTGAACGTGTGAATTTCGGTGGGATACAATTCAGTCCATAATACTTAATGCTCAGTTACATATTTTTTAATATCTCTATTTTAAATGAGGAGAATAATAGAAACTTATGGAAATACCTTGATATTAATCATACCTTTTTTATATATTTATGTGAATTCATCTGATTATACTACAATTTTTCTCACTTTATGCCATGTTATTTGACCATACTTAAAAAAAATTTAATGACATTTCAAAAGTGTTTTATATGTGTTATGCTTTCAATATAAATTAATCTTTGTATGATAAAACTAAATGTTAAGAATGTGAGTAGTATTTTATTTAAAAATGGTACCCTAGGCCGGGCACTGTGGCTCACGTCTGTAATCCCAGCACTCTGGGAGGCTGAGGTGGATGGATCACGAAGTTAAGAGATCAAGACCATCCTGATCAACATGGTGAAACCCCATCTCTACTAAAAACACAAAAAAATTCGCTGAGCATGGTGGCGCACGCCTGTAGTCCCAGCTACTCGGGAGGCTGAGGCAGGAGAATTGCTTGAACCCAGGAGGCAGAGGTTGCCGTGAGCCAAGATCGCACCATTGCACTCCAGCCTGGGTAACAAGAGTGAAACTCCATCTCAAAAACAAAAAAAAAGTACCCTATTAGAAATCTAATATAACTTCATATGTCTAGAATTCCCTGACTTGGTTTTGCCATCACTATAAAGTTAATTGGAAGAATTTAGATGGAATACTTTTTCTGTGAAACAAGTTTATGTAATAATATACACTTTCTCTTCTAGATTTAAGTCTTTGACTTAAAATTAGAATCTCATTTATCTGATATGTTGAAATATCTTAAGTTTTGGAATAATGAAAATATGTCATTTTGATATTTTTTTCCTTATACTAATTACCAGTAGAGCTTTCAATATTAGGACTTTAGCATGCCACTTGAGGTTCCCATGTATACGTTTTAGTTAATCCCTAAAAACTATTACCAAAATTAGAAATTGTATATATGCACATTTTAATTTTTTCGATGAGTCTCTAAAATTTATTTTATTAGTTTTGAGATTCCAGATAAATAAGATGAAAGACTCCTACATTTAAGGCTTTAATCTTGAAAATGGCTTGTTTCCTTTTGTTTTAAGATTGAAAGGAACCTTGAACATTTGAAAAATATCTTTGTGTAGTTAAATTTGTGGTTACATAGGGAGAAGAAAAGGGGAAGAGAGGATGATTGCTGCTCTAAAATTGGCAACCCTTCAACGTCTACCGGTGAGCTGTGTCAGCTTTCAAAATCCTTATAGATAAGGCTTCTTTCTGAAAAGTGACCTTATCTGCAGAATAACAATGTTTTCAAAAGACAGCAAAAGTACCATAAACAATAGAATTTGTGCATATGCTATTTCTACTTCTTAGAATACACTCCTCTTTTTACATGATTATTTTTATCTTTCAAATATGAGCATATATTTTGCCTTCTCAGATAGTATGTTGACCTCTCATAGAGCAAGTAGGACCCTAATCCATCACTCCAACACCCTGTTTATTTTCTACTACATGAATGTTCAATTAATAGTAGTTGCATAACTAATAACTATTTATTTATATACCTGTTTGTTCATTGCCTATTTTACTGAAAATATACATTTATTGTTTAATGAATACATGATAATAATATGTATATAATAAGAGGAAAATATTTTATTAAATTTACCACCCATAAACAGGTAATGTATAGCATAGCTAGATATGTTTTATGAAAACATGAATCTGATTATTACACTGTCAGAATGAATTACTCAATGATTTCAGAAAACCTTCAAAATAAAGGTAAAACCTTGAGATTAGCATATAATACCTTTAAGTCAGACCTCCTCTTTTGCTATAATATCCTTGCCAATTTCCAGGTCTTCAACTGTGCCCTAAGCATAGCTCCAGTATAGCATTTAGACACAGTAATTTCTTTGGACAAGACCTATTCTTGTTTGGCTTTTCTATCACTCACGGCCAAGATCCATCACTTGCACATAGTAGTTACACAATTACTTTCTGAAAAACATATGAATGAATTATTTACACCTACATTTTAAATGAGGTTAAAATATGAATGAAACAACTTGCCCCTCACAGAACGGTGTCTTCTTTCCATCACTCTGGATATGTTAAAGATATTTTCTTTATCATCTCAAACCAACATGTGGGATTTATGTTTAATTGATCTATATCTCCTCCACTTCTCCCAATCCCTATTTAGTCAAAATGACGATTGATTTTACTTCCAAATAATCTCTCATTATCCTATTCTTCATATGTTTATTGCCCCTTTTTTAGAACTGTCCTGTTTGATCCCTACTGTCTCAGGTTAAGATACATTGGACTCTCAATGGTCTTCATACAAATTTATATACTTTCAGATCCATTACAAATAGTTTTACCTACAGAACCTACCTATATTTCCTACCTATCTACCCCAATGTTTTCTCATGTGCTGACTGACCACTTTCTCCCAATCTCCATTTTACTAAGTGGTTAAGAAATATGCTTAACTAGTATGCTCATCCAACATTACTTTTGCTTTGCAGCTCAATTACTTCAACATAAAATATATTCTCTGATCTTAAATGTCATATTTCTCTGTTGTATCATTACTGCATTATTTTTTAGTTTAGTTTAAGAGCTATTTATTTCTCTATAGATAGATAGATGTGTGTGTGTGTGTGTGTGTGTGTGTACAACATATTTTATGTTTCTCTTTCTGCTTTAGGAGATTATACAGGATGTGTATGTGTATCTATCTATATATATCTATATATCTATATAGATATATATCTCCTTCTCCTTATAATGTTATAATGTCTTGAGGAGAGGGATCTATTTAGCATTTTTATGTCTGCCCACTGCACTGTCTAGCATTATGTCTTGTATACAGTAAGGACTGAATGAATGTCACTCAAGAAGCTAAATGAGGATGTTTGGCTCAGGTTTGACATATAGTCATTCATAAGCAAAAAGGAAAAAAAAAACGGCAGCTATTTTTCTGATGTTTATCCCCCAACCCCAACTAAAAATATTTCCTGGCCTTTGTTTAAGTAAAAGGTTTTAAAGTGGTGACATACAGATAGGTATTCTTTGGACAGTAAAATATTAAACAAGGGGGAAAAAAAAGGAATTAGTTGTCAACATTTAAAACTGGCAGACTTCACTTAGTTTCAAAAGTCTTTTGAAATGTGAGAAGCATATTTGGCAATACTGGGAAAATATTCTCCTAGAGCTAAAATTTGCTGGCGATGAGTATCAACTCAGCAGTTTAGCCAAGGCTGCTGTGTTGTAGTTTGCCAGAATCTCAAATAGGTTATTTATCTTATTTACATCTTTTGTGGGGGAAGGTCCTGGCCAGTGTGACCTCTTATTTTATAAACTTGATCTTTGTACTTGTGGAAAATAAGATTCCAGGACTTGCATTGGGAATTGGGGTTTTAACATACAAGTCTACCAGCTATGCCAGCATGCTGAGCGGGGGCAGAAAGAACCTGACAGTGGTGCAGATAATAAACAAACAAACAAACAAACAAACAAACTTTGAATACTCAGAAAAAAATGAGCTAAGTAAAAGGCACAAGCTAGCATATTCAGTGAGAAGAGAAACACTAAGATAAAGAAAATGTGCCAGATTCTGATGTAGACACTATTATATTAGTCTTTACTATACCTGTATAAGGAACATTCCCTAGCTCTTGACACTGAAAAAGCATAGAAGCATTGATAATAATGATAACATCTAATGGTCAGATTTGAATTTCTAGAAATTATGTTCCATTAAAAAGAGCTAGGATTCTTGAGAGAAAGAGCTGATTCCAAGGCTGAAGTGGGAATATTTTCCATTTGAAACCTGAATGACTTGTTCAGAGAGGAAGGAAGTGTTCAAAGAATAATTGAGGTATGACATACATAAGACACACAAGCCAGATTGAAGGGACCTCACTGATTAAATGCAGGACAATTGAGCCCGTAAATAAATAATGGTAGTAATAGATTAACCCACTGAACAAAATAAAGAAGTTTTTAATCCATAGTGAATATCAATATTGAAATTAATTATTTGAAATTTCAAGAGGAAACAACATACTGGCAAGATATTCAGGTTCTGCTTCCACAAAATACTTACTGAATACAAGGGACAGATTATATTGGAGAAAAGTTGTTGATACAACTATGACTGTGAGAACAAATTAAGGTCACCATAATGGTTCAAATTGATGTTGAATATTATCTAACAGGCTGCAGCACTTCTTTGATATTCTTTTGAAATATAATCAAGATAAAACATTGATGAAGCAAAATAAACGAACATCTCATAAAATTACCAATATATAATCCTCAAAAGTGTCGATGTCATGAAAGTCAAGAAAAGTGTGAGAAACTGCCTTACACATAGAAAAAGATGCAGAAACTAAATTCAACAGATGATTTAAAATTGAATCATGTGGAATAAAGGACACTATTGGTACAAATAGTAACATTTAAAGAAGAGTTGACAATAAAATAAAAGTAATGCATCAGTGAAAATTTCTGATTTTGATAGTTGATTTGCAGTTATATATAAGAATGTTCTGGTTTGTAGATCATCTGATTGGCAACTTATTCTCAAATGGTACAGAAAAAACAATTCTCTGTGTTCTACTTGCAAATTTTCTGTAAGTTTGGAACTATGTCAAATAAATTTAAAACAGTATCCTTATTGCAAATGAAGAGTAATAATTTCTGGATTTAAAGTACATAAAGTTAATGTATATAGAAAGAAATCATTTCTATTTGAAACAAGAAAATTACTTACTGATTTAATGCTAGCAAACACAGAAGCATGAAGCATGATCATCAACTTTATTCTTTCTCTTTCTGCTTAAGGAGTTGTGTGTGTGGGGTGTGTGTGTGTGTGTGTGTGTGTGTGTGTGTGTGTGTGTTCTCTTCTTTCCTTTATATATAAAGCAGAGAAAAAGAGAAGAAAGTTAAAGACATGCTTAAAGTAATTCTTTATATTTTAATGAATTGAAAAATGGTGCCTAGTGGATTTCAGTTCAGAGATAGAGAAGAAATAGCTATACTTAATTATTTCAAAACTGTTTTATTGTCTTGTGATGCACAGGAGATTTAATAATTCACACTTGCAGAGAAAGATATATTCCTGAACAGTATTTCCCAATAGAAGTGTGTTCAGAAAAGGAGTTTTTGAGGGAAAATGAGCTGCCTTGTCTAATATTTTTCAAAGCTGGGTTGAAAACCAGGAATATCAGGGAGTATTTCAATGCCTTATCGAGAGCAGTAATAATTTTGTTTTTTAAGTAAAGAAATGGACACAAGTCAGTGGCAAAGGACAGGAAATGAGACAAGAAAAAGTCATGAACTTTGCAGCTTGACACATATGGCTTTACTCCCCATTTTCAATGGTATTTATGTATAAAATTATGGGCAAAGTGACTAACCATTTTGAGCCTTGAGTTTATGATTGACGACATAAAAATATAATCTGTCAAGAGCAGTTGTAAGATTAAGTGATATTATAAATGTAAATGGCTGGCATGGAACTGTTTGATTTATCACTTTTCTTTTTTGAATGAACATGAATATTGATTAACTTTCATTTCAATAATCTGTTTGACAAATAGGCTGTAATTCCTCATGAATTACTGGGCTCTGGGTCAGTGGAATACCGAAATTGAGGACTGGTAGAGTGTTTCACATAAATTATATTATTTCTTGGGACTAGAGAGTCAAACACATAATCTCAGAGTCTCCTGCTAATTCTGTGATTAGGATGGCAGGCAAATCCTAATTGAGAGCCATGCAAATGTCATGAAGATGCCATAAACTTCATTGCAAGACTTTTCTAAGCACTTAATAGAGCCTCAAGGAATATAACATTGGCCATCATGACTGTGGATTCTGTGTTTCCAAATTTACATTTTCACTAACATTTATCCAAGCACAAATTACAGTGCTGTTGATTGTTAATAAGTCAATAGCATATATTAAAGCAATTTTATATATTCATCAGTTTATGAAAATGCTGTGACTAAAAGCTCACAGAAACTTGATTCTTTATATCTCCTGGAATTTTTTTTTTTAAGACAGGGTCTCAGTCTGTCACTCAGGCTGGAGTGCAATGGCATAATCAACACTCACTGCTGCCACAATTTCCCAGGCTCAATCGACCTTCCTTCACCCGCCTTACCAGTAGCTGGAACTGCAGGCATGCACCACCATGCCAGGCTAACTTTCTTATTTTATGTAGAGATGGGCATCTCTCTATATTGCCTAGGATGATCTTGAACTTCTGGGTTCAAGTGATCATCCTGGCTAGACCACCCAAAGTGCTGAGATTACAAGCATGAGCCACTGCACGTGGCTGAATAGTTTATTATTCAATAATTCGGTGTTTTTGTTGACTTTCCAGAACATAACCACTGAGAATGAGAATGGAATATGTTTTATAATCAATTCATGATGATTGAAATGACAAATGAAATAAGACATGAATATTTTACTTTTGGCAGTATGACAGGTGAGACATCAGAATCAAATGTCTTGAAATAACCAACATGTAATCATTAAAGTAATATATAAATCAAGGTAAACAAATAAGAAAAAAAGAAACCCGTTGGGAAGGAAAGCATTGCAATTAATTTTTGTATCAATAACATTAAATAAAGTGAGTAAAAATGTGCTTCAATTTTCCAGTTGTTTAAGAACTATGTGAAGAATGAAAATGCACTGATAGCTAACATGAAGAGTCAACAGAAACTCTCAGTTAAATTTGTATTCTTTAAAAACTATTTGATTTCAATAATGTAAGCTAGAAATAAATCTCCAACCCACAAAACCACATTGTGCTACACCTAAAATTGCTTGACTTAACCCACATGGTATGAAAATAAAACATAAATAAATACTCCTTAGAAACTATAACAACAAACTGTTGGGATACATGCATTAAAATCACATAACATGACTTGACAAAAAGGAATGATATTTAGTGTGGAGTTTCAAGTGCTATCACAGTGTAAGAGTGCCCAAATGCAATAACAACCTAGACCCTACATAATAAAATAGCCTTAAAATATAGAAAACAAATTTGGACAAACACATAAGTAAAAAATAATTTCATATCATAGTGGCATATTTTAACACATTTACTTAATAAACTTATAAAATAAGCAACAAATTCACTTCACTGGGATAATCCAGGATGATGTCTTCATCTTAAGATTTTTTATTTAATCATGATTGGACTCCCATTCACAATTGCTACAAAGAGAAATAAATACCTAGGAATACAACTTTCAAAGGAAGTGAAGGTCCTCTTCAAGGATAACTACAAATTACTGCTCAATAAAATAACAGAGGAAATAAACAAGTGGAAAAATATTCCATCCTCATGGATAGGAAGAATCAGTATCATGAAAATGGCCATACCGCCCAGAGTGTTTACAGATTTAATATTATTCCCATTAAAATACCATTGACATTCTTTACAGAATGATAAAATACTACTTGAAATTTTATATGGAACCAAAAAATGCCTGTATAGCCAAGACAATCCTAAGCAAGAAAGAACAAACCTGGAGACATCACACTACTTGACTTCAAACTATAGTACAAGGCTACAGTAACCAAGACAGTATGCCACTGGTACCAAAACAAATATATCGACCAATGGAACAAAACAGAGACCTCAGTAATAACACCACACATCTCCAACCACCTGATCTTCGACAAACCTGACAAAAGCAATGGGGAAAGGATTTCCTTTTTAATAATGGTGTTAGGAAAACTGTCTAGCCTTATGCAGAAAACTGAAACAGACCTCTTCCTCACACTTTATACAAAAATTAACTCAAAGTAGATTAAATACTTAAAGGTAAGACTCAAAACAATAAAAACCCTAGAAGAAAACTTAAGCAATACCATTTAGGACATAGACATAGGCAAAGACTTCATGACGAAAACACCAAAAGCAATGGCAACAAAAGTCAAAATCGACAAATTGGATCTAATTAAACTAGAGCTTCTGCACAGCAAAAGAAACTATCATCAAAGTGAACATGCAATCTACATAGTGGGAGAAAATTTTTATAATCCACCCATGTGACAAAGGTCTAATATCCAGAGTCTACAAGGAACTTAATCAAATTTACAAGTAAAGACAAACAACTCCATCAAAAAGTGGGCAAAAGATATGAACAGAGGCTTCTCAAAAGAAGACACTTATGTGGTCAACAAGCATCTGAAAAAAAAGCTCATCATCACTGGTCATTAGAGAAATGCAAATCAAAACCACAATGATATACCATCTCATGTGAGTCAGAATGGTGATCATTAAACAGTCAAGAAACAACAGATGCTGACGAGGCTATCGATAAATAGCAATGCTTTTACACTCCTGGTGGGAATATAAATTAGTTCAACAATTATGGAAGACCGTGCAGCGATTCCTCAAAGATTTAGACTCAGAAATACCATTTGACCTAGTAGTCAAATTACTAGGTATGTACCCAAAGGAATATAAACCATTCTATTATAAAGGCATATGGACACATATGTTTATTGCAGCTCTATTTACAATAGCAAAGACATGGAACCAACCCAAATGCCCATCAGTGACAGACTGGATTTTAAAAATGTGGTACATATTACTTGTCAGAATATCAGCAAGGATGTATAAGAAGTGGAAAATGCCACCAACCAACAGAATTCAATTGACATTTATAGAACACAATGCAACACCTAATAAAAGTGGAATACACATTCTTTATAACTGCCACTGCAACAGTCAGTGATATAGCCCATATTATGGGTCCCAAAATAAGCTACATAAATAAAAAAAGAAAATAATATGAATTATTTAATCTAAATATAATGGAATAAAATGAACAATCAATACAAGTAAAGTAATGTGAAAATCTCCAAACACTTGGAAATTAAACCACAGTTTTCTAAATAATTTATGCATCAGAGGGGAATCTCAAATAAAATGAAAGATAAAAAAATTGAAATAAATGAAAAGCACACATATCAAAATTTGTGGAATGCAGCTAATGCAGTACTGAGAAATTTATAGCATTAAATGGTCACATTAGAAGGTAAGAATGACATAAATATCAAGAATCTAAGCTCTTACTCCTAGAAACTAAAAAAAGAACAAAGTAAAACCAAACAAAACAGAAGAAAGGAAATAATTAAGATAGTAGAAGCAATTGATAAAATTGAAAACAGAAAAACAATAGTGAAAATTAGTCAACTCAAATGGACCATAGATCTAAATGTAAACTTGGTGAAAGATAAATTTTGGTTCGTCCATGTAACAAACTATACACAACTATTAATAAATGGAGCAATAAGAATAAATCTCAAGGACCTCTCACTGGAATGAAAAAGCCAACATCAATGTGTCACACATGATAAGATACTTTAATATATCATCCCTGAAATGACAAAATTATAATCATGACAAACAGATCAGGGATTGCTAGGGTCAGGGTTTAATTATAAAGGAAATGTTTGAGAGTGCCTTTGGCATGTTGAAACAGTTCTGCATCCTGACTGTGCAGTTACACAAACCTAAATATGTGATAAAATTTCATAAAACACTGTCAGAAGAAAAACGTTTTCATATAAAAATCATTGAAATCTGAATAAAGTCCTAAATTTGGTTAATAGCATTGATCCAATGCCAATTATCTGGTTTTGATAGTTGTACTATGGTAATACAAGATTTTATCATTGGGGAAAGTTGAATGAAAATTACATGGGACCTCTCTATAATTTTTTTGTCACTTTTTAATATAAAACATTTCAAAACACATACACACAAACACACATACCCCACTATATGTCTGGGCACAGAGACTCACACAGAAAGAGGACACTATTTGAAGATGAAACCATAGAATGTGTAAAGCCAAAGAAAGAGTGCTAGCAAATCACCAAAAATGAGGGGAGAGACACATTATCTCTCACAGCCCTGAAAAGGAATCAACCCAGCTGACACATTGATATTGGACTTCTTGCTTCCAGAACTGCGAGACAATAAATTTCTCTTATTTAACCTCCTCATTTTGTGCTAAACAGCTCTAGCAAACTCATATAGACTCTTTAACAGGCAGTTAGATTTCCAGAGTATATACTGTTCACCCAGCACAATACTAGGGGTTCAGTTTTGATGATACTTATTCAGAAAATCTGTGTAATGGCCTATCTTAGTTTGTTGGTGCTACCGTAACAAAATATCGTGAACTCTGTGGCCTGAACTACAAGCATTTATTTTCACAACAGTTCGAAAGTTGGAGTCCAGGGTCAGGGTACCAGAATGGTGGGGTTCTGGCATGGGATCTCTTTCTGGCTTACAGATGGCCTTCACACTGCATCCTCACAGGGCAAACAGAGAGAGAGAGAGAGCTTTCTGGCATCTCTTCTTATAAGTACCTTAATACTTTCCTGAGGGCCCCACCCTCAACAAGGCCTTATCTAAACCTAATTATCTGTTAATAGTTTTATCTCCAAATCCCATCAACACCGCAAGCTAGGGCTATAATGTATAAATGTAGGGGAACACAGTAAGTTCATAATAGATCCAACAGGTACAATTGGGTGTAATGAGAGTTTATAAAATGATGGGAGACTAAGTGATCATTTATAAACTGAAAGGATTTACTGGGCATCACATTAATCACCTAAGAGGTATTAATAATCAATAATGTATGACTGTAGTAAACTTGATTTGATCCTTACTCCCAGGCTAGGATTAAATGACTTCCATCTTTAACTACTATTATATCTGAAGTCCTGAAGCAGTTGCCCTTTTCAGATTGCCAAAGATTTATTTTTCTCACTCTCTCTATTCTTTTATTTTAGGCAGTCCTTCCCTGAGCTCATCTTTTTTTATGTAAATTGTTGACGAAAACATCACCACTAATGTTCATGATCTGTTTGACAAGTTATGGCTAGAAAGTTTTTGCTACTATATAAAGTACCACTTTTGTAGCCACCACTACTCAACCACTAAAATGATGTCATATATTTAAGGTGTTTGTTAGGTCGGGAATGTAATTCTACATGATAATGTCCATATCAGCTAGGATAGGCTAAATTATGTTATGGTAATAAATAACTCCCAGAAACTCAGTGTTTAGCAATAACAATAAAAATGTTTATTTCTGCTGGGCATGGTGGCTCACATCTTTAATCCCAGCACTTTGGGAGGCTGAGGTGGGAGGATTGCTGGAGCCCAGCAGTTACCAGCCTGGGCAATATAGGGAGACCTCCACCTTTACAAAAGAAAAAAATTAGCAGGGCATAGTGGTGATGATATCTATGCTCCCAACTACTAGAGGGGCTAAAGAAGGAGGATCTCTGAAGTCCTGGAGGTAAACGCTGAGTGAACTCTGATGATACCACTGCACTCCAGCCTGGGCATGTCTCAAAGAAAAATGTTTTTTTCTTGTACATGCTAATATCAAGTAATGATGAGGTAAAGGTCTCTGCTTTGGACACTCATAAAGTAAGGATGATGGAGGCTCTGCCATCCTGTAGCTGCAACATTTGAAATACTAGGGCAAGTTAGTATAGTTCTTGAAGTGTATATTTTATTCTATTGTAAGCATAAATTATATTCTATGTTTCTCTTCTGCTTTGTTTTGCACAGAGTAAATATTGTGTATAATTATTGCCTGATTGAGAAATAAGAAAATAAATAAAAAACAAAACAAAACAAATAATTACATTTCCTAAATAAGAGATCTACACTCTCAAGTTGGTATTATACTGTTAGCTGAAAATAGTTTTCTACATTTCCCAAACCCAAATAGAAAACGTTGTTTCTATTTCTCTGCTCTGTTTGGCCTAAATAATAAATGTTTGCATTTATTTTGAATAAATAATAAGATCATGTAAGCAGCCCTCATAATGTTTCACATATTATATTATAGACAATATAAATACATGAAAGAAATAGAAACCCAAGTATTCACTTTACAAGAGAATGAATATAAAATATATATAGTAAGCTGAAAGTTTAAAATCTCTTATCTCATTATACTGTTATTTTTCATTTATTTAGAAAATAGGGTAAGAATAAAAAGTATGTATCTAATCTACAATTCTGGGAAAGGTTAACCTTAGGAAAAATCATCTTGTGAAAGGGTATCAAACGAATTGGGTCATTCTAGCCATATCCAACTAAAACAGAGTAGAAAGCCAGGGGGAAAAATCACTAAGGGCATATAACATTGCTCTCTGCCAATCTGGCTGCTGAAACTGCCTGCTGTAACCTGAAACCAGTTTTATCTAATGGCTTCTGAAAAATCTGCTGAGACACTAGAACTACCCACTTGCCAGTTCCCCCAAAATTTACTAGATGCCAATGAAGTTTCTTCCAAAACAATGTACAATATTTCTACGTTTTACTAAAACTCCCAACTTTCTCTTTGTTCTTTGGACATACCAAAGACCACTTGGTTTGTGAGTATGCCCCAAATTGCAGTTCTTCCCTCCCAAATAAAAATGTTTTAAATTTAGAAATGGCTCCATATTTTATTTGATTTGGACAATATATTTTCATTTTCCCCAATTGAACCGTTTCCTCGTTTTCTACCTCTTCTACCAAATTCTCCAGAATTATAGCAGGTTGTCTCAGGAAGTTATTGTGGAGTCATGTTGGGCATTATCCCCCTGCAGTGATCCACTGTAAATTTTTTATTTCCATATGAAAACTTGCCTGGAAAAATGTCAATTGCCAGCGTATCACATAAATCAACAAGAATGCATTCAAGAGAAATATGATTTCTGACGAGTTATTTATGTGTTAAACAATGACAATATCTATGTGTCAGAAAAAAAAATAAGTCATAAACATAAAATAAACCTTAAAAATAGGTTATTTTAACCTAAAGCTGTCCCCAGGAATCATGTGTAGGATACCAGGGTAGATAATTTTGTACAAGAAAGACAGATGATAAGGAAATTGGCTTTATGGGAAATTGGCTTTATGGGAAAGTAGCAAATGGGTAAATTAAAGATTAGCATTTAAGATTTCTGTGCAACAGAATTAAATTGTAGAATATGTATTCAAATCTGGGCTTCTGTGATTTTTAAACTTTTATTCCTATTCCAGCATGCTATCTTTCAGCTCTTTTGAAAACACGTTATATTGGCAGTTAAATGGAGAGCATTTTACAGCAAACAACTCCAGAATATCATATGCACTAATATCCTCTGAAAACTTTAGCCAGTAGAAAAACATGAAGCTTTTCTTATGTCAGAAAAGCTGAAGAAATATAGGGTTAGCTTTCTATCTATACTGTGACAAAATGAGTATAGAAAGCTAACTCAAAATGTCTTTTCTTAATCTCATATTTCATTGATTAAAACAATGCAAATTTCCTTCTCACAGTTCTGTAGGTCAGAATCCAGGGTACTTGGCTAGTTCTGCTCATATCTCACAAGGCCAAACTCAAGGTTTCCGCAGAGCCGTGTTCCTCTCTGGAAGCCCTAGAGGAGAATCAGTTTTCAGACTCTTTCAGATTGTTGGCAAAATTCAGTACCAGGCAGTAGGGGTCATATTTTCTTGCTGGATTCTGCTCTTTGCTTTCACCAGCTTCTCTTCTGGTGCTTCTATTTAGGACCCAACCTTTCAGAACCAGCAGCAGCACCTGGAATACTTCTAACAGTGCTGTCTCTTCTGCTGTCTTTTCATAACTTCAGCAGAGAAAGGTTCTCCACTTTTAAGTGGTCCCATAATTAGATTGGAGACACCCAGATAATCCAAAATAATCAACCCCTCTCAGTTTCCACAATCTTAATCACTTTGGTAAAGTCCCTTTTGACATATATTGATAGGTTACAGAGATTAGTGTGTGAACATTTTTGCAGGAGATACAGTAGTCTACTACAAACAATTCTACTGAAAACTTAAAAACCGTAAAATGGGGAGTATGAGATTTTTCTCCCAGTGAAAAAAAATACCTTCAATAGGAATTACTCCAACTCTCTCTGTGTAATATCATCACTATGATAATATCGTCTGACTCCTTTTGAATTAGTTGTCCTAATTACCACCTGAACTCATTTAAGTGAGTTCAAAACTGGTTTGACATTTTCTAAAAATGGTCAAACAGACTTGTCCGTATGTTCTTTCAGTGAACACTTTTATTTGCCAATTTAAATTCTGGGTCACAAATGTTGCAGTTGCTATTTTTCTTTTTATCCAAGTGTGTTTGAGGGTGGTTTTTTTTTCTACACAGCCATGTGTAGATATCAGAGTTTAAAGGAAAAGAATAGGATTAGCCCCATATTGTCATTTCTTTAAATGTACATTTTAAATATAATTTCTACTTAGTCTGAATGAGAGATGCATATTATATGAAAGTTATCCATCTTTATTCTATAAATAAAAAGGAATAATACAGCAATGATATAATAAATGCCAAAAGACATTGCTTTCAAAAATAGCAGCTTACTAATTGACCTTTTTTCTGCCTTTACCATATTATTTGTCATTTCGGCAGTTAGCTATCTTTCTGACAAGTAAATCCTTTTAAAATGTATATGACATTTAACTGGATAGAGTTATTTGTCATTGAATAATTTGATGTCATCTCTTATTGCCTCAGTTTAAATGGCTGATCTAATTTTTATTTGCAATGTGAAATTTACATAATTCATATTATGTTGGTTAATGTTTAAATACTTAAAAAATTTAGATGAATGTGCTTTTTACTTGTCAACATAATCAAATGGGGCATATGGGATTGAGATTAAACAGCTGATTAAGTCCCATGATAGAATACATTTACTTTCTCTTTTCCTTTTTATCATGCTTATTCACATCTCTTCAATCTTTCTTAGAACTCCCTTTACAACTCCAGATCCAATAATTTTATGAAATCATCAGTTGAGCTCCTTGGATTAATATTCTTATTTTCTTATTTAGTCTAAAGTTCCAGGGTACATACCAACTGCCTCCTTCAATCTTCTGTATTCAAATTACACCTCCTTTCCCCAAATTGTAAGGGAATTTCAATGTTCTTTATGAAAACTACAGATAACACTTTCTTATTTATTTACATTTTACTTCCTACAATTTTCATAGGTTTTATATTCTGATTAAATTATTTATACTAGCTTCTGTGAACATTAACTTTTTCAATACTTAATGGCTTATATAGTGCTTTTCTGAAGTTAACAACTGTTTTTAATCACTCTTTTCTGGTTTACATGACATTACAAATATTTTTGGAAATTGTAGACAATTTGTCATAGTACTAAAAGTTTGTGTGTAAGTTGTGTGTGTGTGTCACAGAGAGGGGGGAGGAAAGAAAGAAAGAGAAATTGCTGAATAAATCTAATTAATCAATTTTGTCCTGTACAAATAATGAAGCTATAAGTTATGTCTCTACTGTGATAGTAATTTATATATTCCCTATGGTCTACTTTGCTTATATATAATAACATTTAAGCCAAATTATAATCTCTCATGACAGCATCTTTATCTTTCTTGGAAGAGTGACTTACAGCAGCCATTCTCACTAACCCAAATCATTATTGGTTGCTAACGTGAAATACTTCTTCAATTCCCAAATCTCTTCAGCCATTTGTCTTTCCTCAGTCTTCACCGCTCTCTATTATTCTGTATCACAAATAACCATACTCTACTTATAGAAAAAAATCTTATCCCTATTTCTCCTCAAAATCTCTATCTTAATTTGACATTTCATTATTCTCCTTATATTTGTGAATATATAGCTCATATGTATTGGGGAAATATTATTTATAGGGTGTCATTTTCCTCCACAAAAATATGGAAATGGCTTGCAGAAATACACACATGTCTTGCAAAGCACAAAAATATATAAATATGAGTAGTAAGTTGGATGAAAGAAAGGATGAGTTGCTAAAATTGAGTTGCAGGTTTGTTTCTGAATTTCACAGAAGCCAATACAAAGATGACTATTTGTTAGTGGCTGTATAGCATAGTGGCTAAGTGTAGAGACTCCAGGGTTAGTGAGCTTAAATGATGGCTTCAACACTTAATAGCTGTGTGATCTTAGATATGTTACTTAGCACTCTGAATCTCATTATTATTCCCTTTAACATGAGGATGAAGAGTATATTTTTAACACACTTTTGAATATTAAATGCATATGAACTTAGTAACTGTTCCTGCCTACTACAATGGAAACTTTATAAGGTATTACTATCATTCTTTATATTATTTTATTATCTGACAAGTAGAAACACATCAGTTCCTTAGAGAAAATAAAGCTTTTCTCAACATTAAATAAAAAAAATAATTCCTCCATTGTTGCTTTGTTTATGGAAGTTCCACTTATGAGAAACTCAGTCTAGTATTTTTCCATTGACTTTTGGAATATCGACCTGAAATGTCCAAAGAGCGCCTTATACCTAATTGTTTTTCTCAAGCCACGTTTGGCCCTTAAGTTGTGTTTTCCTTACGGAATTTCTTAAAGGAATGTTGGAAGTTATTTCAACAGTTAAAGAAAAGGTAAACATGTTATCAGTCTCATTTATTAAAAAAAAAAAGGAAAAAATCTATCCATCCTAATCATATGCTAGAAATTGGATATACTTTATTTAGAAAACACAAAACATTAAACACAAGGTTGTACTAGTCAGTGAGATCTGGACAGTGTATACCTTTACCCCTTTGCAGAAGATACTTATAATAATTGCACCCAACTTCTTGGATTTTATCTTCAGTTCAGATGAACCAAAGCATGATATCTACATTGTATCCACCCTAGACATCATAGTTTTATGGGATGTGGCTGAGGGAGAATGTGGCATTTTCTGATGCACACTGCAGGTATGCGGCTAAGCAAAACATAGGCCTGTTGAATGTAGCTTACTTATCTGTTCAGATAAAAAACTAAGTCCTCAATCGTACTTTTTTGGCTTTTCTTCCTCAGGTCATTTTAGGAGTTAGGAAGAATGCCTGATGAAAAAGCAAGTTAACAGACCACTATTTGGTCATGGAAATATGTTAACTTCCTTCTTCATCTGGCATTCTTTAAGAGGAAGGTAATGTACCAACTATTATTATATACATTTTTAGATCAGATGTGGGATCCATGAGCACATGATATCTTTCCATTTATTTGTGTTTTCTTCATTTTATTTCATCAGTGTTTTAATGCCTTCAGTATACAGGTCTTCTACCTTTTTGCTTAAATTTGTACCTAAGTATTTAAACTTTTTGGTTACTATCATAAATTGGATTGTTTTCTTAATTTTCTGTTTAGATAGTTTGCCGTTAGTTCAAGTCAACTGACCTTTGAACTACTCAGGGATTAGAGGTGCCAACCCTCCATGCATTCAAAAACCCATGTAGGAAATTCACGCTTTTATTGAAAAAAAATTCATATGTAAATGCCCCCTCACAGTTCAAACCCATGTTGTTCAAAGGTCAACTATAAAAAAATAAAAATAATAATAAAGAGCATCCAAGAAATGGGGGATCCAAAACAAACAAACAAAAAAGGCAAAGGAAATTTGTATGATGGTGCTGAATGCTCCAGGAGGACAGACAACCACTTTTGTGTTGGAGAGGATGCTCCACAAAGGTCTCTCGGAATAAAACAGAAATGATCAACTAAAAAACAATTCACTACTGATTTTTATATGTTGATTTTGTTTCATGCAACTTATAGGATTCAATTATCAGCTCCCACTACTTTTTGGTGGAGTCTTTAGGTTTTCTTATAGATGAGATTATGTTGTCCACAGAGACATTTTCACTTCTTCCTTTCTGATTAGGATGCTTTTAGCTTCTTATTCTTGCCAAATTCTCTGGTTAGTGATTCAAGCGGTATGTCAAAAAGATGTGGTAAAAGAGGGCGGCATTAAATTTTGTCAAATGCTTTTCCTGTCTGTATTGAAATGTTCAAATAATTTTGTGCTTCATTTTGTTAATATGATATATTCACACTTAATAATTTGTGTATGTTAAAACATTCTTGCATTTCAGGGATAAGTCCAACTTGATCATGGTGAACGAATCTCTTAATGTAGTCTTGAATTCTGTTTGCTATTATTTATTGAGTATTTTTGCATCTATGGTTATCAGGGATAATGGAAATTTTCTTTCCTTGCAGAGACTCTCTGGCTTTTTTTTTTAATCAAGGTAATACCAGGCTTATAAGATAAATTTGGAAGTATAAGAGGGACTTATTTTAAATTTTCTTCTTCCTTTTTGAAATAGTAAGACTGAAACAGTTAACAATTTGAAATAACTCTATAAATGGCACATTTCTACCTTGTGGAAATACTTTTAATATATATTAAATAAAAACTTTTAAAGATAACCAAAAGCAGAGAGATGACTGTTAATCATTCCATTAATTCATCACCCAGTCTCAAGAATTTCTGTAATTTGCCAATAATTTGTGTCATTGTTTAATAACCATTCCAGATTTCCTTTGTGTGTGTATACTGCTTTAAAGCAAATAATAAAAATTATGCTATATCACCCATAAATATTACTAAGCATTTTAGCTCCATAAGAACATTTTACATAATCACCACAATATTATTGCACTTCGTACAGTTAACTAAATTTCTTATCAATATTGAAATTTCACTTTGTGACAAAAAGACACTTTGATTTTTTTTCAAAATAACATCCAGCCAATACCCACACATTGCATGTGTAATTAGTTTTAAGTCTTTTTTATTCTATAACATCCTCCCTTCCTTCTCTTTGCTTTTTTCCCTTCCATGCCATTTTTTTTGTTTTGGTTTGTTTTCAAAATTTATCTTATCTGTCCCATAAAATGTCCCATATTCTGGTATTTGGATGACTGATTCCTCATGGGTTTGTGTATTTCTAACCCCTATGTTTCTTTTAAATTGGTGGTAGTTCAGATTTATGTTCAATTTGTGTAAGCAAGGACATTTTGTGGATGCTTTATCTGTTATTACATTCTGGAGCACTTATTGTCTACTTATCTCACTTTCAGATATGCTAATTAAAACCAGTGGTTCAGGGGCTGTCAGACTGATCTATCCTTTACAAATCTTCCCAACAGTCTTTCAACTAATGGTTTTAGTGTTCATTGATGATAATTTATTATGGAAATAAGAATTGCAAAATAGAATATCATTTTCATCATTTTTTTACATTTATTAGTCATATTATTTTAATAGGAAGCATTATTCTACATCAAATATTCTGTGAGGCTAAAACATAGCATGTACATTGAGTTAGTTTGCTACAACAGCCATAACAAATTACCACACACTCGGTGACTTAAACAACAGAAATTTATTTATTTTTTTTAACTTTTGGAGGAGTAAGTCCAAGATAAGATGTCAGCAGGATTGGTTTATTCAAAGATCTCTTGTCTTGGCTATAGATGGTCATCCTCTCACTGTGTCTTTTCATGGCTGTTCCTCTGATGTCTCTCTTTTCTTATCAGAACATCTGTCATTTTGGATAAGGAACCCCATCTTTATGACGTCTTTTACCTTAATCACCTCTTTAAAGGCCTTATATCAATATAACATTTATATTCTGAGGTACTGAGGGTTAAAAATTCAACATAAATTTTAGAGAAACACAAGGCAATCCAAAACATATGGAAAAGGCAGAATAAACATTTTTCTTCTATCCTTTTGATTAACCACTTTCAAAATAATAACATTACCTAGAAACACTCACAAAGAACCAGTACCATTTAATCATGTATGTGTCGATTAAAACATGAACTTTTTATCTATATATGATGGGTTAAAATTCAGTTTAGTAATTATTACTCTTTATGTTGTCATAGTTATTTAATTTTAGTCTACCAAGAATAAAGTAAAATGTCGCATTTCTTTTCTTTGTAACAGGACTTTTCTTTGCACCTTTTTGCATTTATATTTTTCTTCTTAACTTATAAATCATCAGTAAGAAATATTCCAATTTTATCTATGTATAATATAAAAATATATTTTCTAGTCTGTCAAATATTTTTTATTTTAATTATCTATGCAAATGTCTCTTTATATTCTATATTGTTAAATGCATCTGTCTGTATTATTCCATTTTCACACTCCTATAAAGACATACCCAAGACTTGGTAATTTATAAAGGAAAGAAGTTTAATTGACTCACAGTTCCACATGGCAGGGGAGGCCAAAGGAAACTTAAAATCGTGAGGAGAGGAGAAGAAGTTACATCCTACATGGTGGCAGGCAAGAGAGAGCAAAAGCAGGGAACACTGCCTTATAAAACCGTCAGATCCCATGAGAACTCCCTCACTATCATGAGTACAAGATGGAGGAAATCACCCCCATGATCTAATCACCTCCCACCTGATTCCTCCTTTGACATGTGGGGATTATGAGGATTACAATTTGAGATGAGAATTGGGTGGAGACATAGCCAAACCATATCACTCCACTCCTGGCTCCTCTCAGATCTCACATCCTCACATTTGAAAACACATACTTTCCCAACAGTCCCCCAAAGTCTTAACTCATTTCAGCATTAATCCAAAAGTGTACAGTCCAAAGTCTCATCCGAGACAAGGCAGGTGCCTTTTGCCTATGGGCTGGCAAAATAAAAAACAAGTTGGTTCCTTCCAAGGTACAACATGGGTACAGGCATTAGGTCAATACACCTGTTCCAAATGAGAGAAATTGCCCAAAACAAAGAGGCTATGGGCCCCATGCAAGTCCAAGATTTTGGGGTGGCAGTCATTAAATCTTAAATCTCAAAGTTCCACAATGATCTCATTTGGCTCCATGTCTCTGATCCAGGGCACACTGATGGAGGGTGGACTCCCCTGGCCTTGGGAGTTCCTTCATATGCTAGTGTTATGTGCGTGTGGCTTTTCGAGGTGCATGGGGCAAGCTGTTGGTGGATCTAACATTTTGGGATCTGGAGGATGGTGGCCCTCTTCTCACAACTCCACTAGGCAGTGCCCCAATGGGGACCCTGTGTGGGGGCTCCAACCCCACATTTCCCTTCTACACTGCCCTAGCAGAGGTTCACCAAGAGGGCTCTGCATCTGCAACAGATTTCTGCCTGGACATCCAGGCATTTCCATATTCCTCTGAAATCTAGGCAAAGTTTCCCAAACTTCAATTATTGACTTCTGTGCACCCGTAGGCCCAACACTACATGGAAGCTGCCAAGGCCTGGGGCTTGTACTTTCTGAGGCAGTGGCCTGAGCTGTACCTTGGCCCCTTTTAGCCATGGCTAGAGCTGAAGCAGCTGGGACACAGGGCACCAAGTCTCAAGGCTGCACAGAGCAGGAGGGCCCTAGGCCTGGTCCATGGGACTATTTTTCCCTCATAGGCCTCTGGGCCTATATTAGGACGGGCTGCCACCAAGATCTTTAACATACCCTGGAGGCATTTTCCCCATTGTCATGGTGATTAACATTTGGCTCCCTGTAACTTACGCAAATTTCTTCAGCCTGCTTGAATTTTTCCTCAGAAAATGGGTTTTTTTTTTCTATCTCATTGTCAGGCTGCAAATTTTCCAAACTTGTATGCTCTACTTCCCTTTTAAGCATAAATTCAAATTTCAGGTCATCTCTATCAAGTTTAAAAGTCCATAGATCTCTAAATCAGGGGAAAATGCTCCCTGTTTCTTTGCTAAAGCATAGTAAGAGTCATCTTTGCAGCAGTTCCCACCAAGTTCCTTATCTTCATCTGAGACCACCTCAGCCTGGACTTCATTGTCCACATCACTGTCAGCATTTGGTCGAAACCATTCAACAAGTCTCTAGGAAATTCCACATCTTCCTGTCTTATTCTGAGTCCTCCAAACTGTTCCAACCTCTGCTCATTACCCAGTCTGAAAGTTGCTTCCACATTTTCAAGTATCTTTATAGCAGTACCCCACTCTCCACAGTACCAATTTACTGAATTAGTTCATTTTCACACTGTTATAAATACATACCCAAGACTGGGTAATTTATAAAGAAAAGAGGTTTAATTGACTCACAGTTGCACATGGCTGGGGAAGCCAAAGGAAACTTACAATCATGGCAAAAGAGGAAGGAGTCACATCTTACATGGTGGCAGGCAAGCGAGAGCAAGAGTAGGGAAAACTGCCTTACAAAACCATCAGAGCTTGTGAGAACTCACTGACTATCATGGAAACCGCTTGGAGAAACCACCTCCATGATCCAATCGCCTCCCACCTGGTCCCTCCCTCAACACATGGGAATTACAATTGAAGATGAGATTTAAGTGGGGACACAGAGTCAAACCATATCACCATCTTTTCTTTAATTTCTTCAAATAAATTAAAAGTTATGGTTAGGAAATAGTCTCTACCCTTAGATTGTAAAAAATTTTAATTTAATTATTATTTTAAAAATTGCATATTTAATTTCAAAACTCTGACCCATTTGAAATTTATCTTGACAGATTTGGTGAGGATTATATACAATTTTTTCTTTTCCATATGATGAATTATTGCTTCAAACTATTAATTAATAAAGACTCAATTATATCACTCAATAATAGCATCAATTGTATAATAACACCTGGAGGTGGTGGAGACCTATCCTACCTGATGCAATATATTTTGCTGTGAATCTGACAACTATAGAAATCATTTCTCTTATAGTTAGGATATAGAGACCTGGAAACCAAGGGATGGATTTAAAAGTAGTTCCTCTCAACTGTACTTCAAATGGCCCTTCAGGTTCATTTTTCTCCTGTTTTAATAATGTCAGCTCTGTTAGTTTAGATATCTACTTCCCAACAGAATAATGTTTCCACTCAGAGACACAAGTGGTTTCATTTAACTGTAAGTCAGGATTGCCATCCTAGTTATTTGTACTTTTTGAGTCTTTGAGCCAATAGAGAAGTTACTGTACCAGCTTGAGTGATCAGCTTTTATTATCAAGAAGAGTGTGGGATGGGTAGGGGGCAGGTGTAGTAGCTCAAGCCTGAAATCCCAGCAAAAGGTCACTGAAGGCCAGGAGTTCAAGACCAGCCTGGTCGACATGGTGAAATCTCATTTCTGCAAAACAAACAACAACAAAAATTTTAATTAGGCATGATGATGCACCTGGGAGGTTGAGGTGGAAGAGTCACTGAGTCCCAGAGGTCCAGGCTGTGGTTAACTGTGACTGCTCCCCTACACTCCAGGTGGGTGACAGAGAGAGGCAGGAAGGAGAGGAGAGGAGGGGAGGAGAGGGGAGAGGAGAGGAGAGGAGAGGAGAGATAAAGGAAGGAATAAGGGAAGGGAGAGAAAAAGAAAAGAAAAAAGAAATGAAAAGGAGAAAGAAGGGGTTCCTGCTACATATAGCAGGGCAAAGGAGAAGAATGGATGGAGTGTAGAAAATTTTTTAGATTACCTTTTGGTACTTTACGTCCAATGGTAAAATGTAGTAGAAGGCTATATCAACTCAATACAAGTAGGAGAGCTAAAGCTCATCATGTGTAAAAATAAGGGTTTTGAGTCACTCTGTCAAGTACAGATCCTTACGTAGGTGTTTTGACTGAGAACAATGGAAGACACAGCTAGTGTTGTGGGAAGTCATAAGTAACACCAATGATAGGATTAAAAGAACTACTGAAATTTCCAAATCTTAGGCACTATTCAAGAGTCATTCATATTGGATCCTAAGTAAAGCCACACACTCACAAAACTAGTGCTAGAACAAATGTGAAATATAACCCCAAAAGTTGTTCAGTGTACTCTCCTGAGCTATGATTTCATAACTAACAAAGACTGTGAAAATGATACAAATTTTCTTTCTTATGTAGTCTGTATATGCCATGATGTTGGCCATAAAAATCAAATTTATCAGTTACAATTTATCAGCTAAACTGACAGGATATCAATTTAGATGCGTACCTGAGCCACAGGAATAGTGATCATCATCAAAAAATGAAAGAATTCTTTTGTGGAGAGAAAAATAACCAATCCCTGTTTATGGGTAAGAGGGCTGTATTATGTCAGGAATGTATTACTGTTGCTATTTCTGCTGTTTATTATGTTTGTTTTTGAAGTTTCCTAGTGGCAAACTTAGGAAAGATACCATGGAATGATTCTTAACATTCCAGTTACCTTTAAGTATACCTTCAGTGTTGTAGATTCTATAATGCTAATCTTTGTCTCTCTTTGATTCCCACATAGCCTGGGTGCTGGATAGGATTAAGATTCCCAGATACTCTCGTTGTGCCATTTGACTTACAGCAGAATTAAGTGTGAAGAAAAGCAGGTTATGAAGCATTCATTTGCTGTCACGGATAGAAATATAGCTGGGGTTATTCTGCTGTCAGCATGTCAGAAGATTTTAGACCTTTCTGCAGTGGTTATGAAAGCTTTAACCATGTTGCAGGACCAGACTGATAACTGGAGTTTGAAAGCTACTCCTGGAGACATGGGCTGCCTACTATTTTGGCCTTCCAACAATTTTATAAGAAATTCAATAGATGACAATGAATCCCTTTGAGCTTAAAATAGTTATTATGATTTCTGCTGTGTGCAATGAAACCCTGAGTGAAACTGGTAACATATTCTGCTTATCAAATTTACACCACCATTTCCAAAATTATTTTCTTGCAAAGGTATGACACCAAGTTCTTTGCAACTTTCTTGCAAAGTTCCTTGCAAAGATATGATACCAAGTTCTTAAACAAGGAAAGATAAAAACTATCAAATTATAATATAAAACAAATTAAATAACTATTCTTAACATGTCTAGTAGAGAACTGCAATATGTAATTGATTTCAGAAATACAGTTTAAATAAAGGCAAATCTTTTTTAATAATTCTCTATTTCATACACAGCGCAAAGCATCAGGATTCTACTATGTTGGTTACATTTGAGCTTTTCCTTTCTTAAATTCAAGAATTATAGAAAAGAGCAAAATATTAAAGGTCCTTCACGTAAAATAGTCCAGAGAATATTTCTACATCTATACTGTATTGTTATAAACTTTTAGAGTGAAAAAAGTTTAAAAAGAGACAATTATTTTATTAATATGATGAAAAGGTGAGACAATATACAAAAATTTAGTATTACAGTTGTCACTTTATAATTGTACTAAATCCATATATGTATATATATATATAGAGATGTATGTGTAATGCTATTTTGTTTATCTTTAATGTGAGTTGATTAATAATAAAGACTTTTCTCTTTAAGTCTTATAAAGAATAATTAACATAAAGGTCCCTTCTGAATATTAATGATGTGACCTAGGTATCCTGCTAAAGAGATAGGTAAACATTGTTTAGAAGGGAGGCATATAAATGTATCATACATATTTTATACTAGGCAACATCTGGAAGGATGCAAAAGATTTATTTCCCAAGTGCTGTTGTTGTATGTAGTTCTCTCAGTCTTTTTCTCATCTCAGTAGTTTTGTGTGGAATGTTCTCTTAGTCATAGTTTCTCATACTTTGCCATTAACAAATTTCTAAGCTATGATTAAGTTATCTGAATTAGCCATTTATTACATTATTCACTCATACTGTGGACAATTTTTGATTACTCTGAAACATATGGTAATAAAAATCTATACAATGACTTTAAGCCCTAAGTGTTTCACTTAAAGTCTTTCAATAGTCTACTCAGTTAGCTTGTTTAAATATTATTCTTAGGGTTTTAGTGGTGTCAGAATTGACAAATTTTAAAAATTGATGCTCCTGATAAAATAGTACTTTACCATCTCTTATGCTTTCAGTTTCTATAAATGATTCAAGAAAAATGTACTGCTAAGAACTATTACAAAAAAAACTCTTTTGTCGTGTTTTTTATGACACGTGCTTACAGAGGGAAAGACAAGTATAAGGTTTCCTAGATCTGAATCATTGATGAGTAAATTGGAAAACACCACTTCATATTTCACTTGAGGAGTGACTCAACCAGAGCTCAGTAACTTATTGGGTTACTCTATCCCAAATAGGACTAGACTTTGTGGAACAAAGATGAAAACAAGACATTTCCTAATTTCAAGGATTTATGATCTGAAACTCACATATCCAGGTCGTACAAAAGAATACGCAGTGCAGTATTATAGGAGATACAGAAAATTACATATTTGAGTATGAGTTTGTTTTTCTGTTGATGTAGAGAAAATCACAGAAAACTTCAGATAAACTTTAAATGATCTTGAATACTGAATAAGGTTTTGAAACAGAGAAGACATTGCAGGTAGAAGTATCATGAGCTTGAACAAAAGTTATTCAGAAAGAAATCTGATCATAAGTTCCTAATATAACAGTACCCTGAATAATCGTGGTTTATGTTCTTTCTGAATTAAATACAGACATTCAAAAGTTACAAAAAGCTTACCATGAAATTTAAACTTCTTTCTCTTGCATTCCAGGTCAAAGAATAAATCACAAGTCTTTCATATTGCTTTTCACATTGTTCTATGTGTATACATGTATATACATTATAATTTCTCTTTTAATTTTTACACAAATCATAGCAAAAGACATATTCTTTATTTTTATTTTAACACAATACCTCTCTGAGATTGTCCTTATCACTTGTATTCTTCTTAAATCTGTGAAAATGAAAGTCGAATTGACTAGTTTCAGCAAAGTAATAGATTACAGTCTGATTACAAGAATCAGTAGAATGCATTGTTGGCCAGAAACTGGAAGTATGATGTATAGACTACTGTCAAATAGTGCTGGTGAAAGGAAGAGGCAAAATGAAATATTTGTATAATAAGCTATTTTAGAAGCTAGCAAACTATAGCGGAACAAAATTACTTTGGCGATACAAAGGTTTCTATTAAATTCCAAAATCCTATATTTTTTAAGTCTAAAACTTTGGGAAATTTTCTTTCTTGAGCTTCAGTTACTATATTTGTATAATGAAGAAAAATAATAACTAATTCACAGAATCCTTGTAACATTTAAATGAACCTTTAGTGCTTGGCCCGTAATACTTATTTATATGGCATGTTCTAATTATTTAGTAATTATCCATAATTTAATAACAAAACCCTACGGTCATCAATATTACTAATGTCTCTTAATTATATATGTGCTGTACCTGTATTTAGCTTTTATTATTGTTTTGCATACTTAGTTATTTAATGTTTGAGCCCTATAAAGTAGATTTACATGATCAGTAGTTTCCTTAGATAATTCTAGCTGCTGAAACAAGGAAACTGCAAAATATGAGTGGCATGACGTAATAGTTTGTCACTCGTTACATTGCCAAATGCAGGTGTTCTTAGTTGGTGGGTAGATCTCTCCCACACAGTGACTCTGAAACTTAGTTTTCTAACATCTTTTAACTCTCTAGTCCGCCAGGACTTTGAAGACCTCTGCATCCGGACAGTGGAAACAGAAGTGTGGAGAAGCTTCATCATCTGCTCCTTAAAATGCCTTAGTCAGAAAGGGATACTCATCATTTCTGTTCCTATTTCATATGGCTACAAACAGATGTGAGAAGGGCAAGAAAACGTAGCCCTTGCAAGGCAGTTGCCTTCTGATGACAACTCTGCACTCTGGAGTTAGACAAATTTTTGTTAATAGCTGGCAGTTTCAACCATGTTAGCTCAGTACTCACCTTCACAAATGAGGAAACTGAAGACTCAGCAATTATTGGCTGGACGAGGTGGCTCATGCCTGTAATCCCAGCACTTGGGAAGGCCAAGGCGGGTGGATCATGAGGTCAGGAGTTCAAGATCAGCCTGGCCGACATGGTGAAACACCATCTCTACTAAAGATTTAAAAAATTAGCCAGGCATGGTGGTGTGTGCCTGTAATCCCAGCTACTCGAGAGGCTGAGGGAGAACTGCCTGAATCCAGGAGGCGGAGGTTGTAGTGAGCCAAGATCGTGCCATTGCACTCCAGCCTGGGTGACGGGGCATGACTCCGTCTCAGAAAAAAAAAAAAAAGAAGAAGAAGACTTATCAATTGTTGGTCTAACAGTTTTCTTGATCTAATGGCATCTTCTAACACAATGGGTAGAATTTCAATTAAAATGTGGACCATACTAAAGGAGAAAATGTTAGATTATTATACTAGGTAAATAATGTTGCAAACATATTTGTACAATTATAGGACATACAGTTTCATTTTCCTGTTTAAAATAATTATGAAGTATTAAAGAGTTATCATAAAGTATGGCATTATTAAGAATATCTATGATTTTGATACCTGGTCCTTATTTAGGAATTTAGCACCCTGGTTGCATACATCATTATAATGAAAAATCATTCTTCTGTTTTATGCTGTCTGCAGAAAAAAACAAAAACAAAAACCAACAAAAAACAGAAGAAAAATAGGAATTGTCTGTGCAGCATGAGTCACAGTGTAAATGTGCAGAATATGATCTAAGTGGAGGATGCCAAAAATTTTGAAAGCAATATTTGCAAAACTTGTTCCAAACTTCCTCATTAATCAGCACAAATATTTTTTTAAGTTTATATTTGAGGGCCTTTGTATCTATACTCTATTTTGAGGCAGTAGGAAAATTATGCTCTACTGTGTATAAAATATTTCTAAGCTATTCAAAGAAAACACCACAGAGATAGCTAAAGAAGATACTGTAATATAGAAAAACACCTCATGCAGATGTATCCTTTATTGGCATCTCATCACTATACGGTGTTCTTAAGTAAGTCGAAATTGTTTTCAATTACTGAATGAATAAGTGAAGAAGGAAAATTGTATTGTATTACGGAAATACATGTTCATTCACCCACCCACTGAACACCTATTATATGCCAGGCACTGTCCTGGACACTAGGGTTTCAGCAGGGAATAAAACACATGAGTTTCCCGCTTGTTCATTTTTTTTCCTTACTTTACAAACCTGGAACTCTTTACACAAAAAACTGAAAAACCTCACACAAAATTAGGCAGTATCTTTGAGGAGTGAATTTGCTTGGGTTGCCTACTTTGAGCATCGTAAGTTTGATAAGGTATGGAGTAAAAATACAGAAGTACAACTCTAAAATAACCAGCAATTCCATCAAAGGATTCCAAGAGGGATTTAAGGACCCACTCTGCCGGAACAGAGGCAGAGCCAGCAGAGGATGATGAAGCAGATTTACAAGACAGGCACTCAGAAAATTTGCTTGGACTCTTAGAACCATGCTTCCAAGTGCTATTGTTACCAACGTGAATCCACATGAGTCTGCAGCAAATGTGATCCTGGCCTCCTCGGAGGAAAGAATTTGGCTGAGGGGCAGAAGTATGTTTAAAGCAGAGGAAGAGACTGAGGTAGGTTTAGAGCAAGAGTGAGAGTTTATTAAAAAGTTTTAGAGCCAGAGTGAAAGGAAGCAAAGCATGCTTGGTAGAGGGTCAAGTGGGTTCCTTGAGAGATCCAAGTGCCCCATCCAATGTTTGGCTTAGGATTTTTATACATTGGCTTGGTTCTGGGATTTTAGTTTCTCCTCCCTTGATTTCTCCCTTGGGGCAGGCTATCCACATGCACAGTGGCCTGCCAGCACTTGGGAAGGGGTGCATACATAGTATGTTTATTGAAGTTGTGTGCATGCTCACTTGTGGTGTTTTCATCTCAATAGACAAAAATTCTCAGAGGAAGGTTATATACCAGTTAAACTTCGCCATTTTCCTCTTAGTACGTGCTTGAGCCCATTTGCCCAACCCCTGAGATCTCATGGGAAGCTGCTGCTCGGCCACAGCTCCAGGTGTTTCCTATTTATTGGGAGCCTCTCAGTCTCTAGCACCACTGTGACCAATTATCATTTCAGAAAGACAATTTAACAACCACCTGACCATCACCTGATGGTTCGCTGACATTCCGTGGGGTAGGGAGAGGCTCTCCTGCCTGGCTCATGTCTGCCTAACTACCGACTCTAACACTACAACTTGGAGAAATACTTATTGAGGACTTTAAAAAAAACTGTAGAATATCGCCAAGCTTTTGGCTATGAGGATTTACCAATTTCAGAATATATAATTTTAAAATAATTTTTCTTTGAAGATATTACCTTCTGATATATTGCAAGTAAAATATTGAGAAGTTAATAGAGCTCGGTGCCAGGTTTCTGATAGAGAATTTGAAGATATGTGTTTACATTTCTATAAATTTGACTGTTTCAGTTATACATCACATATATCTTGGTCATAATTCACAATTACTAGGAAATTTGATAATAAATAATTTTTTAACAAAAGCAAATTTGAGAAAGTTTTTAAAGTTTCTAAAATATGGGGCTCAGTATATTTTTAGTAATTGGAAGATTGGTTGATGGACAAATACAAATTTTTTGGTAAAAATTTATTTTCTTTCCAAATAAAATAAAAATTTATGAAATGTTACCATTTCTAAAAACTTGAGAATTAATAAAGTATAAAAATTCTAACTGGGTCTTGGTTTATAATTAATAAATGTAATTGAAATATGTTTTATGAGTTAAAAGTTTACACATCTTTTTTATTCATATGTTATGCTATTGTTTATATATTACATTGTATTGCTTACTGGTAAACTATAAGTTTGTGTGCCTATGTGGAAAATAAAGACAAATTATGGTTGGTTATATAATGATATTTTATACATATATACTGAAAAATATTCATTTGTTTGATTTATTGGTTCCCCTATCAACATCAGCATTCTGTATTACTTGAAAACATTAATATTAAACAAAAAAATGATGAAATGGATATCTATGACAATCTAGTTGGTAGTTTGTTCCCTTTCTGTTTAAACTGTGGCCCACAAATTAGCAGCATCAGCATCACCTGGGAGCATATTAAAATCAGACTCTGCATTTAACAAGATCCCCGGGTGAGCATATGACCATTAACACTTGAGAGGCCCCATCTGGTGTATGCGACAACTTTCTTTCTGCTTTCTCCTTGCTAGCAAACGCATACTTTGTTCACATTTTGGGTGGTCATGTTAATTATGATCCCTTCCCAGCCCCAGGGGACAAAGGTTGATTAGACTAAGCCAAGCATGATAATTTAATTTCCCTTTCCTGTGTCTGTTTAAGCAGGGGCATGTGTTGCAAACCTAAACAAAGCACCATAAGGAATATTTTGAGGACATAACCACGTTATTACTCTGAAAAAGGTACACCAAGCAAGAGCATGGATCTTCTTTTGCTCTGGATATTTTCCTTTTGCAAGCAATATCGAATATGGCACAACCTTCTTGGAACTATGAGGAGAAGGCAAGGGGGAAGCAGAGAAGCTGATCTTGGGTCTTTAAGGCCAAGCTAGAGTTCTTTCATTTGTTCCACAAGTCCCTCTGCTGCCAGCATTCTTGCTAAGGATATAATGAACGCTTTCCTGTTGACCTCTTTCAATTGCCTCTCTGTTACTTATTTTAACACAGATATCAATTTATAACTTTCATTGGCATCAAACAGCTATATTAGCCACTTTATTTGTCTTTAAATAACTACCTTCTTAATTCACAGATAGGATAATTTGTATAGATTTGTTTTAGTGAGCTCCAGATAGATGATGAGATATTTCCAAAAGAATGGAAGCCTCTACAGCAAATTTAATTGTTGGATTATGACTGAAATAAAGGTATACTCAAATTTCCCTATGTGGATTTTCATGCTATTTAAAAATTAAATGTATTGGTTTTCTATATTCTGTTATGTCAATTTGGAAGAAAGGAAGAAAGAGTAAATCAGTAGCCAAATTTGGATATTAGTTTTGATTGAATACATGTTTACAGTTCTTAGTGACTTTAGCTCATAACAGTAATTGTTGCATTTGACTCTTATACAAATTCTGAGGAAGCTCAATTTAAGAGCAAAATTAATGCTTACATTCTACTTCTGTTGTGCATTTCTAAGTAAGATTTTTCATTAGATATGTGTTTTCATTAGATATATTTTTAAATTACGTGTAAGTTTTCATTAGATGTATGATTATTAGATATATAGAATTTAAATTTTGCTGGCCAGTATTGATCTAATATATTGTGCAAGGCATTTAGGAGATATACTGTATTTGGAAAATATTCATGAATTTTTAGCCCACTAAGGTCATTGCATTTTCACATTAGTGTTTATATGTGCATCTTAATTCTTTGTTAAAAGAATTATTATTTATAAAAGTAGGACAGATGGTATTTTTCCAGAGTTTGCCACAGGATTCTTTCTGGTCCCAGCGTGTTAGACGTTTTCAGTAATATATTCATTTTGAACTGGTGTCGTAACAGCCATATGTGTATGTATATATTAAACACACATTTCTACTAAAATTATTTTAGCTTACAATCTTGTCTATAGCCATGATTCTTTATCCAGATTACATATTCAAATTACTTAGGTTATTTTACAAAGTACTAATGTTTCTCCCAAGCCAATTAAATTAGAATCTAATTTGTTTGGGGAACAAACCTGGACATTGGTATTTTTCAAAAGTCTCTGTGCCATTTAAATGGGCGCCCATTTTAGAAGCATTCCAAACCATCTTTTTGGATACAGATCTAAAGGATGCAATAAAATAGATCTGACTGAGTTTGTTCATTATTAGCCAATTATTTACTTCTCCCTGCACCCAGAAAATCAGTTGCTCCACTTTTTTTTTTGTAGACACAATCTGGGTCTGTTTTGATTCATAAAAATATATTTTTATAATGAATTTTAAAGATTATATAAAGCAGCATTAAGAATTAGAGATTAAAACCAGTTACTGATCTCTCAATTATTAGTGTCCTATTACCGTAAAGAGCGTGTTTTTAAAATAAAAGTTCTTAAATTTTGATTTAGAACTAGCAATTTCAAATTAAATTAGAAATTGACTCCACATTATTAATGTTTGCTGTATAATTGGAAACAAACTCAATTTAGTAAAAAATGCAGTTACAGTATATTGATATTTAATTTTTATATACATCTCAAGTTTTATTTGGGAATCTATGCTACTTGAACTGCCTCTGTATTTGATCATCATATCAATGCTAACATCTCACATAAGAAATAAAAATAGATGACTACCATTGTATTTGTGTTTCCTCATACTGCTATAAGGACATAGCTGAGACTGGATAATTTATAAAGGAAATAGGTTTAATTGACTCATATGGCTAGGGAGGCCTCAGGAAACTTACAATCATGGCAGAAGGGAAAGCAAACACATACTTCTTCACACGGTGGCAGAAAAGAGGCGTGCAAAGTAAAGTGGGGAAACGCCCCTTATAAAACCACCAGATCTCATGAGAACTCACCCACCATCACTACAGCATGGGGGGGACTCTCTCCATGATCTAATCACTTCCCATGGTGTCTCTCCTGTAACACATGGGGGTTACAATTCAAGATGAGATTCCGGTGGGGACACAGAGCCAGATCATATCAAGCATATAATTCTGTGGGCATTTAAATTTAAATTAACTAAAATTAAATAAAGATTAAAACATAGTTCCTCAGTTGCATTACCAACATTCAAGAGTTCAATAGCCACAGATGGCTAGCAGCTACCTTTGGACACAACAGATATAAAACATTCTTATTGTCACAGAAATTCAACTAAAGTGTATTGATCTAATATATTGTACAAGGCCTTTAAGGCAGTTCTTTTACTGGAGAAAGCTTCATAAATGTTTAGTGCACTAGGCCATCACATTTTCATTTTAGTGTTTACATACATATGATTTCTTTGTTTTAAATAATTACAATTTATAAAAGTGTGGCAGATGGTAATTTCCAAAATTTGCCACAGGATTATTTCTGGCCACAAATGCTGTTTTAGAACTTTGCCAATTCTGTTCAAGAGACAGTTTATTTTCTCTTCCTTGGAATCTGAATGTGCTTATGACTATTTAAATCAATAGACTACAAAGAAGTGACGCTCTGTGATCCCAGAGGCTAGGTCATGAGAAGGAAATGCCTTCAGTTTGACCTTCTCCTTTTTGGTATGTTTGCCCTGGAAACCAGCCGCTTACTGTAGGAAGCCCAGAATACATGGAGTGGTCACTCGTAAGTCTCGGTCAACAGCCAGCCAGAAAAATGAGTGAGATGTCAGCTGATTCCAGTCCTCAGCATTCATGCCCTCTGGTGGATAGATGTTTTATTCCACCAAATTTTGGGATTCCATAAATGAATTAAATGTATTTAAATCTTAAAATCTAATTGTATTCTATGTATGTGTTCATCTAAGACTTGGCTAATAGTAAATTGGTTGGTCAACAGAGAGAAGCTGGGCTTAAAGTCAGACAAAATCAGATTTGAATTCGGGCTTCTGTGATTCCTGGCCAAATTACTTCAACTTTCTGAGATATAATTTCCTTACTTTAAAAATAGAGATATATATTTCTATTTCAAAGTTGTGATGAGATTATTGTTAAATATAAAATATCTAACCTAGTACCTGGCACATGGTAAATAATTAATAATTGATGTGTTTGTTACTGTAATGTTTTGAATGATCAGAAACATTATAAGAATATTAGTAATTATGAGCATTTACTTTAGTGCTCATATATCGTATACTAAATTTGATGTATATATTGTCTCAAGTAGTAATTAATTTAATTATTAAATCACTTTATACACACTTAAATCATGTTGCAGAAACTCATCCTTTTTTTATTACCAAAAACTGTACACATTTAATATATATAATTTTTTTGGTTTGAACATATACATCTTTTTAAACCTTCACCATAATCATGTCCTTTCACCACTAAAATGTCTTCCCATCTCTCTCCCTGCTTTTTGTGGTAAGAACACTTGACTTAAAATTTATCCTCAACACATTTTTAAAGTGTGGAATACAGTATTCTTAACTATAAGAACTATGTTTTGCAGCAGGTCTCTAGAATTTACTCATCTTGCATAACTGAAACTTTATACCCATTGAACAAACCACTATTGTCCCTGTTTCTCTGACTTTGAGTATTTCAGACCCGTTATATAAGTGAGATCAGGCAGTATTTGTCTTTGTGTGCCTGGCTTATTTGACTAATGCCCTCCAGGTTCATCCATATTGTTGCATATGGCAGAATTTACTTTTTTAAGCCTGAATACTATCCCATCATATGTGTGTGTGTATATATATATGGCACATTTTTAAATCCATTCACCTCTTAACAGATATTTAGGTTGTTTTTACATGTTAGCTATTGTGGATAATGCTACAGTGAACATGGGAGTGCAGATATCTCTTTGAAACCCAATTTCAGTTCTTGTGGCTATATACCCAGTGGTAGGGATTGCTGGGTCATGTGGTAGTTCTATTTTTATTTTTTTGAGGAATCTCCACACATTTTGTCCTTAGGGGATGCACGATTTTATATTCCCCTTGACAGTATAAAAGTGTTCCAATTTCTCCACATTTATCAACATTTTTTATATTTTGCCACTTTTTATAATAGTAATCCTAACAGGTGCGAGGTAATATTACATTATAGTTTTAATTTGCGTTTTCCTTATTAGTGATATTACCTATCTTTTATTATATATGTTGGTCATTTGTATGTCTTCTTTATAGAAATATTTTTTCAAGTACTTTGCTCAGTTTTTAATGAGGTTATTTGTTTTCACTTACCATTGTGTTGTAGGAGTTCTTTTATATTTTGTATATTAATTCATTATCAGGTACAATTCACAAATATTTTCTCCCACTCAATAGGTTGCCTTTTCATTCCATTGATTGTTTTATCTACTATGCAGAAGTTTTTTTTTTATTTTGTGCAGTCTCATTTACCTAATTTTGCTTTTATTGCCCATGCTTTTGGTGTCATATTGCCCAAAAAATCATGTTCTAAACCAAAATCACAATTTTTTTCTATTTCCCTCCAAAACTTTTATACTTTCAGGTCTTATGTTTAAGTCTTTAATCTATTTTGAGCTGATTTTTTTGTATGGCATAACACAAAGAACCAATTTAATTATTTTGCATGTGGATATTCCAATTTCCTAATGCCACTTGTTGAAGAGATTATGCTTTCCCATTGTTTATTCCTAGCACTCATTAAAGATCAATCAACACTACAAGTGTGAGTTTATTTTGGGGCTTTCTATTATTTCCATTGGTCTATGTGTTTGGTGTTCTTTCTTTTGCCAGTAGTATACTGTTTTAACTACTATATTTTTGTAATATATTTTGAAATCAAAATATATTGATTTTGTCTCTAGCTTTGTACTTCTTCCTCAATATTGCTTTGTTTATCCAGGGTCTTTTGTGGTTTCATGTGAATTTCAGGATTGCTTATTTCTATTTCTATAAAAATGTCATTGATAATTTTATGTGAATAGCATTGAATCTATAAATCACTTTGATTAGCAAGGACATTTTAACATTAAGTCTTCCAATCCATGAACACAGGATGGCTTTCCATTTATTTGTGTCTCCTTTAATAACTTTCATCAATTTCTTTTAGGCTTCAGTGTACAAATGACTCATACAATCAATCAATTTAATATATAGACATGTCTTTGTTCCAAATAATGTGTCAGCTATTGTTGTTAAAAATTATGAAGATACCCTAAATATAAGTGAAAGATCAAAATATAGAATACTAATAGGAAATATCTAATTGCTGTGTTTATTTTTTTAAAAAGACAAGGAATTCTAATTTGAAGAGTAATGTTAAGTTTCTTTTGTAACATTCAAGGGCAATTACTACTAAGTAATAGAATTTACATAATTTCAAGGTGGTATAGCGAGTGCCTGCCTTATACAAAAAAACAAGAACAAAAAACATCACATAACCTGTAAATATTTAAGTTTAAAATATTAAACCAAAATGAAAAAAAACTTGCTTGAGTTTCCATGTGCTATGTGTTAATATGGACTTTATTGATAAGACCAAAATATTATATCAATGATTCATTATTCCCTGGTTCCATGTGTAAAAACATAGGCTATGAAAACTAATTATATATGCACATGCATTTTCTAGAAAAAAAATGTAACCATCTGGAGTAACTTTAGCAGCAGAAGCCAATATTTGTGCTGTTATTTTCATTACAGGCCTTTCAATGAAACTCTCTTCATGCAAGCAGGCAGCCAAGAAAAGAAATTAGTGGCCATTCAAGGACATGGCTCAAAGACAATTCCATTCTATTAGTGTGTGTGTAGCTTTTCTTAAAGCTGTGATAAATTTTTCAAAATGTGGTTTGTCCAAGAGCAACATCTATTCAGACCATAAAATGGAGAGAAAAAACTCTGTGGTTCATTTAAACCACCTTCTTAATGTCAGAGAATTTTTAGCTGAAGAAAGACATTGCCTTTATTGCCAGCTTATGTTGAATGAATAATTTAGAATGAAAGCAGTTGCAGCATAATGATAAAATTACATAAATCAAAGAGTAGCTGCTCAAGCCAAGTATCTGCAGAAAAAAAAATAACAGTCTCTACTCTTCTGTTTACTTAGATGGTTATTTTGTTTGTGCAGATGTTCCAAAAACTATCATTACATGCATTTCTTTGTGATATTTGTAACCTACTTGAAATGCTTGCTCGAAGAAATTTTACTTCTCTATTGAACACATCCGTTAGCCTGATTCCTTTCTTGTTGTCCAACAGAATCTGTACTTTAAATGGCAGGCACAATTCAAGACAAGTGCCCACTTAGAACAAAGTAGAGAATGAAAAGAAAGAAGGAACTTACTAATTACCAGATGCCTATTTTGCCCTAAGCACTGTAGAAGATGTTTTACTATTTTATTTTATTTTTCACAATGGCTTTCTGAATTATAATAATAGATAAGATTAGCAAAATATCCGTATTTATTGTTTAATGTTATACAACTATATAGTACTGGAATCACATTGAATGGTCTGTTTCACCCAAACCTCCAGCTCTTTTGAATATGTAAGAAAGCAATCTAAACATTTGAAGTCATCAGTAAAGCAAAAATGGCTGTAAAATAAAATATTTTATAAAACCAGAAATTTTAAAATTCTCAATCCCAGATAAAAACAGGATGGCCAGTACTTGTTTGATATAAGTAAATGTTATTCCAAAAATCTTAACTTTTGGGGGTACCTTTACCTTTCTACAACACGATGTTTTTCCCTTGTTAAGGCAGAGTCATATTTTAATACAAGGATTTCTAGAGCTATTTGCAAAGAAATCTTAGCCTGGAGCTCACTGCTTGGAAATGGCCCTCTCTTCTGATTAGATTCATGCTAAAATTCACCACATGTCAAATCGAGTTAAGAATTAAAAGTCATATGTGCACAATTGCCTGAATAGCTTATCGATTCAAAAATTTTTTTTAAATAGTGAGTTCAGCAAAATCAGAAGGGCAACAAAAACCAATCATTTCGACCAAAACGATTCATTCCCTAGCTACATGCAGTCACAAAGAGATGAGAGGGCTATCTGCATCAACATAAGGCTGCACATTGTCACAGGCTATGTGCATTACCTATTTCCTTGCTTAGGAAGAAATCAATGCTGCCACATTTTGTTCAGCATTGCTTGAAATATTCATAGAAATTTATTCTAGAGAAAGCCTAATTTGATATATAAATGTTTATATTCTAATTGCCTATATAAAAATTATTACAGTATTTCTAGATAAAATATTGCTTAGTAATAAAAATATGTTATTATATTAAAACTATTGGTTTTAAAAGTATACCAAGTCCCATTCTATAGTTTTTTTTTTAATAAGTCTGCAATTAGGCAAATTACTACATTAAACTATCAAAACATTCACATATGGGGGAGCATTAGATTTTAATATGTTTAATAGGCTACACGAATGTATTAAACAATAAATTCTCTTGTAACTATTTCTTTTATATATTATTTATATGTAATATATATTATATATTACAGTCATATATTTGGCTATTCCAAGTAACGTGTATTTCTACCTTCATAGCAAACAGAGCCTTTGATTGACCATTAAAATCTTTCAGTTCTTCTGAAAGAAGAACTTTAAGTTTTGGACCTATAGTTAACGGTTAAAAGAAAAAGTTCTATAACCTCATTTACATGCACATATACACTTGGTTTGCCACCAATTAAAATAAAAATACTTATTGGGGCTGGAAAATTATTTTTACATAATAAACAAAATACTGACATGAGACATTTTTATTGATCCACTATGGAGACTGTTGTTATACAGAGAAAAACATATTAACATATAAAGGATAGTTATTCAGTACATTAGGCACCTGGGGGTCAAAGAGCAAGCTAGAAAATACGGGAATATTAAATTGTTATATCATATGTGATCTTGGCGTAGCTAAAATAGAACCAGTCGTAATCATTACTACTCCTTCAAAAATCCTTAACCAGTTATTGACTAGATAACTAATATCCAGTATAAAATGGAAATGATTTTCTGGAAAATAATACTTTTTTGAAGAAAGGGTATTAGTTTTCAGAAAGTGAGTGAACAATAAAGAAAATAAACAAATAACCTATTAGTCCAATTTAAATTTTAAAATTAGTGAACAATAAAAAACCTAATAGTCTAATTAAAATTTTCAAATTTTCAACATCAATATTAGTTATCCCTTTACTTAAAGTGTATTTTATGTCATAGGAAATATGCTGCATCAAAATAAAAGATAAAGAGGGCCGTTATATAACTTGTTATTTTATACCGTTTTGTGGTTTGGAAATTCATAGAAAATGAAGATTTGATACTCTGGAAGTGAGATGCAGTTGCCATGACAACCATGAGGCACAATACTGCATACCACTGTTGAAATGGCATTTGAATATCAGAAAGAATCTACTTCATTTTGCATTATTTTTCTCAGTTTAAATGATATGAATAATATAATTCTGTGTTTTGTTTTTAAGTAGGTGGATTTGTTATAATTTTAGGAAGGGAGGCTGATTTAAGAAAAAGTAAATGTGTAACAAGTGAATATAAGAAATTCCATGATTTTTCTAAAATTAATTATTTATATAAAGATGCCACAGTAAATGATATTTGCCTCATATAAAAGACAACTTAAAGATTTTAATTAATATAATATTCAGTAATTTAAATTGTTTCATGACATTTACCCTAATGTAAATTACTTTCAGTGCAAGTATATGAGCCCGACCCTCCTTAAATCTTTATGGTAATAGTTCCAGCTCTACTACATTGTCTCTCTTAGGGTGTCTTCATAAGCAACCTATTTCCAAACTGTACATATTACCTCTGCCTAAACCTTCCTCCTCACATAGTCCCTGAACCACTGACAACACCATGTTGCCAATTGCCCAGCCTCAAACATTAGTCTCCTTAGGTTTTTTATTCTCCTTGCCATCATTTAACAAATAATAAACTAATCCTACTTAGTCTATCAGTAGAATACTCTGGTGATCCTTTAATTTAAATATTAGTGCAATATTCATTTTGTATTATCAGAAGAAATATTAATTTTCTATTAGTAATTGTTTACCCATTTGTAAGTGAAATACAAGCATTTCCTGGAGTCAAACATATCCTGATCTAGGAATGAAGAGAGGGAGGAGTGGAAGAAACCAGAAGGGAAAAACTGGAAGAGTACCCTGTTGCACTGCTTGGTATTGTTCTGTAACTGTGAGCAAAACAAGAGAAGCTGTTTGGAAAGGAAATGATTTTTAAAAGTTGTGTGAAGAATACTTCTTATAGAAAAATGGGGAATGCCTTAAAAAACAAGAATTAGTGGCAAAAAAAAAAAGAAAACAGAAATATTCTACCATAGTTCAAGAAATAGACAATGCAGACATGGACTAAAATATTGTGAGTGAAATTTTAATAAATTTGATTAATTGAAAACTTGTCTTGGTGCTTTAAAGTAGGGACACATATTGATTGGTCAAAAAAGTAGAAAAAGTGTGGTGTTTATTGTAAGTAATTAGAAGAATACTTAGGATTTTGATAGATAAATGTAAACAATGGAGAGTCCTTGAAACAAAAAGAAAAGAAAGACATAAACAAAAGAATTGTATGAGCAGTGCAGTGCTTGTTTATGGAAAATAAGATTATTTTTAAAATTGAGAAACCTAGAAAAATAAGGAAGCAACAAGTAAAATTATGACTAGTTTCTTTACAAAAGCGTCAGATCATATGGATACTTGTCATAAAGAATATTTGCTAACTATCATACTTCTTTAAGATTCTGAATTATTTTAATACTAAGCAATTAGGATAAATGAATAACCAATAATATAATTTCAGTGGGCAATTTTGACAAATGAGTTAATCTGTAATTTTACTAGCTATATACATACAGAATCAGGATTGTGCAATAGAAATGTGTATCTTTTTGGATAACTTCAGAACCAAAGATGAAAAAGGAAAGGGAAGAGAGGAAGCTGAAAAACTGCACAGGGAGAAGACAGTGAGAAACAAACTATTCATAAAGCACAACTACAGAAAGGCTCAGGAACTGAAGGCCCTAGCTGAAGGGGCAGGTGGAGGCGAAGCTGGATACTGAAAGGAATATTAGTCAAATGTCCACAGTAAGAGTATTTAGATCATAAAGCCATTCTCTATTGAATTTCTCTAGGTAATAACTGCTCCTCTACCTAACAAAATGTATTTGCTAGACAAATCTCATTAGAAAGCCTCTAACACTGGGCCCACTAAGCACAGTAGAAACTACAAAGGACCTACTTCCATAAAGCGTAGGAATCAGTGAGAAATCTTCCCATTCTAATAACAGCAACACCCAACCATCAAGCGTGTCTGGTCTCTAAACATAGAAAGGAGACGGATGATTCTACTCAAGAGAAGAAATATCACCTTGAAGAAATTATCTTTTCTCTTTCACATTTTGTAGTCTTCCAATGAAATGCCAATTTCTTTGCCATCACATGAAACAACTTTCCTTAAGACTAGAACTTCCATCATTTTATCATCTCTAGAGGAATGACGGAAAAATAATTAATACTTAAATTTCATATTTATAGAACATCATAAATTTCAAACTTCTAGCATGCACCCAGGGCCAATTATCTGTGAACTAGACTGTTGAACCCAAGGCTTTTGTTTTCAGGGTTACATGTTTTGAAAAAATTCTTTAAAAGTTATCCAGGACATGCTGGAAGGATCCTGGATAATCTTAGATTGTACTTTTGTTTCAAATAAACCAATAACGTGAATATTATGCAGAATTAAACATCTATCACCTTTCAAGACCTCTCCTGAAATTTCATCTAGGACTAATAAAAAGTCATGTTAAAATGACTGCACTAAAGAACTATCTATAGTTCAGTATTATGTTTAGCATCTCTATTCATGCACAGTCTCATAAAACAAGAATAAGCTAGTATTTCTATTAACTCAAAACATATTTTCATGATACATTTTAGTGTTGCCTGACAAGGCTAAATAGAATACTTTATATTGATTTCTTCAATGATACAGGCTTAGACATATAACCATTTTCAAGTGAAATACTCTATACATATAAACACTGTCATGTGTACAAACAACTAAATATACAAGAGCTGCTATTTTTTTGAGCTCTTATTATTAACCTAGTGCTACTGAATTAATGCTCATATGAAATCAGTACTATGTTTATATCTATTTTATGGATAGGAAAATTAAGGCACAGACATGTTAAGGCAATTTCCTAGGTTATATCACTTGTAATTGTCAGTCAGGATTCCAACCTATGTGGTTTTGCTCCAAAAGCACTATGCTGTACTGCCTCTAATAATCACAATGTAAAATGTAATCATATATTGATACTGTCTCCAGACACAAAATTTGTTCACACAATTTGAAAAGATCCTCTCCACTGATGAGTTTTCCGTATCTCTGCTTACCCAAAGCTGTGGAGGCTGTTGTGTTCTTACTCCACTCTGCTTTGTTTCTCAGCACAATTAATTTCTCATTGTTCACCATTAAAGTCAATCCCAGGTGCTATGCTCATTTCCACCTCACACAGCTGATGGCTTCCTACTGTGTTAGCCAGTGTTTCTCCAAGTTTGATTCGATCACAGCCTGAGAAACTATTACCTAGGGTACTTGTTTAAAATGCAGATTCTTATCCCCAGCCTAAATGTACTCTATCAGATACTTTGAGGTGTGGCATCCAATAATCTCTGTTTTGCTACAAAATATTTCATGTGTGTGAGCTTTTTATTTACACAAACAACACATGTTATACTCATATTTCTGAATGCATAAGTAAGAAACTGTTATAGTTGTTATTCATCTTTATGGAATTAGACAATGAGAAGAAGGCTCTAGAGACACTAGAGGTAGTCTAAAGACATTAGCTTTTTAAGCAAAACATTTTGTTTCAAAATGTTCTAAATTTTTAACAAGCACCTGGATAATTCTTAGGCTCATGATTTTTGAAACCGGGGTGTTATTCTAACATCCCACTAATGGTTTAGGATAATTAATATTACCTATTAATTTCCGTAAGCTTCATAGTCACATCCAAACTCAATTCCTTTGTGACACAGTTACAATTCCCTTTCTTCCTCATTTGAACTTGTTCTCTTTAAATGCTATGCTATATCCCCAAATTTCCAGGTGGCTTATTACCTCCCTCAGCTCAGATCTGCTCATCAAAAGTCACCTCATCAGAACTTCCCAGACCAATTTACAAAACAACTCCTCAAGCATGGAGGAAAAAGGTGCTGACCTAATTAAATTTGGAATAATGTAGAATCTGTAAGAGTAAAGGTAAAAGCAACTATACATAAACGTGGCACATTATTCAGTAAAGTTTATTTTTCAAGGGAGTACATGTTAACAACTTTGAAACTACTATACATGTATACTTGAACTGAACAAACAGTAAATGAATAGCAGAAGGCGGGAACCATGTTTCTCTCTGATGAAGAGAGAGGTTCAGATAAGCAAGGGAGGAATTCCAGAATGACTCATACAACATTGGACTAGAGTTGGAGTCGTCAATTAAATATAAACATATGTTTAGCATAATATACATACAGGTGAACATACATAGTGAAATTATAGACATACGTGTGTACTAGCCTGTGTATACACACTGTATTAGGTTATTATGCACACATAGATTTCCAATCTCTCTTGGCTGACAGTCTAGATACTGTGACACCACAGTAGCAACAAACTCACCCACTGCTGATATCTTGGTTTGCATTTCTTTATCTTTCCCAATAAAAATGATCAGGGATCCTTACAGAACTGACTTAGTCAAGGGCTGGGACAGAGAATATCCAAAATGAGCCTGGAGCATCTTGTGATGTCAGAAAGTAAGGAAGTGATTTTTTAAAATGTTGAGAACATATCAAAGAGACAGCAGGAAAGCAAATGATTTCCCAGTGATCAAATCTGGACTGGTTTGTACAAGAAAATGAGTATTGGATTGTAATCTAATGTATAGATAAATATCCATGGCTTCATCCTAATGTAAATGAATGACAGAATACACTTTTTAAATGAAGGAGACTAGACAGATCTCCTGTGCAGAATTCCCAGTAGTTCATGTAGATATTGCTTCCTTAGGGTGGTAGAGTATGACTCACAACCGCTTGAGTATGAACTGCATATAATGACTTTCTTCCAAAGAGTACAATATGAGAAGAGAGAAGAAGAACATTGTTTACAAGGGAAAAATCTGACAAAGAGTATCTCCACCAGGTCAAAGACTCATCAACACCGGTAAGGCATGTTGATAGAATATAGTCTAGATGTGATATGATGACAATGACATTTTACATTTGTGAGCAGCCCAAAAACCCATATTCTTAGTTTCTGAGTAAAACACCAGACAAACCCAAACTGAGGGATATTCTACAAAACACCTCACCAGTACTACTCACAACTATCAAGGTCATTAAAAAAGGGAAAAATCTGAAAAGCAGTCACAATTTAGAGAAGGTTAGAAGATATGATAACTAAATGTAACATGGTATACTAGTTGGTGACCTAGAGAAAAAGGACATTAGGTAAAAACAAGGAAATCCAAAGTTTGAACTTTTATCTCACCATTGCTTCATTATTTTTGGCAAATGTATCATATCAGTAGAAGATATTATCAATACAGTAAACTACTTATGAATAAAAAAGTATATATTTGCAAATGTAATATAAAGTTAAAAGACTATTCTAAATTTTTAAAACAGAAAATAATCTCTCAACCACAGTATTTAACACCACATACACTTTTTCTTATTATGTCAAAATACATCTAACATAAATAATTTTATCTATATTTAATTGTACAATTCACATTCACATTTATGTGCAACTGTCAATCCTATTAATCTTCAGAACTTTATCTTCATTCCAAGTTGTAACTCTGAATCATTAGCAAACAACTTGCTATCTACCCTAGACCCTGGCAGCTACCATTCTGCTTTCTGTGTATATGAGTTTGAGCACTTGAGGTACCTCATAAAAGTGGAATCGCACAATATTTGGCCTTTTGTGTCTGGCTTATTTCATTTAGCAAAATGTCTTTAAAGGTATTTCCTGTTGTAGCATGTATCTGAATTATATTCCTTTATAAGATTAAATAATATTCCATTGTATATACCACATTCAGTCGGTGGACATTTGGGTTGTTTCCACCTTTTGGCTGCTGTGAGTAATGCTGCTGTGAGTAATGAACATTGGTGTAGCGATATCTATTCAAGTCCCTGCTTTCAATTCTTTTGAGTATGTACCCAGAAGTAGAATTGATGGGTCACATGTAAATTCTATCTTTAATAATTTGAGAAACTTCTATACCATTTCTATAGTGGCTGCACCATTTTATATTATCACCTGCAATACACAAGGATTCAAATTTATCTACATTCTCACCAACACTGTTTCTGTGTTACGAGATTTTATGTTTGTTTGTTTTTCTTTTTTGCTTTTTATAATAGCCACCCTCATGTTTGTGAAGTGGTATCTCATTATGGCTTTAATTTGCATTTCCCTCCTGATTAGCCATGGTAAGCACTTTTTTAATGTACTTCTGGACTATTTGTATATCTTCTTTGACGAAATGTCTATTCTAGTCCTTTGCCCATTTTTTAATTGGATTATTTTTCTTTGGTGTTGAGTTGTGAGAGTTCTTGATGTATTCTGGATATCCCACACATCCTCATTATTTTTTCTTTGCAGTAATTACCTTATATATGTTATACTATATCCATATAACAGGAGCATTGAATATGTAAATGCAAGTTAATACTACTGCATAATGCAAATATTAGTAGTCTATTCCTATGGCACATACTTGTAAACAGAAAAAATAGGTGGGTTCTTTGCTTGTTTATTTTATTCTTATTTAATGCATTTATCTCCAGTAAAAGTTAGAATACGTTAAAAGCCAAGATATGTCCCATAAGTTGGATACTCTGACTCAGAGTTCACTTCAATCTTTTAGTATGTGTTCTATAGAAACCAGAAAGTCAAAACTAAGTTTCCTAGATTCCCCTTTTTTTCTGGAGTCTCCATGTGACCACAAATAAAAAACGATGAAGAAAAGGAAATTAGAGTTAGGGAGACTAGATCATGTAGCAGAGGTATTTGATTCCTCTAAAACAGCTGTGTTAAATTCTACTGATTGATTTCCTAGATATTAGATTAATAGGTTCAAGGCAATGTGTATTAACAACAGTGGAGTTTTGTCTCTGTATGGGATCCAAGACTGGTTTTGTTTTTCCCCAAATACTGCACATATTTAAGTTATCTGATAGATTTCCTTTAAAGTGTCCTTTGTGATTAATTACTAAAATCCTGACCTACAAAGATAGGCTCCTAAAATCTATGTTGTTTCTACTTTATATATTATAATTCATAATTTTTAAAATTCAATTACCTTCAATTACCCCTTCAATAAACTATATACTCTCCCTTACTCACAAGTGTGCCCTAATACTTTGCACAATTTTGGTACATACAAATTTCTCATTTAGTGGCACAAATAAGCCAGTAAATGGACAAACGAGTAAGTGACTAGTCATACTATACAAAAGAGCTAAAGACAATGTAATTTTAGATGATAAGTTCTATGACTGAGAGAAAATTGCTTAATTTCTCTTAGGTTTACTTTATTTATAAAGCAGATATAATAATATTTACCTCATAGGTTTATTGTAAGAATTAAATAAAGTAATGATGTTTTTAAATTACTCATCAGCCTGTCTGCCATATATAACATAATACAAATGTCAGATACGTCTATGACCTGCAGCCTTCAAGAGATTAGAATTTTTGGTGGGTGTTAACAAGTTACAGAAGCACAGAACAAGGTTATATTAACTAAATTTATAAATTATAGAAATTATGATTTTTGTTACTATTGTAACAATTGTTGCTATTTCTATATTAAAATGTTCAATCAAATTTAAAAGCTTACAAATCACACACACACACACATATGCGATATCACTTTTTAAAAAAAAAAATGATACCACATTTAATACAAAACAAAATATTTATAAATTATTGTAAGACTGTAATAAAAATTATTTCAATGGCTGGGCACAGTGGCTTATGCCTGTAATCCCAGCAATTTGGGAGGCTGAGGCAGATCACAAGGTCAAGAGACCGAGACCATCCTTGCCAATGTGGTGAAACCCTGTCTCTACTAAAAATACAAAAATTATCTGGGCATGGTGGTGTACACCTGTAGGCCCAGCTACTCAGGACCCTGAGGCAGGAGAATCACTTGAATCCTGGAGGACGAGGTTGCAGTGTGCCAAGATAACACCACTGCACTCCAACCTGGCAACAGAGTGAGGCTCTATCTCAAAAAAAAAATTAGTTTATTAATTCACATTATAAACTCATTTCTTATGAATAAGAATGACTTTATTTTATCAATGAAGTTTCAATCTTAAGCCATTTTAAAATTTGCCATTGTAATTCTATAGCAATATATACTATGCCATGAAAATAACATTTCTAAATTTGTATTTCAAAATTTTAACAGTATGAAATCAGAAACAAAAGAAGAGATATGGTACCTAATATCACAGCAAAATAAAGGATCATAAGAGACTAATATGAATAATATTATGCCAACGAACTGTATAACCTAGAAGAAATGGATAAATTCCTAGAAACATAACCTACATAGACTGAATCAAGAAGAAACAGCAGGTCTGAACAGACAAATAACAAGACAAGAGATTGAATAAATAATAAAAAAAGATATCGTATCAAAGTAAAGTTGAGGACCAGATGGCTTTGTAACAAAATTTGACTAAACATTTAAAAAGAGCTAATGCTAATCTTCTCAGTCTCAAGAAATTGAAGAAGAAGGAATTATTTTAAATGCATTTTCAAGGCAAGCATTATCCTGATAAAAAAGCTAGTCAAGGACACTATAAGAAAAAAAAATTACAGGTCAATATCTGCTGTGAACTTGGATGTAAAAATCCTTAACAAGATATTAGCAAACCAAATTTAAAACAATGATTCACCATGATTAAGTGGGATTTATTCCTGGGATGCAAGACTGTTTCAACATATGCAAACCACCAATAAATGTGTTATATCATATTAACATAAAAGATGAAAATCATATGATTATTTCAGTAGGTACAAAAAAAGCATTTGACATAATTCAACACCCTTTTATAACAACACCAAAAAAGAAAACTCTCAACAAATTAAGCATAAAAGAAATATACTCTAACAAAGTTCATAAAGTCCATTTATGAAAAGGCCACCGCTAATTTCATACTCAATGAGAAAAAATCAAAAGTGTTTCCTCTAAAATCAAAAACAAGGACAACTTGACTAGAAGTAGAAAGAGCACTTCTAGCCAACATAACACTGGAAGTTCTAGCCAGAGCAATTAGACAAGAAACATAAATAAAATATATCCAAATAGAAAAGAAATAAATGAAATTGCTGTGTTAACTGATGACATGATCTTACATGTAGAAAACCCTAGACTTCAAAACAACTGTTAGAACTGATAAAGGAATTCAGTTAAGTTGCAGGGTACAAAATCAACAAGCAAAAATTGGTAGTATGTGTCCACACTGACTGTAAACTCTTTGAAAAAGAAATTAAGAAATCAATCCCATTACAATGATATAAAATGATAAAATACTTAGTAAATTTAACCACCTAGATGAAAGATCTGTGTACTGAAAACTAAAACATTGATTTAAAAATTTCATATGACACAAATGAATGGAAAGGTACCTCATGTTCATGTATTGAAAGAATATTGTTAAAAAGTTCATACTACCCAAAGTGATTTACAGATCCAATGCAATCCTATCAAAATTCTTAGATCATTTCTTAAGGAAATAGAAATAAAAATACTAAAATTTATATGAAATCACAAAAATCCCTGAATAGCCAAAGCAATTTTGTGCAAAAAAGATAAAAGTGGAAGCATAACACTATACCTGACTTCAAAATCTGTTCCAAAGCCAATCAAAACAGCATGTCTTTATTCTGAAACTGGCATAAAAACAGACACATAGACCAAAAGGACAAAATAGAGAGTCTAGAAATGAATATACACATTTATGGTCAGTTGATATTCAACAAAGAGGCCAAGAATACATAATAGGGAAAAGATAGTCTCTTTAATAAATGGTGCTAAAAATTTTGATATCTACAGGCAAAATAATGAAATTAGAACCTTATTTAACACCATATACAAAAATCAATTCAAAATGTAATACATACTTAAACATAAGACCTGAAACTATACAGCTATTAGAAGAACACATAGAAAAAATGCTCCACAAAATTGGTAAAGATTTATTGAATGTGACCCCAAAAACACAGGCAACAAAAGCAAAAATAAGCAAGTGGAATTACATCAAACTAAAAAGTTTCTGTACAGCAAAGGAAACAATTAATGGAGTAATGGAACAGCCCACATATTGGGAGAAAATATTTGCAAGCCATAATTTTGATAAAAGTTTTATATCCAAAACATACTAGGAACTTGAACAACCGAGTAGAATGAAAGCACATTAATCAATCAAAAAATACACAGAGGACTTAAATAGGCACTTCTCAAAAGAAGACATATAAATGTAATATATGTATGTATATATGTATGTTTGTGTTTATATATATGTATATATATGTATATAAATACACACACACACACACACACACACACACACACGTAAAGCTCGTCAACACTAAGCATTAGGGAAATCCAAATGAAAACCACAATGAGTTGTCACATGTTTGAGTGGCTACTAACAAAAAAAAACAAAAGATTGCCTAGGGTGTGAAGAAAAAAGAATCCTAGGCACTGTTGCTGGAAAAATAATATAGCTGTTTTTAAATAGTATAAAGGTTTCTCATAAAAATAATAAGAGAATTATGATATAATCCAGCAATCCAATATGTGAGTATATATACAAAGCAACTTAATTAATCATGCCAAAGAGACATCTGAAGCCCCTGTTCATTGCAACATTATTTACAATTGCTAAAATATGGAAGAAAACTAGGTGTCCACCATCGAAATAATGAATAAAGAGCATGTTGCGTATACAAGCATTCCTTATTTATTGCACTTTGCTTTATTTTGCTTCACAGATTTATATTTTTTAAGTGGAATGTTTATGTCAAGCCTACACTGAGCAAGTCTAAGTGCCATTTTTCAACAGCACATGCTCATTTTGTGTCTCTATGTCATATACTGATAATTCTCACAATATTTCAAACCTTATTATTATTATTATATATGTTATGATGATTAGTGATCTTGGATGTTACAATCGTAATTGTTTGGGAGTGCCATGAACTGCACCCTTATAAGATGACACACATCAATAAATGCTGCTTGTTTTCTGACTGCCCGTTCAACTGGCTGTTCTCCACTTCTCTCCCTCTATTCTGGCCTCTCTATTCCTTGAGACACAACAATATTAAAATTGGGCCAGTTAATAACCTTAAAATGGTTTCTAAGTATCCAAGGGAAAGGAAAGGTTTCAGATTTCAATGGAGGAAGTAACTGATGATGTTGTGGAAATAGCAAGAGAATTGGAATCGAAATGGAGTCTGAAAATGTGACTGAATTGCTGCAATCTCATGATCAAACTAATGAATGACGAGTTGCTTCTTATGAATGAACAAAGAAGGTGGTTTCTTGAGACAAAATCTATTCCTGGTGAAGATGCTGTAAACATTGTTAAAATGACAAAGGATTTGGAATATTATGCAATCTTAGTTGATAAAGCAGCAGCAGGGTTGAACATTGATTTCTATTTTGAAATAAGTTCTATTGTGAGTAAAGTAGTATCAGACATCATTGTCTGCTACAGATAAATCTTCCATGAAAAGAAGAGTCAGTGTGGCAATTTGTACTGCATTCTTATTTTCAGAAATTGCCACAGCTACAACATTCAGAAACCACCACTCTACTCTCGTCAGTCAGCAGCCATCAACCTTGAGGCAAGATATTCTACCAGAAAAAAATTATGACTCGCTGAGGACTCAAATGACTATTAACAATTTAGCAATAAAGTACTTTCTAAGTAAAGTATATACTTTTTAGATATAACGCTATTGCACTTAACTACACTTAACTACAGTGCAGTGTAAACATAACTTTTGTATGTGCTAGGAAACCAGAAAAAATTTATGTGGCTTGCTTTATTGCAATATTATGGTTGCTTAGAACCAAACCACAATATATCTGTGGTATGTTTGTGTAAATAATGAAATAATATCCATTCATAAAAAAGAAGAAAATATCGTTATCTGCAACAACATGGATAAACCTGGAGGATGTTGTGCAAAAAGAGATAAGCCAGGCACAGAAGACAAATACCACATGTTCTCACTTACATGTGAAATCTTAAAAAGTTGTACGCATAGAAGTAGAGAGTAGAGTGGGGATTACCAGATGACAGGGGAGGGTGGCCAGTGGGGAAAAGGGACAAGATGATAAAAAGGTACAAAGTTTCAATTACATAGAAGAAATATGTTTTAGTGATCTATTGTACAGAATGGTGACTATAATAAATAACAATGTTTTATCTATTTTAAAATTGTTAGAAGAATCGATTTTTAAATGTTGGCATCATAAAAAATAAGTATGCGAGTTGAAGGACTTATTAATTGTCTGATTTAATCATTACACATTGTAAGGAAACATCAAAACATCACATTATGCTCCATGAACACACACAATTACTATTTGTGAATAAAAACTAAAAATAAAGAAGTCAAAGAAAATATTATAATCAGATAAGCATATATCTTTTATTTGATTAATGGTACACATGGGCACAATATGATTTTTTCTGTTTGAGTCAATGGAATACACATTATTTCCTGAAATTTTCAACAAATCTGCATAACTAATATTGGGTTTGACCCATTATAATTTAATGAAATAAATATGTCTCAGTTTTAAAACTTCACTGTGATTATTATTTTAAAAAAAACCTCTTATTACATCACTTTGTAAATTGAACAAAATACTTATTGTTGTGAAAATGGCATTAGAAAAAGATTTAATCTTTTTTTCCCTACCCATTATACAGTAGACCCTTGAATAAAACAGGTTTGAATTTGGCCAGTCGGCTTATGCACAGATTTTCTTCAGCCTTTGCCACCCCTGAGACAGCAAAATGAACTCCTTTTTCTCCTCCTCCTCACCGTACTGAAAGTGAAGACAAGAATGAAGATTTTTATGACAATTCACCTCCACCTAATTGTAAATATATTTTCTCTTCCTAATGATTTTCTCAATAACTTTTTTTTGCTTATTTTATTGTTAAGGATACAGTATTTAATACATATAAGGTACAAAATACGTGTTAATCAACTGTTTATGTTTTCAGTAAGGCTTCCAGTCAACAGTAAGCTATTAAGTTTTAGGGCAGTCATAAGGTAAATGTGGAATTTCCTTTCTTTCTTTCTTTTTTTTTTTTTTTTGAGACAGTCTTGCTCTGTTGTACAGGCTGGAGTGCACTGGCACGATCTCAGCTCACTGCAATCTCTGCCTCCTAGTTCAAGTGATTCTCCTGCCTCAGCCTCTCAAGTAGTTGAGATTACAGGTGTGCACCACCATACCTGGCTAATTATTTGTATTTTTAGAAGAGACAGGGTTTCACCATGTTGGCCAAGCTGGTCTCAAACTCCCGATCTCAGGTGGTTCCCCTTGACTCATCCTCCTAAAGAGCTAGGATTACAGGCGTGAGTCATCACACTGGCCCCTTAACTTTTGCACTGTTCAAGGGCCAACTGTATATGCACTCATTTACTTAAAAGCTCACTCTGAATAAAAGTGTTCTAAGTGAATTAAAATTGTTTTCCATTCTTAAGCACATTAACATAAGTAGCAATAGTAGTAATGATAATAATAATAGTAATGTCTAATACACAAATAGTACCACTATGTTCCAGAAATATCCTACATACATTAGTTTTACTTATGATTTATGAAAATATATTATCATCAGTTTACAGAAGGAAAAACTGAGAAGGAATAATTAAATGAATGGGTCCAGATCACACAGTATATTAAACTCTTGTTGTCCAACTTCAGAAAAGATGTGCAATAAGTGTTCATTTTTTTTGTGATTTTTATTTAGGAAATCTGAAGCAGTTTGTGGATGAGGAAATAGCAATGTCATTTTTACATATTAAAATATACCATTTCTTAATGTATGAGATTGGCCAAGATTCAAAATTTACATGAATTATTTTGGATATGTGAAACAGGCATTGTCTTGCATTTTCAATTGTGTGGTAAATTACTGAGGGTGCCGTAGGTGGCATTATGGCAATTTGACACAGCTATGTACTTTTTAGTTCCTTATTTCATCGATTTTAAGGTATTCATAATTGTACTATATTATATTGATTCTGAGGCAAATTTTAAAATCTTTAAAACTGAATGTATTAAATAATTGATGGTATATACTATTTATCTCATTTTTTTTTCTTTCTTAATGGTACCAAAAATAATGCCATACCTTACAATGAAAGAAAATATTTGACAAAATGTGATAAAAAATATATACATATGTTTATTCACATACAAATACAAGTAGTATCAACATTGGTGTAAGAACTAATGTTAGAAACTATAAAATTCAAAGTAAATTGTGATATGTCCATCAATGAAGTGCTTTGCAACCTTTAAAAATAAGAAGCCAGAACTATATTAACTTTAAAAAACTGCTTTACATTATAATATGTGAGAAAATATGTCAAAGAACACTCTATTTGTGTAAAGATCTTGCTTTACATATGGTTTTTATCATGGTTGCATCTAGGAGGGGAGGGATTTGGTGACAAGAAGGAATGAAAGCTGATTTTTCATTGTATATCACTTGTAACACTGAATTTTTCTCCAATTGCAAATTTTACCTTTTCAATAATTAAATATATATTTTAAAATGCAATTTCAAAACACTTTCTCTATGACAACTTACGTTAGAACAATTCCTTTTAATTTTGAGATCAATTACTACTATAAGTTTTCTGAAGATGTAGTTCTAATTTTTAAGTTTGAGAATATAGCCATTATTTTTTCTTTACTCTTTCCTAAAGTAACAATCAATTAACTGTATATTCTGTATCAGATATGTTCTAAAATTATTTAAAATATGTCATTGTTTATGAAATTGAATTGTATTTCTTTGGTTAGTCAAAGTATGGCTACATTGTTTAATATGATTTTTATTTAGAACGAAATATTTGTTGGTAAATTATTTCTTTTATGACTATATTTTGGAAATATACTTAGGTTTATGTTTCAATACTAGCAAATGTGGTATCACTTTATATTTAAATTATCTAAGATAAATTGTACATCCTCTTGACTTTTATTGACCTCTATCAGATCTTTGAGTAATACTTCATCTTTTTCTCTAGTTTAGAAATTTTTATAAGTTTTCCCTTGATAATTGTACAGTAGTTTTTAAGGGATATATATACACACACATATATGTATCTTGTATATATTTTTCTTATAAGAAATCTCTGCAGCGTGATCTGGAAATAACTTTCCATTCTATCAGAAAGTGAAATATATAGAATTAAATGATCAGCAATAGCTTTGGGTCCAAGAGCTTTATGAGTTAAATGTGCAGATGATATTAACCCTAAATAGGCAGCAGCAAGGTTCTAAGCCCAGAAACCAAAGAACCAACGTTTTAGCAGAAACTACAAAAGAATAGATCTTGCCTCAGCTATACCTTGCCTTTTATATTTGTTGTTTGTGTAGCAGGAACTAAAAAGCCCTTTGGATACATCCTGGAGTTGTTTTATCTATCCCTTATAAAGATAGAATCTTAGTTTAGAGACTTACCTAACCTTCTTCATTGACACTTTATAGTATGTGCTCCAGTGAGCCATAAAAATGCTCAGTTTATTGTAAAAAGACCCATCTGTTTCTTCAGGTGGTTTGTTTTACCCAGAGTTTTATATGACTATTGTGACTTCCCTCATGTTGTTCAATGCTTTCTATATTTGTTTTTCCTTTCAACTCTCTTTAGAGAAATAGAATTTGGTGCCCTCGTGTATTTTTAAATTTTTACTATCTACTGCTATTAAAAAGCAGCAATAATGAAATCATGCTGAGGTTACTTATTTGGAAAGCTAGAAGTATAATATTTAAAATCTTAAATTGGGAAATCTTGCAGAAGTGACTAACCACAAACAGAAAGCTATAATCACATGTTGAAATGAAAAATGCAAAGAAAATGTCATGCACTCCTCTGCTGTATTTAAGTGTGGGTGTTCCACAGAAAATGAAGTGTAGCATTAACATTATCAATGTGTTTATTCTTGTGAAGAATGAACATCTTAATGTCATCCTGAATAAATAATGTGGTTCTTGCTGAATTGATCTCTGAAGAAAGTACAAAGTATACAGCTAGAGGGGCCTTATTTACTCTGGTGAATAAGCTTGTATGCTGTGTGGGTGTCATGTTTATGTGCAGATGAACTGAACACCTGGAATCTTTAAAATAAACCATAAACTACTTACAAACATTTCTGTATTTAGTGTACTGGTAGATGAATATTCTCTGATGAAAAGTTATTCGCTAGTAACTAATATTTTGTAATTAGTTGTTCTACTATACAAGAACCCAGAACCTCGAAGGATTCAGCAGAATTACACCACAGAGTTTCATGTATAAACTTTCTTTCATCCTCTTTCTTAATTTATTTATTAATTTACAAATAAATTTTAAATTCCCAATAATATTACTGAAAAAGTTGTGTGACACTGACCTTTCCTTTAATTCCTAAATGAATATCTAAAGGCGTATGGCTGAGAGGAAGGAACGGCATCAGTCCTCTAGGGTCTTTGGATGCAATTTGAAATAGTTACCAGCATTGGTGATGGAGGTGGAATTGCCCGGTAGTTTACTTTTGATAGTAGACCTAAAGAGCTCCAGAACACCCACATGCAAATGATAAACAATCTATATACATGTTTATAACAAGACATGTCCGGTAAGCCTGAGGTCTGTTACTACTCATATGAGATATTGGAGGTTGGATACATATTTGAATATGCGCCTTTTTTCTATGTATTAATTTATATCTGCCAATTCACATGATCATCTGAAGAATCCTTTAGGGATAAAAGAAACCTGGATTCAACCGACATTGATGGTCTATCGTATAAAACATTTTTGGGTGAACGTGGACTAAGAACATTTAGGCAAACTTCATCAGGCCTCTGATAATTGAAATACTTCAAACTTCAAGGAGTAAAAGAGAACCACTGATGTGTCCACTACCAGAGTTAAATGTCATCTAGTCATGGAATCACCATTTTAGTGGCCATGGTGTTTGTAGAGATTTGAGGAAAATACCTGTTTCCTTTTGTTTGTGTCAGTGACTCTGTAAATTGAAAAGAATTCATCATTTATAGAAGTAATTTTCGGTCCTTAGACAATTTTTCTGTGGAATACTTCCTGACAGTGTGTAACATAGAACCATGGGCACTCAACCTCTTATATTAAAGCTAGCTGTGATATATGTTATTGAAACACCTACAATGTCTGTGGTCTTCTGTCTTGCATTTAGAAGAAACTGATAGAATTCTTGGGCCAAAGTGCATGAATTTAGTACTGAGATTATTTTTAATATAGTGCCAGATTACTTTGCAGAAACAGCAATGCAAAGTCACACCAGTGAGTACTCCTGCCAAAACACCTTATTCAGTATTCAATAATATATATGTTAAAGCTTTTCCAATTGTTGAGGTAAACATGGTATTGTGACTATATATTTTTTGTATATTTTGATTAATTCTTAGTGACATCAAAAATTTTCCCAAATGTATATTGCTCATTATATATATATACACACATACACATATGAATATAAATTATTTTTAGATTATTATGTTCATTTTATGTAGCAGGGAAGTATCAGGTTGGGGCAAAACTAATTGTGGCTTTTGCCCTAAATACAATGACAATAACCATAATTATTTTTGCACCAACCTAATGATAATTAACAAGTAGTATCAACAGTTTATAGAAACATTTTTCATCTAGCAAAATGTCTTGAAAGATTCTTCTCAGACAACATACTTGGAAGAAAACAAATTAATCTGTATAAAAAATGAATGGTGAGTCAGAATAAGGTAGAGAAAAGAAAAGAAGAGAGGAGAGTGAGAAGAGAGAAAAAAAATCACAAGATTAGGAAGCTCTAGCTTGAGGGAAAATGAGACAAGCAACAATTTTCCAGAGTCAGGATAGCCAAAAACTGAACAGGTTTCATGAGGCTATAATGAATATCACCTCAATGAATCAAAAGAAAATGATAATATAAGCCCATAGGAATTTGCATAACATTTGGGACAGTATAGGCTTTACAATTAGAAGCAGGATTCTTACTTTAATCTCTAACTAATTATATTTTTATGGTAAAGGGTAACCTCAGTTGACCTCCAAGTCAGGATAGTAATTAAAAGGATAGGTTCTGGAGTCTGACTTCTTTGCTTCGTATCCTGGATTCCACAATAACTAGGTTTGCAAACTTAATCTCTCTAAAATTCATCTAATCTGTTAAATGTAGATAATATTGGCACTTACATCAAAGGATTCTTATGAGGATTTACTGAAATAATCCTGAGAAAAATCCTCAGCTCAGTGTCTGACACAAAGTAAGCACTCATTAAATGTCAACCATTATTTATATCTTTCTGCATGAACATGTATATTATATAATCAGGAACAAAGAATTTGTCACATAAAATAATTTCATATTCTTCAATTTCACTGAATATTCTAATATGTGTATTTAGAAAGTATGTGTATTTTCTAAGTGCTTTAACATTTTTCAAATTGATACTTTTGATGGTATCATCTGGATATACCTTGTTTTATTTAACATGTGGTAGTAAAAGCTAATTCCTCAATTTTTATTATATATAGATATATGCAGACATAGATGTACATATTTGCTGGTATGATAAGTTAAATTATTAACTTGTATTTTTGATTAATATAATCAAAATATTTTTATCAGTTATTAGCAATGGCATTAATTTTTTCAATTGGCTCTTCAAATTCTCTGTATTGGTAGCCGATCAACATTTTTAACTTTACTAGAAAAAGAGCATATGCATTATGCTGTAAATAAATAAATAACAGATGTACTTTTCATATTCAATCTGTTTGCAATGTGAGGATTACCTGCTATTTTGCTCTTTTCTTATTTATGTATTTATATTCCAAAAAAAATTTAAAGACAGAATTAAGTCAGCTTACAAGTATGTATCATTAAAATTAAATATCTAGAAGGAAGTTACACCTAAATATAAAATGCATTACGTATAACAAATGCCTCCATATTTACTGTGGCAGTCAAGTTGAGAAAAAGCTCTGATCAATTCAGAAACTTTCAAAAGATATATAATAAAAAGAAAACAAATCTTCTGGATGAGAACAAATTACTGAAAAATATGTATTCTTTTGAAAAAAAATGCTCAATTTTTATTTTTCCTAAAAGCTTGTCTTAGTCTGTTTTTTGTTTGTAAAGAGAATTACCTAGCTGGGCATAGTTGCGCATACCTGTAATCCCAGCACTTTGGGAGGCCAAGGTGGGCCTATTTCTAAGCCCAGGAGTTCCAGACCAGCCTAGGAAACACAGGAAATCCCTGTCTCTACTAAAAATATAAAAATTAGCTGGATGTGTTGGGGCATGCCTGTAATCTCAACTACTTGAGCTACTTGAGAGGCTGAGGCAGGAGAGAATCACTTAAACCCAGGGTGGTTGCAGGGAGCTGGGCTAAAGAACAAGACTGTCTATAAACAAATAAATACATACATACATAAATAAGAAGAATACCTGAGGCTCTGTATTCCTGCTTTTTTTGGCTCACAATTTTTGATGGCTGGAAAATTTAAGGTTAGACATCTGCTTGTGGTCCACAGCCTCAGTGAAAGGGGGATCTGAGTACAGAGATCACATGATGCAAATGGAAGCCAAGGAGAGAAGGGAGAGGTGTCAGGCTCTTTTTTAACAACTAGATCTCATGAAAATGAAGAGAATGAGAACTTAGGCTGTCCAGGGAGGGCATAACCTATTTATAAGGCATCTACTATAATGACCCAAGTACCTCCCATGGGGCCTCACTTCCAATATTTTGGATTAAATTCCAGCATGAAGTTTGGATGGAAAAAAATGTCCAAACCACAGCAAGGACTATACACATTTTGCTGTTTTGTTTCCTCTTTATTGTCTGTTTACTGCAATAGAATATAAGCTGCATGAGAGTAGGTATGTTAGCATGTTTGCCAATGTATCCTAAGATTCTACAAGATAACTTCACACAAAATTGTTTCACAATATATATCTTAAACGTAAAAGTTATTGAAAACAAACAAAAAAGTAGAATAAAAAAAGCATACATGTACCACTCAGCCTAAAAAAATTTTAAAAACTCACCACAGTTAAGCTGAAGTATGCAGTAAGGTATACACATTCTTTATTAAGTCTTCATCTTTCCTCTGCAGAAGGAAAGACTATTTTGAATTTGTTAATTATACTTATGCAGTTACTTATGTGTTTATTATAAATGACTTTCTTCCAAAGCAATTAATATGCATTACTTCCATATCTTAAAACTTTATATGATGCTTGCTTTTTGTACTTAACATTTTGTTTGTGAAATTCATCCTTATGGATAATATGTCTTCATTGCTCTACAGTGATCCATTATATGAATATGTCACTCTTGATGAACTGAACTTGACTGCATCCTACCAAATTCATATGTTGAAGCCCTAATCCCCAATGGGATTATATTAGGAAATAGTGAGGGAATGTTTTCTCTTTCCGGGTCCACAAGGGGGCATAGTTTTAAGGGCAAGAACTTCTCAGCGCCCTGCCCCACTCCCATCTCTCTCCATCCAGGAGATTTAATAGTTTATGTTTAAATTTTGCGGGCACAGGAAGAAACTAAGGGTCAGTCACCCTAGTGGAAGTTTAAAGGAACTCCTTTCATTGGCCAGAGGAACTTGGGGAGGTGGGAATTTCTCCCAGGATAAATTCCTCTGCTCCTTCACCCACACCAGATTTCCAGCTCTCTGGAATCCCCTCCCACATGGAGGGAGCTCTCTTTCCACTCCTGGATTTCTCCTCTGGGGTCCCCTTCCACCCAGCATGGAAGCTGTCTTTCCTCTCCTGGCTTCCATCTTTCTGGATTCTCTCACTCAGTGTGAAGGGAGTTTTCCTTCTCTGGTTTTCTCCCTCTCAGAACCCTTCTCACTCCTTGTGAGAGCGGCTTTTCTTTCTTTCATTCAGTGTTGAGAGCTAGCTGTTTCTTTCTCTCTCCTTCTCCTTTTTCTCTCTCTACCTAAATAAATCACTTTGCTGCAACACTTTCGGGGTCTGGTATTTATTTCACAAGTGCACTGCACCATGGTCTCCTCAATCATTCTTGAGAGAGTGATAGACCAAGAACCTGGAGAAATGTCCTCTCAGGGAAGCTGAGGTCTCCCCTGAACCCCTGAACCCCAAAAATAGGGCTTTAGATGGGGTAATCAAGGTTAAATGAGATTATAAGGATGAGCCTCTAATTTAATAAGACTAGTATCATTAAAAGAAAAGGGAGAGACACCAGGTTGGTACAAACAGAGAAAATCTCATGTGAGATCTCAGGAGAAACCAAACCTACTGACACCTCGATCTTGAATTTCCAACTTCCAGAATCCTGTGAAATAAATTCATTTTCATTGGTTAGCGTTCATTTTCGAATTAGTGTTCATTTATGTGGACATCCTTTTCTGTATTTGGTCCGTTTTCCTGTTGTATTGTCTTCCCTTATTGTCAAAATTCCCCACAATCTTAATTCCTGTTGTGTTGACTTTCCTTATTATCTTTTATATAAGATCCTTACAGAATAGATATTTTAAATTTTATGATACTTACCTTTATCAACACTTTTCTATGTTTATATTTCAATGCTTTAAGAAATCCTTTATTATACTACATAATTAAAAGACTAAAATTAACTGTTAAATATTATGAAATTGTATCGTTTACTTTAAAATTTTAATCTACTTAAAATTGTTTAAATATTGTGTGGATTAGAGACCCAAATTTATTTTTTAAATAACATTTAATGCACAGCAAAATTTCACTTATAGTTCATATTTTTCCACAACTGTAAATTTAAAATTTTTATAAATTTCAATTCTTCCATTGCTGTCATTTAAGAAAAATTTATTGTATATTTATGTTGCATCAGAATAAGTAACATGGTATTCAATTATTAATTATCATAATTTGTCTATACAGTCTCTTAGGTGTTTTATATTTATAGTCACATAAGTACATATTCATTTGATTTATTATAAACTTTTGTCAATATTATATTACAAATTCTGCAATGACAAATAATGATTTTAAAATGATAAAAAAGGCAAAATCCTTTCCCCAAGGAAATTACATTTAAAATAGTTTCCTTTTTGTTAATTATACACATATTTCTCCTTACCTCATTAACCTTTCCAACATTTCTTCCCTTGCTGACAAGGCAGCTTGGCTTTTGGGGATTCATTTGATCCTGGAAAGGTGACTCCATTTCCAATAACATATAACAGAAGCCAATCAGTGTGTGAAATCTCCCAAGAACAGTGTTTCATGGGTGGCATATAACTTAAATTGGTTTAATCAGAATAGCTTTCAGAATTTCATGATAATTCTGGAACAAAAATATTTTCTTATGCTTGAAAACATGAACAAGGGACAACGTAAGCTTAAGGAAGCTTTGAAATAAACTCCTTGACAAGCGGAGTGGAAAAATGGAATAAAAAGAAAAAAAGCTGTTTGGTAATATGTTTGAGTCATACTGGATCATGTATTATTTGACTTATGTGATGCCCATCCAACTTTGGGACTTCTAAGTTACATACACCAATATGCTTGCTTGCTTGCTTTCTTCCTTTCTTCCTTTCTTTCTTCCTTTCTTTCTTTCTTCTTTTTTTTTTTTTTTGAGACGAGGTCTCACTGTTGCCAGGCTGGAGTGCAGTGGCGAGATCTTGGCTCACTGCAACCTCCACATACCGGGTTCCGGGGATTCTCCTGTGTCAGCCTCCTGAGTAGCTAGGACTACAGGTGCCCACCACCGTGCCCAGCTAATTTTTGTAGTTCTTAGTAGGGATGGGGGTTTCACCATGTTGGCCAGGATGGTCTCGATCTCTTGACCTTGTGATCCTCCCACCTTGGCCTCCCAAAGTGCTGGGATTACAGGTGTGAGCCACTGTGCCAGGCCTACATTTTCTTATTAAAAATCATTTTCATTAGGATTTTCCATTACTGGGTATATTTTAACACAAAATATGTATATAACAGATTTAGTTTCTCATAGAAAAAGGATTCTCTCTACCAGAATACAAGGTCTGAGATGAACGAAGGCTATTATCAATAAAATAAAAAATAATGCAAGAACTGAATACAGGAAATGCATGGACATAATTTTAATAAAAAAGTATGACATAAACCTATTTATTGTGGCTGAATTGTATGACACACACAAAAAAACACACATAAGCCTTTGGTATCAGACAAACTTGAATTCAAATTCGATGTTCCAGCTCTTAAAAGTCACATGATATGTACATGTCTGTGTCTGCATCCCTCACTAGTTAAATGGATAACAGTTACCTGATGTTGTTTTATGTATAGCGTGTGTGTGTGTGTGTGTGTGTGTGTGTGTGTGTGTGTGTGTGTGTGTAGATACATAGATCTAATCACAGGAACTAAAAATAGTGGGTTGGTAGATTGGCTTTAGTTTTCAAACTCAACTACACATATATCCATATTCCATTCCTGCCCACTTTTCTGGTATTTGCTGTGAATGGCAAGTGTCCTAAAATTTTGGGTGGATAAAGAAGCAAGTTAAATCAACCTTTTGTTGCTAAAGACAAGGCTTCCCAATTTTCTGGTTATATTATAGATACTACATTGGTAAATCCAAGGTCATACAGAGGCTGTATGATTTCTACTTCTGCTGTAATGTGTTGTTAACACCCACCTGAAGGCTGAAGCATGTGTATAACTGAGCTAAGCCTAAGTTGTCATGGTTGTGTGTTTTGTCTTATTTTGATTTTTTCCTGGAGAATATAGTAGAGAATCCATTTTGTTACCATTCTCAGCTTCCAGCATTTGCCCCTATTCATTTATTTATAGCCCCTCTCCTTCAACTTCAAAGATAGTAACATTGGATCCAGTCCTTAACCCATATCTCTGATCACATCTGACAAGGTTCTCCACTTTCTTTTCTTTCTTTTTTTTAGAACAGAACCTTGTTTTGTCTTATTACCAGAATTGTTCATCTGGTTCTTTCTCATTTGGGTAGATTATGTCAGAGGGAAGATCTGGGATTCAAGGGCTGCTGCTCAGATTCTTTTATTCCATGGGGTGCTCCCTGGATGTAGTGTTCTCCCCCTTCCCCTAGGAATGGGACCTCCTGGAGAGCTGAACTATAGTGATTTTTTTTGCTCTTTTAGGTCTAGCCACACAGGGGAGCTATCAGGCTCTTGGTTGGTACTGGGGAATGTTTGCAAAGAGTCCTGTGATGTGACCCATCTTCAGGTATAACGGTCATAGATACCAGCACCTGCTCTGGTGGAGGTAGCAGGGGAGTGAAGTGGACTCTGTGAGGGTCCTTTGTTGTGTTTTTGTTCAGTGTACCTGTTTTGTGTGGGTTGGCCTCAAGCCAGGAGGTGACACTTTCAAGAGTGCATCTGCTGTAATCCTATAGGAAGGATGCAAATTTAACCTAGAAACCCCTGATTAAGTATTTAGGTGTTTCAGGCAGTGGGCAGGCCATTGAGCTCACAAGAGAATATGAGCTTTGTTTTCAGGTGTCAGAGCGAGTAGGGAAAGACCACAGGATCTGTGGATTCTCTGAGATTTCCTGGTATGTTCCTGTGGTAATTATTGGAGCAAAATTTCATGATGTGAGTCTCCACATGCTGCTCTGTCCATCCAAGTGGGAGCTGCAACCTAGTCCTGCCTCCTATCTACCGTCTTTCTAGTATGTCAAAGATTATCTGTTTTTATTGACATGATGATCTCTCAAGAAAATATCTAGAAGTTCATTTTTATTCAGCACTTTGCTGATGTTTATTGAATTATTTGCTAGGCACAAGGTATAAAGATTTTTAAGTCATGATTTGTGTCTTCATTTAATCTCTAGAGACAGAGAGGTAAACAGATAGCAACAACAGAAGATCCCAATTGGAATAGGACAAGTACTTAAAGCTTCAAATATTGCAAAAGTGTATCAGAAAATGTTTCAAATATAGGATGGCATAAAAATAAAAATTGATACATATTTTAGATATCAGGAAAATTGAGAGAAAAAATTGATACCTTCTTTTAAAAAGGCACTAGTAACTTAATTGGAAGACTTGTCAAGATCAATGATAGAGAAAAAGAAATTTCAACCTGTTGACCTCTCAGGAAAGACAAATATATTGTATAGAGCATACTAAAATAAAATAATCTGGCAATGTAATAAAAAAAAGTATCAAGGTATAGGATTCAAAAAATGTGATTTGCCATTCAAATTACTTTTCCCAAATTTTTTCTACTTGATAGCTATTCTAGGAAATTCAAAGAACAGAATCTGTAATATTGGTTCTTGCAGTCTTTTTACAGGATTGTTGAGTTAGCTCCGTGAGCTGAAACTGCATGAACCAGTGCCATTTCCAAGCCTGGTGAAAAAACTTCACGTATATTTTTCCTGAAAAACAATGGAATTCAATGAAAAGTTATACCCTAAACAACGTTCTGAAATGGCTTGCAGCTGTTGTAAATATAGCCTATAAGTTATTAGATATTATAAATATTACAAAGCTAGATGTAATATTTTGCTCCCTTGGAATGACAGTGATTATTATTATTACTATTTTGTTCAGTCTTTCTCAGGATGAACATGGTGTTAATTTTTTATTACTCTTTTGCTATTTAATCTGTGATGTACACGATACAAAAAAGCAATCAGTATAGCAATAAACCAGCTTTATCAAATATTAATAGATTTGTCTTATTTGCTTGACTTTTTGAAAAATGAGTTCACAGTTTTTGAGTTCCTACTAACTTTTTAAAAGACATATTTAGCCTGATGTACTATGAAATATTTCAATATGTCTATAGGTACACAAAACAAAAAATATACTGCCCAAGATTTATCATGAAATTATTACATTTGTAGCCACTACCCAAGTTAAACAACAAAACATTTGCCAAAACCCATAGGTTTCTCTTCTGTTCTCTTCTGTTACTACTCTGTCTCCCTTCCTAAAGTAACCACAATCTTGACAATTTCTCTTGGGAATTTATCCAATAGAAATAAAAACACGTCAAAAATTTAAAAATACACCTCACTTTCTATTCAGCATCAGCTACTGGAGCTCTACTGGAATTCTCCTTGTCTATTCCCATTGTACATAGCCCCCCGTCCTGCCTCCTGTCCTCTGTACAGAGCCCCCATCCCGCTGCTGTTCTGGACCCTTCTCCTGCAGCAGCTCACTCCCTGGCCCCGATCCCCAGGACTGCAGCCAAGCCCAGGACTTCCTTTCTTACCATTCTGTATGCTTCCAAGGTGTGACCGTTTAAATTAACAGTGTTATTATTATTAAGATTATTAATAAAGATTTCTTTCTTAAAAAAATCAACTAAATCAAGTATCTGCAATTAAGTTTAATTGACACTGGGTTGCAGTTCTTCAGAATGTCAATTTCACTGTAAGTAAAACTTACTCCTGTATTCCAACACTGTAGGATCTCAATGCAAAGATGAGGGATTTATCTGGGGCGTCTTTTACCTCATGGAACTGTATGCACTCTAATTTTTGTTTCCCTGGTCTCATGAGACTCTCAGAAACAGTTCTTGGTGTCTCAAACTCTCAGTTACCTCTTTCTGAATTGGCACATACCCAGAGGGCTAAGAGGGCCCTAAATGCTAGGCTCAGATGCTTTGAATTGTACATTCTCCAACAGTTGAAGAATTCTTAACTTGCCAATTACTTGAAGCAGATGCTTCTTTAGTCTTTGTCCAGCTTTTCTTGTAGTTTTCAGTAGAACTGTTGAGTCAGATTTACTAGTGCACCAATTCTGGAACCTAAAGTCTCATCACTAATTTTTAAATACAAACATTACAGATATAATTAAAATGCTGCATTCTCCTTTATGATTGATATAGTTTGGATCTGTGTTTCCACCCAAAATTTCAAGCTCAATTGTAATCCCCAATGTTGGAGGTAGGGTCAGATGGAAGGTGATTGGACCATGGGATGGTTTCTCCTGAATGGTTTAGTATCATCCACCTGAGTTGTGATGATGAGTGATTCTCCCAAGATCTGGGCATTTAAAAGTATGCAGTGCATTCCTGCTCGCTCTCTCTGGCTCTTGCTCCGGCCATACCCATTCCCCTTCCACCATAATTGTAAGTTTCCCAAGCTTCCTATACAGCCTGCAGAACCATGAATCAATTTAAACCCCTTTTTCTTTATAAATTACATACTCTTGGTTATTTATTTATAGCAATGAGAGAACAGACTAGTACGTTGATCTTATTCCCCTCTTTTTTCCCTTTGTCTAGCACAGAACTACTATCCTAAATTGTAGTAATTTTTATTCCAAACATTTCATAGTTTATTTTCCACATACAGAAGTTCATACTTAATACATGCTAACCAGTTTGCATACTTTTATATTTTAAAATATATTACAATATTGAAATTTCCATTCTACAATTGTCTTACTTCAAAACATTTTTATGTGAAATTTCTTTGTTGATACATGAATTCTACTTCAAATATTTTATGAACTAAATATAATCATTTGTGAAAATATACTTCAAGTAAATTAACACTCTCCTTTTGATGAACAAATACTTAACTCTTAGAACTAATGTCCTAATACATGATTTTACACAAGTAAAAGATTTCTCCTGAAATAAACTTGGAACGTAAGCAGTTATTTAAAATATGTACATCTTCAACTTTACTAAATTTGTGTGCTTTCCAAAATTACCTAGTTTATATTCCCACCAACACCAAATCTGAGTTTCCTTTGCTCTGCATCCTTGATAACACAATACATTTTAGAATGTTAATATTTTATTTTCAATATGAAAGTTAAAAACATGATATTTCTGTTGAATTTGCAGTTTTGTATGCCATTCATTTTTTCTTCAAAAATGTATTAGCTACCATGATTTCTTCTCTGAATTGCCTTCATACATTTTAGCAGTTCTTCTATTCATTTTTTTTTTTTCGTATTGGTTTATACATTTGAGGTTTGAATCTTTAATTTTATATTTTTGTAATTCCTATTGTCTCAAAGCAGTCATTTATATTTGTATTTAATAGTGTCATATTTTAATATTACCACGTTTTTCAATGTTTTCATTTGTGGTGTGTTTTGTAAAATTTGTCTAAAAAATCTTTATAAGATATATAGAAAACATAAGTTACATGACTGTAAAACATAATCTTCAGTGGTTTAAAATTACAGTGTAATATTTCACACTTACATCAAGTGCACTGTGAAATGAATCAGTTGTTGTCCCTTTAATGATTAAATGATGCAGGTTGTTGATCTATTTAAAATTACAGTAATTTTAAATAGTAATCCTTCTATTACTGTTTAATGACATCTTATCTTTTAACGAAAAAACTTCATTGTAAAAGAAAAATGTTATAAATTATCCTCTAAGTTTCTCAAATAATAATTGCAATACATCTTTTCTGCGTATATTTTTAAGTAAATTACCTAATTTATGCAACATAGAACATTAAGTAGCTTAATAGCAGAGAAGTGATTCAATCATATGACTTCTGACTCCAGAAAACTACTACTAATTTCATCTATGAGTGACTAGAAAGAGTAGTTATAAGAAAATGATTTATCTTTGGATGATGTAGTGTCTTAAAATATAAATTCCTTATTTTTGTAATTGAACAGTGTAAAATATTGTGTCAAATATATTTCCTGTGTTTTATGACAGGTACATATTCTGCCCAAGCTGTTATTTAAAACAAGAAAGCATATTTCAGTTGTGTTGATTTAACTGAGAGAGGCAGAAACTACACATTACAAGTGCAACTCTATCATCTAACCATACAGAAAAAAATGTTTAACTAGCTATCCAAACTAGCTTGTCCTTGCTGTGTTGAATCAAAGTCATACCAATCACTGAAATGAATTCTCCCTATTCAAAGTATATTAGCACAGAGATACAAGCAGACAATGAACTGAGAAACAGCTCAAAAAGTAAAACAAAGCAGTTAGTCCCACACAGTGATTTTTTTTTTAAAGTCTATGTTTTCCTGATTTAAAATTTTTCTTTCTATGTGTTACAGGGGCATGAAAAGTATGTTAATATAATCATCTATCCTGTTTTATTATTAAAATCTATATTGATGATTTTTCTCTGATAAGAAGTTATGACATTCCACTTTCAAAACATAAAAAAAGAACTGATATCATTACAGTTCATTAAATATGTATCAGTTTGCTAAATATATCACGTTTCTCAAAAAATTTTCCAGTGTACTTGGAATGATTTCACCTGCTTTATTCTATTTTGATTTTTAGCTCCTTTTATTCATATTTAAAATAAATAAATACATGTGTAATTGTTAAGCAATAGTGTAGCAATGTAGGACTTCATGCACATATTACAATTTGACCCTATTAATCATTTGTGCCAAAGTACCTGGCACAGAGACATTGTTTATTTGAATATAAACTGATTTGTTATCCTCAAATGCAATATAGTAGGCTGACAGAACAAAGATAAGAAAGGACTATTCTTATATGCCTGTAATCCCAGCACTGTGGTAGGCTGAGGTGGGTGGATCATGGGGTCAGGAGATCCAGACCATCCTGGCCAACATGGTGAAATCCCATCTCTACTAAAAAAATTAGTTGGATGTGGTGGTGCATGCCTGTAATCCCAGCTACTGTGGATGGTGAGGCATGAGAATTGCTTGAACCCAGGAGGCAGAGGTTGCAGTGAGTAAAGATCGCACCACTGCACTTCAGCCTGGTGACAGATTGAGACAACATCTCAAAAAAAAAAAAAAGTTTTCTGAAATCTAGAAAGCAAGTGGTTACTAGAGTAGTTGAAAAGCAATGAATTGGAATCACGATGACTATCTCTGCTTTGACCCTTGCCTGGCCTTGGATATTGTCTCCCCTTTAACACCCAGTTTTCTCATTAGAACAAGCCATGTTTTATGATCCATATTTCTCCTTTATGTTTCATAATTGAATAATTTTTAGTCAGACACTGTCTTATAAAAAATGACTTCAAAGGAATAGTCTTAGGTTTGCTAACACAAGCAATATCCTAGCTTCAGACATTTTTTAAAAGACAAGAGAGTAGTTCAAAAGAGTAATTCAGGCATTACTTAAGATTCTTTAAAATCTCTAAAGGGGTTCCTAATGATTTATTATGATAAGGTTCCTTATTTTATCTTCTGTTTAAGGAGAAAGCTCATGGGAGGCTGGATGCAATGGCTGAAGCCTGTAAACCCAGCCCTGTAGGAGACTGAGGTGGGAGGATCACTTGAGGCCAGGAGTTATAGACCAGATTGAACAATATAGCAAGACTCGGTAGCTCCAAAAAAAAAAAAAAACAAGAAAACCCACAATAATTATAATTATAATTACCTGGGCATGGTGACACTCAGGTGTAGTCCCAGCTACCTGGGAGGCTGAGGTGGGAGGATTCCTTAAGCCCAGGAGTTCCAGGCTGCAATGAGCTATGATTATGCCACTGCACTCCAGTCTAGGTGACAGACCAAGACCCCATTTCTAAAACAACAGCAACAAAAAATAACCACACTGAAATGTATTATTAATTATAGATTTGTATATATTTACATCTAAATATACATTTAGATATAAAAATGTTTAGATATAAAAATATGTTTTACAGATGTATATATGTACAGCCATCTGGCAATATCCGTAACCCATTCACATTTCTCTTGAAAACTATAGTCTAATACCCAGATCAAGGGGGTCAGATAATGCAATGGCTTAAAGAACAGTTTAAGATTGCTGAACTTCATCTAAATGACAGTGAAAAGCCACTAAAAGGTGAAAAAGTAGTTGTGTAATCTGACTGAATATGAGTTTGAGGAATAGAATATCATTTAAGCTATATGGCGATTGTGTGGAAGGGGCACATATATAGTTGTAAAAGCTGTAGGAAGGCCCAGTTAAGAGGCTATCACAAGACACCAGGAACAAAAAGATGGATCCCTAGTGGAAGGCGGCTCCTGCAGAGTTGAAGAGACTTGCAGAGAATTCAAAGCAATTCAGCTGTGCTCCGGCCTCTCCTGTGCTCTCTGATTGCATAGAAATCATTGATTTTGCAACTGGTTAAATCGGAGACCATCTTCTCAAGCTACATTCTTCCATATCACAGAAGGACTGGCCAAGGAATTATTCTCCCTTTTCTTCTGAGACCAGTTTCAGTGAACTGCCCTATAGGGCAGCATCTAAAGATTAAGTCAGAAACTCATTACGATTTATGATACCAGATAGGATCCAGTGATATAGGTCATAAACGGTAAAGAAAAAACCCTTTCAGTCTCAAAAAACACTTCATATTCAAGGAGTGACATATGTTCAATTTCCTTAACTTCTGAGATATTTTTATCTAAAAAATGAAGAACACATACATCATAAGATATTGTAAGTATTAAATTAAAAAAAAATACATGGAACATAGTACCTGGCACAAAGTAGGTACCTAATAAGTACTAATTCCCTTCTTTCCACTCCAATCATTTCTTAGTTAACAGACAGGAAGTTATAGACATGTCATAGATAAAAAATACATATTGGTAATCCCTAAACATATTACTAATGGCCCAGAATAGAGATTCTAAAAACTATAATCTATGCATCGATTAACAGTGGGGATACATTCTGAGAACTAAATCATTAGGGAATTTTATTGTGCAAGCATCATAGAGTGTATTAGACAAACCCAGATGGTGAAGCCCGCTACACACCTAGGCTACATGGTATAGTCTATTGGTCCTAGGCTACAAACCTGTACAGTATATTACTGCTAAATATTGTAGACAACGGTCACACAATGGTAAGTGTGGAATTAAATGCAAAAAGTACAGTAAAAACATGGCATTATAATTTTATGAGATCACCACTGTATTATAATCTTATAGGACCACCTTCATATATGCGATCTGCTATTGACCAAAATGTCAAATGGTTTATGAATATAGACCTTTTCAGCTTGCCTTGGAAGCACCTAATTTATCATGCTAAATATATTTATATTCTTAGTTGTAGCCATACATAAAGTTAATATTCTTTCTTCTTTAAGCCCCTATCTTTACCTAAGGAGTAGCTATGCAATAGTGACCTTTTTATATATTGAAATTCTGCAGTAAAATATTTTAACTTCTCTTCTCTGGCAGATTGTAAACAAAATCCGGAGGAAAGGGAATAAAATAGAATGTTAAAACCTAATCAATATCCATATGCTGCCAAAAATCTGTGATGCTCAGACACATCATCCAAAGTTTCATAAACGTGGCTGTCTTATTATGTCTTATCCTCCAAACTTAGAGGATTTCCAACAACTCAAAGAAAAGATTTGACCACAGTTCAGAGAGTAACTTTGGCAATTAAAAAAAAAAAAATCAAAGAACACAGTTAGACAATATGTAGAAAAGTGGACAATGAGGCAAGGTGGCAAAGAAGTGTTGAGATTCACTGAATTAGAGCGACCATAACAGTTTGCTTTCTCTGCTCTAGCCTATGTATCCCTCTGTTCAAACTCAGATGTGTTTAGGCCACTACTTTGTGGATGTGGGTGGTGGGACAGAATTTCCGTCCTACTCATGCCTGATAAAATGACCTCTCTTCCACCACCACTGTGACTTACTTGTCATAACTCTGAAAAAAGAGGCCAGATTTAAATATGAGAAAGTGGTAAGAAATGCTTCCTTGCATACCACTCCACTATAAGGTGTTTTTGTTTTTTAATTACATCTTTCTGTGAATTCATCATGCCTGTTTGAAAATCTTTTATTTTTCCCATCAAAGTAATTAAGTTGATTCCTAAAAAGGTCATCAAGAATTAACAAAAAAAATTAAATGTCCTCCATGTCTCTCCTTACTATGAAATGGACAGGCTGTGAATCTGTGCAGTGTTGAATGAGGCAGGAAGGAGGGAGTTGACCGGAGTGCCAGCTGCATCGCATAGAAAGTCAAACCTAGTCAGCTTCCAACTGTAACTTCTGTCTATCTGCCCCTTCATTTACAAGCTACTTACCTCCCTTTCTCTCTCTTCCTTTCCCTTTCTCTTTCTCTCTCTCTCTCTCTCTTTCTCCTCTCTCTCTTTTTTAGCACTCTAAAGGCAGGAAGGATAGTTTAGGTCCAATAATTTCTTTGTTGCAAATTAACATGTCACAATTAAAACCCTAGTTTAGAACAGTAATTCTCACAGAAATTTCCTTTATTTTGAACCGTGAGGAGGGATGGGGGATTTCTGAACTAGATTCATCTTTCAGTTACATCTCCTAACTACCACTCTCTTATTTCTTTGTGTGGGCAGAATGATCTTCCTGTTACATATTCCCCACTCAGTATAGGCATAATCTTATATTGTAGTGAAAAATTTTTGAGAAGCACCATTAGACATATAAGAGTTTTGAACCTAAATAAAACATGCAATTTACATCCAATAAAAGCTAAAAATTACCTTGAACAAGCCATTAAAACTTATTGTTCAACTGCCTCTGCATCTGAAAATGAGGACATTTAACTCTGACCTCTTATGTCCTTTCAAAAAATTATAACACTTAAATTATATCATTAAATTTTATTATCTTGCATAGCAGTTTATCGAAATGGCTTTCTTTTCTTTGGTTGAAAATTCATAGCAGGCCAGAATTGAGATCCTAGTATTTAATAGACATTAGTCTCTAGCATGGAAAAAAGTGCGGCTGATAGAACTGTACTTTAAGGACCAAATCAAATAATAAAATAAAACTTTGTATGTATCTCTACCTGTTCTCTAATGAGGAAGCACATTATTTTTGACAGGTGCCTAACTGAGAGTGCAGTCCTTGCTTATGTCTCAGTCTGATTCAAAGCCTTCATTTTTTGCGGCTGATACTATTGGGGAAAAACTATATGAAGACATGAAAGAAGGAGTAGAGAGTCAAGTTTGTATTTATTAGCTTACCAGACTAGGTTGCTAGATGAAAACTCCCCACAGCCCTTCTGCCCCCAACAGGCACGATCATGTCCCAGGTCTGTGGTGGAGTTTGAGTGGAATAAAATAAGCACTTTTACACTTTCCTTTCTAACTTAATCTTATTAATCTTATTAAAACATTGACAGTTCTTTTCTAAGGGTTAAGAGAAACAGGAATGCAGATTATGATGAAAATATTGCCAACACAGGACATTTTTGTAGTCATACTCTTGTTTTGTTTTATATGAATGTCCATGAGAGTTTATTTTTGTATTTTCGCACAAAAATATTTATATTGTGATAATATACTTTGCCTTTACACTTGAAACATGAAACAAGTTATATATCGATAAAACATTGTCTTTTTAACTCTCATGGATACATATATTATTTCTTGAAATGATGAAAAATGTATTGTCGTTAAGCTTAAAAATAAAAATTCTTATATAATTACATTTGAATAGTTCAATGGTGCATAATTGGAAATGGAGCATCATGGGGAGACGCATGAACCAGGGACTTTTTTTGGAAGGAAGAAGTCTGAATTCTGAGTGCTTTATACACATTTTTCATGAAGTAGTAGGTCCATAGTTATAAAGAATTTATTCCATAGCATACACTTTTCACCATTAACATTACTTCAAAATAACCCTTTATGCATGTACACAAATATGAGGACAAGATAAATTTATTTAAATTTCTAGCAAGGATTGTTTTAAAAGTATTCAAATGATCTGAGCTTAAACCATGCTGAATATTCATACATCTCTACTTTTTAAAATGTTGCTAAAAATTAAAACTAAGGTGTACAGCTAGTAAGGCAAAATATCTAGAGTTTATAAGATCATGTTTACCCATTGTAACCCAACTATAATGTTAATTTTCTTTTTTCATATGCTGTGTGACAAATAATTCCAACATTATAAATAACCTTCTTTATAGAGTCATACGAATGGTGCCATAAAGGTATGACTTGATGTATTTCCTACATTTTTCTTTCCTTTGTTTTTGAAAAGATTTATAGTTATTTCTCTATTTAGCCAGCAGATGTGAAGTGATTTCAGGATGATCTGTATCCATCAGAAAGTGCCACATGTTTCTCATTTAATTCCATTTCTGTGGAAACCTGAAGACACTTCATGTATCGTCTTTCAATTTCCTGAAGAAAGATAACTTTCATTATTTTGGCATGAGACACACTTAGAATGCCCTATGTCGAGAATAATTAGAATTTCACTCTTCAGCTTCTCTCCTGCAGTATATTGACTGTCTAAAAGAGCCTCACTGTCTAGTGCCTGATAAATGTGTTCTTGAGTGTATGAACCTAAGTGAATCTGAGCCAAACCAGTTAGTGCTGTCCATGTGAAAAGCCTAGATAAAGGTGTAAAAATGTACATGTTGAGACATTCATTAATTTACTTCATGACTATTCCATTTATTAAATAGAGGCTACTGTGACAGACTAGCTCAGATGTTGTGTCTATAGAGAATAAGAAAATATATCCAACTACACAGTTACCATGGCACTTGCAAATTGAGTTTTAACAGCTACTTTCATTTCACTGAAACAAAGCACTAGATTAGTATTGGTCTTAAACTCTTTCAAAAGACTTCTGCAAACTGTAGGGGTGACAAAGGAAAGTTCATATGAAATTCTGGAAGAAACAAAGGCAGAAAGGAGGGGGAAAGCAATTATTTCATTTAAAATCACGACCAAACTCTGCCTCATGCTTTACCTTACACTGCTTTCCTAGAGTCACCTGCCATTTCACAAGTGAATACTTTGTGCCTTTGCCTAGAAGACTTTGTGCCTCTGCATAGAAGACTTTGTGCTGTCTCTCTTTCCAGACAAAATCAAATCCTCTCTTCTCCCTTGTGACATTCAAAGACCAGAGATTATTCTTTCATAGCATTTTTGCCATACCATAATTGTTATGTTTATTACGTTGCATTTTAATTTTTTCTTCCCCAATTAGATGTAAGCATTTAAAATACAGTGATATCTTGTTTATATGTGTATATAGGTGTGTATATATACGTGTGTGTGTACACATATATGCATATATGAGTATAAAGGTGCATTCAAAAGGGTTTGGTATAAAGTTGACACTCATAAAATGGTTAATGAATGAGTGAGTAAACAAACGACAGAATGAATGGAGAGAGAAGAAATGACCAATCACGTGTTTACAATACTGGATAGAATGAAAACTCTGCATTTAGTTTCAGGGTTGATCAGAAAAGATAAGAGATTTTTACTGGTGCTGAATTCAAATGTGAATAGTAAATTCCAAAATAATTCACTCAAACGTTGTTTTAATATTAGACCACGTCTTTGAAGAAAAACTGTTCCCCATTTAATGGCACTGTTTGATGTTAAAAATTAGAACTCTTGGCCGGGCCCGGTAGCTCATGCCTGTAATCCCAGCACTTTGGGAGGCCAAGGTGGGCGGATCACGAGGTCGAGAGGTCGAGACCATCCTGGCCAACGTTGTGAAACCCCGTCTCTACAAAAAGTACAAAAAATTAGCCGGGCGTGTGGTGCGTGCCTGTAGTCCCAGCTACTCAGTAGACTGAGGCAGGAGAATTGCTTGAAACCGGAAAACTGAAGTTGCAGTGAGCTGAGATGGCACCACTGCACTCCAGCCTGGCCACAGAACGAGACTGTCTCAAAAAAAAAAAAAAAAAAAAAAAGAAAATTAGAACTCTTATCTACATGGAAAACAGAAAATATGTTAGACTTCTCTGAGCAATATAATGATCACAGAGCATATAAAATGCAATTAATATATATCCACCTGTATTTAAAAATACAGTTAATAAACTAAGGAGAGGTTTGTGAGAAATACCGAAAGATTTTAATAGATTTTAATAGCTGAATCTGTAAGTGGATATTGAAAAGTGGAGAGCTTTTAGTTAAAGAGTTAAGAATCTGGCAGTAATGTGATAGAAACGGGGAGAAAATAAAGTTTAAGAAATTCCAAGGCATAGCTTTATTATATTAAGGTAAGAATATGAAACGTAAAGATCAGTTTTTATCTATTAGCCTGATGTATATAATGAAGCCTTCAGTGTTAGTAGCAGCTGTTTCAACAGAAAGGGAAGAAGAAACCAAAATGCTTATTTAAGACAGAATAAGCAGAATTTGGTGGTAGTATGGAACACATGAGAGCCAATGAGAAGGTGAGTCCAAGCAGCCATGCAGTTGCTTTCTGCCCATGACGCTTTTGAATGAAGATTGATAGTAAGGCAGAATGATGCTGAATTAAGAATTGTTCAAATATTAGAAGCTGTTAAAATTAGCATTGGCTTGCTAATTTTGAGGAATCTTTTATGTATAAAGTTAGAGAAATACTGATGCAATGGAAAGCCTGGGATAAAAAGAGGATGAGTCTATTTGAAATGATCAGTTTAAAATCCATCACTTAAATGTCTGAGTGGTATAAAGGAGGTGGTAGAGAATGAAATAAACATCGACAAAAGAATTAAACATGAGGTTAATGAGTAAGGCAGTAAATCAAAAAACAAGAAAACTACATTAGAGGCAGAGAAAGAAGCAGAATATCTAAGAATTGAGAGACCATTCACATATTTTTCCAAATAAATGTCTAATGAGAGGAGTCAGACAACTCTGTTGAATGTGCAGAGCAGTTAATCCTGGTGATATCAGGAGTGGAAATATCTACTCACTCCAATTGTGTGAGTATAGTGGGTATGTTTAGGATATCATTGATACTAAGTGCTAGAATGATAAAGAAAAAATTAAACATGAAAATAGAAAGAAGAGAGAAAACTGAAATTTGCTATGTGCTCAGAAGGGGCACAACCAAAATATTTAACTTTATAAAGTAGTCACTGCTTCAGTGAAAGATTAAAGGCCGTGCAATTACTCACCCGAGTGGATACTATAATATTGTTGGACATATAGAAATGGACAGGGGAAGACAGGTTCTCTGTGGCTTACCAGAGCCTAATCATGAAGGATACGATAATAAATTAATATATAAACTATCTAGTACTGTCACAGGCACAAGTGAAGTTTTTGTTTCAGACTTTTCAATTTTGGGGGAATCCAAAATTGGTGAACATTTGAAAGAAAGTAGACATTTCCAACTAGAATTCTGGGACAAGGGGGAATAATTTTTACTGTTCTCACAAAAATAATTATGGAAAACATGTTTATAGACTAGAGAAAATTTGGAAAAGGAAGCACAATGCAAAGGCATTGCAATTTACAAGGCGAGAAATATTTTATAGCAAGACATTCAAAATGCTACCTCATATCTAAGTACAGGCAAGTCATAATGCTGAGGTATGTAAGAAAAAGCAGCTCTATCAAGCCTTCTATTAAAAAAAACCTGAAGACAACATAAAAAAAGAACAAGCAATTCCTTGCTTTTGGTGATAAAGTAGATGATTCTGAAAGTTGTTCAAAACAATACCAGCTAAGGTTAATAGGCTTGCTGGGAGGTTGGAAGTTAGGAAGCCAGCCAATTTCATAGAAGTATACTGTGAATGATATACTGGCAAATTCTCCAGGGTTATTTATGTTTTTTATTGTCAACAGAATGTTCACATTAGATGCCAGCTTCCTTCATCTCACTGAGAACTTTCCTGAAATAATGTTTTCTTTTTTCTTCTCTTTTCTTTTCTTTCTTTCTTTTTTTTCTTTTCTTTTTTTTTTTTTTTTTTGAGACAATGCTGTTCTGTTGCCAGGCACCAGGCTGGAGTGCGGTGGCGCGGTCTCGACTCACCGCAACCTCTGCCTCCCGGGTTCAAGAAAGCAATTCTCCTGCCTCAGCCTGCCGAGGAGCTGGGACTACAGGCTCACGCCACCACGCCCATCTAATTTGTTTTGTATTTTTAATAAAGACGGGGTTTCACCATGTTGGCCAGGATGGTCCCGATCTCTTGACCTCGTGATTCACCCACCTCGGCCTTGCAAAGTGCTAGGATTACAGGCGTGAGCCACCGCTCCCGGCCTGAAATAATGTTTTCTTATAGCTTAATTCCTGATTTGATAATCCAAACAATTATGCCACATTCCATTATATTGTAATAAATAGTAGTATCCATCAGTTGCATTTTGGCTTTTCACAAAGTATTTTGAAAAAATAACCTTTTGCTAAAGATACAGGCACTGGTAAAAAGTCAAGTTTAAATTATAATTTCCCCACTTCATATCTTGAAAGTTTATTTCCTTAGACATAAAATGAGCTTATTAAGACCTACAGTGTGGAGTTGTTCTTAAAATTAAAAAGACTTGTAAATCTACTTCAATAGTACCTGTTACATAGTAGAGATAGAAAAAAGACAATAAGGGCTTGAAAGGCAAATTGATATCTCTCTCTCTCACACACACATAGTATTGTATTTTTAAAAAGGTAGAATCACAACTGTCACTTAAATATAATATGAACACATTTCAAATATTTAGTTTAATTCGTTAATGAATGAGAGAACATGTAAGATGTTGTATCTGTTCAATGGATTATCCAAAAAGCAAGCATACATACATAAACAGGAATGCTGAAACTATTGTGCTCAATATAATGGTTAATAAACTGGCTTCTTCATTTACTTTAGGGTAAATGAAAATCAATTGCACCTCCACCTGTCAAAATGCATTTTTTGTATATGGACAAGAATTATTTTCATCACTGTCAGTACCTACTACTTAAAACTTGTAAAATAGCTCAAAGATAATGAAAATCAGAGATAATCCTGATGTGTGTGCAGAACAGGCCACTCAGGAATAGTTTTTGCCCATTTCTATTAGTCCATTCACAAATATTTTTCTGACAATCCTCCCACCTTATGTTCATATCATAATAACAAAGCAAGACTATTATCGATTACAAAGAATTGGCTAGTTTTGTTAGATTTGGCCCAGTTGTTTATATAGGTCCAGGAAGAGTTTTAATTAACCCTGTAGTTCTTCTTATATGTTCTTTTACAAATCAAATACCATAGAATACTGAAAAACCCACAAAGCAATAAATTTTTTTTTTTAATTTTTATTTTTAGATTCAGGTGGGACATGTGCAGATTTGTTACAAGGGTGTATTTCACGGTACTGAAGTTTGGGCTTCTGTTGATCCTACCACCTAGATAGTGAACACAGTAACCAATAGGAAGTTTTGCAACCCTTGGCCCTTCCCTTATTCCAACCATTTGGGCTTCCCAGTGCCTAGTATTTCCATCTTTATGTCTATGTGAACTCAAGATTTACCTCCCACTTATAAGTGAGAACATGTGGTATTTGGTTTTCTGTTCCTGCGTTAGTTTACTAAGGATAACGCCCTCCAACTCCATCCATGTTCCTGCAAAACACATGATCAAGTTCTTTTTTATGACTGCATAGTATTCTATGGTATATATGTACCACATTTTCTTTATCCAGCTCACTGTTGATGGGCACCTAGGTTGATACCATGCTTTTGCTATTATAAATAGCACTGCAATGAACATAAAAGGAGATATGTAGTTTTTGTAGAAGTATTTGTTTTCCTTTGGGTATATACTGAGTCATGGGATTGCTGGTTTGAATGGCAGTTCTATTAATGGTAATCCTTTAAGGAATCTCCAAACTGCTTTCCACAGAAGCCGAACTAATTTGCATTCCCACCAACAGTACATAAGCATTCCCTTTTCTCTGCAACTTAACCAACATGTGTTACTTTTTGACTTTTTAGTAATAGCCATTCTGACTGGCCTGAGATGCTTGCTATCTCATTGTGGTTTTGATGTGCATCTCTCTGATAATCAGTGATATTAAGCATTTTTTTCATGTTTGTTGGCTGCTTGTATATCTTCTTTTGAAAAGAGTCTAATAATGTCTTTGCCCACTTTTTAATGGGGTTGTTTGGTTTTATTCTTGTTGGTTTGTTTAAGTTCCTTATTGATTCTGGATATTAGTTTTTTGTCTGATGCATACTTTGCAAATATTTTCCCCTGCTCTGTAGGTTGATTGTTTACACTATTGGGAGTTTCTTTTGCTGTACAGAAACTCATTTAATTAAGTTTCATTTGTCTATTTTGTACTTTGTTGCATTTGTTGCTGAGATCTTCATAGCATTTTCTTTGCCGAGGCCAGTGTCTAAAAGAGTATTTCTAGATTTTCTTCTGGAATTTTTGTAGTTTGAGTTCTTACATTTAAGCCTTTAATTCATCTTGAATTAATTTTTGTAAATGGTGAGAAGTAGGGGTCCGGTTTTATTATTTTGCACATGGTTAGCCAGTTTTCTCAGTAACATATATTGCATAGGGTGTCCTTTCTCTGTTTTATTTTTGTCAACTGTGTCAAAGATGAGTTAGTTGTAGCTGTGTAGCTTTATTTCAGATGTTTCTGTTCCACTGGTCTATGTGTCAATTTTTGTACAGTACCATGTTGTTTTGGTTGTTGTAGACTTGTAGCATAGTTTGAAGTCAGGTAATGTGATGCCTCCAACATTGTTCTTTCTGTGTAGGATTGCCTTGGCTATTTGGGCTCTTTTTGGTTCCATGTGAAATTTAGAATAGTTTTTTTTCCCCTAATTCTATGAAAAATGACATTGACAATTTGATAGGAAGAGTGTTGAATCTGTAGATTGCAGTAAGCAGTATAGGCATTTTAATGATATTGACTCTTTCTACCCTTGAGGATGGAATGGTTTTTTCCATTTGTTAGTGTCTTCTATGGTTTCTTTGAGCAATGTTTTGTAATTCTTATAGAGATTTTTCACCTCTTTGGTTAGGTATATTCCTAGATATTTTATTTTTTGTGTAAGCCACAAAATTCACTTCTTTATGAAAAAGTTTTCATAAGAAATTGTGGATTATACTTTTAAATGTCTCTATTTGCTATTGAGAGGATAACAAAACAAACCCAAGAAATGTTCTCTACTAGATTTCAAGTGCAGTGTCTGTAAATCTGAGCAAATTCTTCTCTTCTTGAGGTCCCCAATATTTCTCAAAGCTCTTGCACTGCGAGGAATTTATCTTTTTTACTATCTAAAAGACTAAGCCAAATGAACAAGGTAAAAGGCCAGTTTTCCTAATAGAACTTTTTATGCTTTGGCTCTGTCAAGAAAGCTAAACACTATTATCTAAAATTATCTTGTTACACTTTATTCAGTAAGCATTATTCTCAAATAAGATATTTATAGTATGGCTAAGACTGCACAATTTGTCAATTATGTGCTGGTAAGAAGGAGAAGATATTGCAATAGAAACTATGCAATCTACTTTTTTTGCAACAAAAATTAAGGAGACTCAATAAGTTTTATAAATTCTAGAAGAACAGGGAGAATCAGATATCATGTTAAGATGTCACATTTCAATGTACATATGTAGAGTTTATTAAGTTGGACTGTGAATAGCTTAAGAAAGAAGAAAAATGACTTCCTTATATTTCTAGAAAATGGAATCTTAAAAACACATCAGCAGTATTCCAAGCAACTACAGTGTGATTTTTTTCAGCATTTATTCAGTCCTGTGTAAATAGTTTTTGTTCTGCAGGATCCTGGCTTATCCAACCACTTGCCTGCAGCTGACTTCTAGACTAAAGTGAGTCCTGGAAATCCTAACTAAATCAATAGGTATGGTCTGGAAGTTACCTAAGTGATGTTTGGCCAGAAATCTATACCCATGGGTCCACTCTTTTCAAGGTCAATAGTTTGACGTGTCTGGTACAATACTTTTCTACAAAACTCTGAGACCATGTTTCTTTGTTGAAAATACAATGACTGGCTTGTAGCAGAACCTTCAACAAGTATAAGAGTAAAATCAAAACGACCCACAGATGATAGAGGATTAATTTCTGGCTGTGGTTTGTTTATCACTATAATCAGTAACATCAGGAAGGAAAATAGTAAAATTCTCTATTGCAGTATAATACGTTCTGTCCCTAAAGAGTTTTGATCAGTGCTTCCCCAAGGGTAAATACATGTTATAGAAATTAAGGACATTGACAAAACTCCAGAGTTTTCCCTAAAGCATATCATTTCTAAAATATTTATTTTAATAACATTTTACCAACACAAATTCAACTTAGAGAAAGCAGAGCATATCTTCTGATCTGACCATTTTCTATGCAACTCTTACAATAGTAACACAGAAAACAAACCTAATTATTTCCAATGTCTCTTTTTCCATAAAGAGAAAAATAAAATATGTGTGATTTTCTAAAATCCGTCTCAAAAGTCTCGAATAAAATTTTAAGTGGGCTTTTTCTTTACAACTTTAATGTTGGTTTTGGAAAGGCAAAATCAAAAGCATTGTTGGAGATTTGGCTGCTTGATTAGGGTGCTTGACATGGGTGTCTGAGAAGCAACAGTTGATATGCCTACTTAATTAAAGTGACAATAAAGCATTTTAAAGAAACATAGAATATAACACAATTATAAAGAACTGTATCTCTTACATGAGCTAGGAGACTTTTGTCTCCCTCTCTCTCCCTGTAATTAAGTGCATTACAAATTGAGCATAAGGCACAGAAAATTAATCTGATATAACACAGAATCTCTGCTATCCAGAAAGATTGCATTGAATTTAAGAATAATGTTTTTTATTATTGCTAAAGGCACTAATTAGAAACCAAGGCAGAAAATTTGTACAAACTGAGTGAACATTGCTAAAATTTTAATATATTTATAGCTTTTCTTTGAAAGTAGGTATTATAAACCAGGGCAATTAAAATTCACTTTCCAAATGTTATCACTCATTATGCTTGATCATTTTCTGGAACCAATTGACACTTCACCTTAGGTACAGTAGTTCTCTCAGGGGTCTATAAGGTCAAAACAATTTCCATAAAAACACTAAGATGACATTCATATTGAAATGCAATACATTATTATTACTATCTTCAAATGAATAGATAAACAAGTGTTAAAAATGTCAGTTTCACTTCCCAATACAGTAACTATACATCATTAAGCCACACAGAAAATAGTTATTTGGGCAGTGCTCAAGAGTATAAAAAAATCCAGAGATTAAGAAACTTGAAAATTGTCGAGAATTTAGGAAAAAACCTACACCATTTCCCTTGATAAAAGCACACATACAATTGTATTTCTGACACCACTGTTGCTAGAATAGTTTCAAATCTTTATATTAGTAATATTTTTTAACCAAAGTAACTAAATTCTATTTTACAGAAAAAGCAGCTGACTGGATAAATAATAACTGTCTGTCTTACACAGCATTACCATTATGAGAACATATAATATAACTTTCTAAGGCTGCATAGGTATCACCCACACATCATGACTCAGAGCTATAGTTTCTCTTTATAATATAAAATTTATGTCAAAAGGCATGCAAACTTAAAATGATGCTTCATACATGCTGTGGTTTTTTATCTTACATGGAAATTTCTTAGATATACAAAAATATCCTTTAATTAATTTAACAACAGTACAACAATTTATATTATTTAAACGCCTTAGAAAGTGTCTTCAAGCTGATGTATGACAGAGCATAATTACTGTAGAAATAAATAGGTTGACAAAATAATGATCCAACTTATTTAAATAGATTTAAATTTTTTTTTAATTTTAAACATTATACATGAGTAATTTCATCTTATTTGATCAGTAAACCTGTATAAATTTGAGAAAACAAACCTAAGTAGAATAATTATCTTATTTGTCAATGTTTATTCTAATTGTGTGAATTTGGTATCTTCAAAAATACCTTAAGACTTTTAAGTTATTTTCTGTAAGAAATTTCTTTAAGTTGAGAATATCTAAGCTATTCATTTTTTAATTTCCTTAATTTCTGGGACTTTGGAACATTCAGTTTGCACAAGTACTTATTTATCTCTATAAGCCAATTGGAACAGAGAACTTATAGTTTAAGATACGTTATAATGTAGGTTATTAAAACCGCCTAGAAAGAGTAAAACATTTCACACCAACACAATTAGAGGTAAAGGCCTTTTAGAACTACAGAAACATAGAAACAAAGATACATCAAGTGTTTATAGCTTCAGATTTCTAACTTCAGCCATAGATCAAGAGTAAATACACAGATACAGATTACATTGAGTTAGTTTCCTTCAAATGGGCAGCCTACGTCTGAGATGAGAATTTTATAAAAACAATCAGAATATAATAAAAAACCTCATTTCCTTTCATCTTTTATCTGACAGAAAACAGATTCTATAATCCAACAGCAATGATCGCCAAATAACCAGATCATTAAGCCAAATTTCAAACACTGCTGTCACCAATGGAGAATAAATTGAACACAATAAGAACAACAGAAACTAAAACAAAGCACAAAATTATTGGGAAGACGTATAAGAAATACAAAATCAACATAATTAAAGTTCTGTTGTCACTTGTGTTTCCCTCTGGGAGCAGCAGGCTAGCAGTATGTGTTGCCTTTCCCTGGCATCTGCTCTGTCAGGTAACTCACTTGAGCATCTCAACAGAACCTCCAAGATATTAAAGAATTTTTACAAATATATGATACATAATATACACATATGAAATGAACATACAAATATAAAATGACCAAGTGTCAAAACCTTTATTTAACTCATTGATTAAAGAAGGCACCAATGAGATATTACAAAACAATCAAAGGAGAATTGAAAGAGAGACATATATTAAATAATCAGGAATGTTGAAATGAATTAGATTAATGGATGGAAAACTAACTTCTTTGTGAGAAAAAAGGAAATCTATAGTACCGCCAACGGAGAAAATTCATTTTGCATTGCCCATGAGAAAAATTAGTTTCATCACTATCAGTTATCTACAATTTAGTGTGGTAACATAGATCAAAGACAGTGAAGGATGAGCTAGACAAAACACCCAATGATCTTTCTCTGTGCATTTCAAAGTCATTTACAATTATTCCTGACAGTATCATTGAGGATAATTTTCCTAATTGTTCCTAGTAAATGAACTGATCTCTAATTCTAAATAAATAACAAATGAATCTAATCAACAAAGTTCCCAATAGAATAAATTATAACCTGCTAAAGAACTTAATGAAATTTGTAAAATTTCATATAACCAGCTTATTGAAAAATTCGATGTTGTAGGATGTAATCAGGGAGAAACTTTATTCTTCTTCCCAGTTTCCGTTTTGAGTACATTTAATAGATTGTTTCTCTGCCCTAACTTTGAAGGAAATCACAAGAAGATCTCAATGAGTTCTGGTTCCTTTCAGATAATGTAAATTCTTGTTAGTCTAACATGACATCTTTAACATTCTTCAAGTCTAAGATTTCTCTTTCCCCTGCTGATAAGCAAAGAAAAGGGAAGCACAGTCTTCCTTTCTTGATCTCCTGCCCCATGCTGTGGATTTTTATGGGACCTTTAAAGTCTGAGGCAGGAGAAAAGGAAGAGACAAGGGTCAGGAAGGTCTTCCTGGGTTGGAAGGTCGCAAGGAAGCATTGGGCTTAGTATATGCGAAAGCTATCTCTTATTTTAGTGGCATTTTCGTGAGAGTCATGTAGCTCCCCGGAATTCCTGAAGTGGTTTATGGTGTTTCTTCTGTCATTTGGTTGTTTATGTCCTCAGCACTCATGCCTGCCTCCTACAGGCCGGGCTAAAGTGCTGGTCTTTCCTACGGAGCTTCCCTAACCCCAGGCTGCCAGTCCTCTTGGAAAGGGTCTTTGAGAGATGGCTCACTGTTGACTCAGTTGTTCAGTATTTCCCATTAACACGTGAAAATCAATGTGTTTGCCTGGCAGCCAGTAGAAGTGTGCTCTCGGAGCAGTCCATTTGATTCTGCTGCTCCAAGGAAACTAGCTCTGGCCTCTTGAGCTCCAGTTTTTCAGACTTGAAGCCAGTCTTGCTTCACTTAAAAACCATTCTCCACCGGGCGCGGGGGCTGACCCCTGTGATCCCAGCACTTTGGGAGGCAGAGGCAGGCGGATCACGAGGTAAGACATGGAGACCATCCTGGCCAACACAGTGAAACCTCTACCAAAATCCAAAAAATCAGCCAGGGGTGGTGGCGTGCGCTTATATTCCCAGCCACTCGGGAGGCTGAGGCAGGAGAATCGCTTGAACCCAGGAGGCAGAGGTTGCAGTGAGCCGAGGTCGCATCACTGCACTCCAGCCTGGGCAACAGAGCACGACTCCGTCTCAAAAAAGAAAGAGAAAGCAGGAAAGCAAAGAAGGCAAAGAAAGCAAGCAAGAAAGAAAAGAAAGATCACTTTCATTTGTCTTGAGATACGAAAGAGGCACTATCTCCCTGCAGGGGTAGAAGACGCTCACAATACACTAGCAACTTCTCTCTAAAGAAGACTTCTGTTACAGTGTCTCCAACTTCATATTGCATATTTTTTCCTTCTCTTATATTGCCTATAAGTATTTTCTGATCTATCACTAGCAGGTTTTAAAAAGCTTTAGGATTTGCATACATACACTAGAAAGTTCTTGGAGAATTTCTTCATATGTAATTTGCCTTACACTTATATGTTTTCTGAGTAGATATAGAATCTATGTGCTCTATAGGAAGAGCTACTGTGTGTGAGGAGGAAAAAAAGGTGTACCTTTATTTTAAATTATATGCCTTTAGTAGTGATAATAGTTTTAGTAACATAAATCATTTTTAATGCTAATTCTGTGTAAAAAAAAAATTTCCTCTCTTTTCTCACACATGATTAAATCTATGAAACAATTACTATTATTGTTGTTACTTATAGTTTGAGAAACAGATGCTTAGAGAGTTTAGTTTTGTCCAAGATCACCTAGCTAGTAAGTGCTTGGATCGTTTTTCTTATTATTATCTTATTTTTTTAAACTGCAAAGCACAGACTCAGATTCTTGAAGTATAATGGTGAGAAAGACTATGGGGAAAAGATGGAAGGTTGTTTTCTCTTCATAACCTAGTCTAGCTGATAATGATATTTGACATGTGGGAAGAATAATTAGGGATTAAGAAGTTTTCTTTTCTCACATAATTATATTAGAAAGCCAAGAATCACTTGGTGGATCATAATTACTATAGTTCAGATAATATCTGCAATTTTATAAAATGTGTGCCTTTATTTCATGACAATTACTCTTCCCCAGTGACCTTCTAGCTTCAACAGTTATTGAGCTTCCATAAATAGAAACAACATTTGCATTTGTAAATATATTATTCATGTGTATATATGATAATGCATCTTATTAACCTACCTCTTTGTTTAATCATGTAGAGAAACACAAAAGAATGACAATCATCTAGCAAATTTCTACAAACATTTCACTAGTTTAATAAAAGCAAGCCCATGAAATGCATACATTCCAACATTTCAACCATTAAATTGTGTAGAACTGAAGCAGTGTCTAAAGGCCATTCCACAAGCAACAAAAATTACCATATATAAATATTAATATGCATGGGATTGATAAAAAATGCCAGATTTGCATTCCATACATAAAACTGTCAACTCACATTTCCATGATAAATCATGAAAAGAATGAAGGTGTACTCAGGCATATGAGCGTTGCATATATTTTCTGGGCTGGCAAAGGCATTATCTTTGTGTGTCTGATTCATTTGTTGTGCTAATTTTCAAGATACTCAATATTTTACCACAAAGTTAATATGATAGGTATACCTTAAAAGTGTCATAGTGAAAAATATTGCATGTTTTCACAACTCTATAGACTATGAGCCAGGAAGTTTTAATTTTAAAAAATTAGTTTCTAATACATTGCTAGTTTGGGTAAAACCCTTACCAAATAATCAGCAATTAAAGAAAAATATATACTCTCAGTTTCCAAGTATTAAGTTGTTTACCTTAGGTTAGAACATAAACCTTTCTTAGTATCTAATAATATCTGTCACATGAAATAGAAAGAAAATATACTAATGCTTACATGTGTTATACAGTTAGCTCCTGCATAATAAATGACTATGTGTAAATAACACTTAGCATAAACATGCATGCCTACTCCACATATGCATAGGATGTTAACACTTCTTAAAGGGAACTTTTTATATTCCCCTCCAAACCTAACCACTGCAAAGTTCCCTGAGATGTATCCATTCCTCACTACTTCCGCAGCTAGTCTTTCATCTCAGATAATATTATTCCTCTTCTATAATGAATATCTAGGCTCCCGGCTTCTATCACTGGCACTGCTAATGCCTCTTCTCAATTATTCTCAATACAATTGCATTGAGAACCCCTTAAGCCAAGTCAAATCATCTCACTCTTTGGCTAAAAATTCTATAATGTCTTTATTTTACTCAAAGGAAAAGATGAAATTCCTTAAAGGTCTTATAAAGCCTCTTATGATCTCGCCCCTCACTATCATTCTAAAGTCGCCTCCTACCACACCCCAGTCTCCCAAACAAGACTGCCTCCAGTTACACTGGCCTCCATCCCATTGCTCTGATTTGCTTGCCTTAATCCTGCTTTGGGAGTAGGGAGTTCATTGCACTAGCTGTTTCTTCCACCTGGAACACCCTTCCTAATTTCCCCAACCCCAGAAATCCATAAAGCTAAAGCTAACTCTAATCACCAAGTCTTTACTTTCTCAACATATCCTGTCCAGGTCATCATATTCTACTCTGCAACTCCAACCCCATCACTGCCGTTTCTCTCACACTATTTTACTTATTCCAACATTATTTGTCTATATCAATCAGAATGTAAACTCCACAAAGCAAAATGTTTTGCTCATTTTGTTCAAGGGTATATTTAAATAAGCTAAAATGAGTCCCTAGTAAGCATTCAACAAATATTTCTAAGGGAATAAATTATCTAGATTTATTGCTAATGATAAAGAATAAACACACAATTTTAATTCTAGAAACAAGATAAGCAGTACAAGAAATATAAAATGCTATTGGTTGCAGAGGGAAAATAACGTATTGCTTAAGATGCAAAATAAAAATGAATACTTTACGGAAGATTGCATTTGAGATAAGACTTTAAGGATTGGTAAAATTTTGACAAGTGGCTAATAAAGGTGTGGGTGCTATGAGAATCAATCAAAAGAGGGATTAAGAATGAAACTGACTATCACTTGCTTTTTATGTTCATCATTCTACTCTACACTGGGATAACATAGATGAATAACCTCATCACTGATTTCAAATTGCTTGCTGCTAGTGAAATGTGTGTGTGTGTGTGTGTGTGTGTGTGTGTGTGTGTGTGTATCGTAATTCTATCAATCAATAGTAAAATAATGTGCTAAAATAAAGAAAGTTTAGAAGACTCTTCTGAGAAGATTTCTCAGAGAAAGTTGAAAAAGAATAAAAACTTTAACAAATCAATTTAATTCACTAGTCCATAAATAGACTTAAATTATATGAAACTTTTGATGATGCTGTCAACATGAAAGCTCAGTTGCAACTGATTTTATAAAACATATTTACTTCACAGTTTAGTTTGTATATACTGTTGACAAAGTTCTGGATTCCAAACCTACTTTGTCTAACCACAAGGATTGGCATCCAGGAAGATGAATAAAAGGGAAGCTTCAGACAAATTCTTGACATTCCTGAATAGAAAAGTTCTACTACTTTATTCCTATTTGTCCTATTCCAGTAGAAATGGTTGGACAACTTAGAAAAAGATAAGAAGTCCTTTTTCGTTACTCTTATTATTTCATTACTTTTATCTTTACTCACAACTAAGCTTCAGGCCAACTCTAAACTTTTCTTCTTCTGCTACTAGCCCTACTTACTTTCTTCTGCCATTTCAAAACACAAATTTACCTGCAAACAAATATTTTCAACAGGTGAGAGAAAAAAATGGAGAACTGAAAATAACATAATGCCTCAAGAACTCACTAACAACACAACTTATCACATACCTCGCAGTCTACAACCACAAAATCATAATCCCCAAACCTACATAGAAAAATAAATGTTCATATACTCTACTCTTTCGTCTGCCGTAGTTTTGAGTTTCATTTTAATTCACTTGTCCTTTCTACCAAAGCTAGCTTTCTCTATGTGTTTGCATTTTCCAGAAGGATCAAGGGAAAAGAAAATAGAGCAACTGCTTCCCCTTCATTGTTGGTGTTATGGTTAATCCATTTTCACCTAATCTTGTATTCAATACATTCTAAAGAAGAAATATAATCCCTGCAATGGAAAGGAGACGCTTTTCTTCAAAATATTTTCTCATAATGACCCAAATTCTCTTTAATAGCAGTGTCTACACTTTATCTCAACAACTTTTTTTAACATAAATATTATACAATTATTGTTTTAATGTTGATGTCTTCGTAAATACCGTATATTAATTATCATAATGGCTGCAATAATGTTACAATGTAAATCAATGAGTCAGTGCATAATCAACAAGGTGAATATCAGCAAAATGTTTTACTGGAGGCATTTGTCCTTAACCTCTCTACCTTTTTATATCACCTGATAGACACCATTATCTTTTTTTTTTTTTTTTGAGAGGGAGTCTTGCTCTGTCACCCAAGCTGGAGTGCAGTGACATAATCTCCGCTTGCTGCAACCTCCACCTCCCGGGTTCAAGCGATCCTCCTGCTTCGGCCTCCCTAGTAGCTGGGACTACAGGCACATGCCACCACACCTGGTTAATTTCTGTATTTTTAGTAGAGATGGGGTTTTACCATGTTGTCCAGGCTGGTCTCGAACTCCTGATCTCAGGTGATCCACCTGCCTTGGCCTCCCAAAGTGTTGGAATTACAGGCAGAAACCATTATCTTTTGAAAGCAGTCTGTTCCATTATCCTTGGGCCACATTTTTACAGAACTAAAAATAAAATATGCACGAATAATGTCCAAATATTTTTAAAACAGGAAAACTTAGATGAAAATAATCTTGGAGAAAGGAAGAACATAAAATTCATCTTGTTTCGCCATTATTATTTTTCACTGGAGAAACTGATGCCTGGAACTATTAAATTTTTTCCAAAAGAACCAGGATTAGAACTCAGGTTTCCTACACTAGTTTCTGTGTTCTATTTTCATTTTAACACATGGCATTTAACACATAAAACCTCTTTATATTTTATGGACAGTAAAATCATTAAAATAGAATATACAATTTTAAATATGCTTTAAAATTTGTACATATCAATAAAATCTTCTTGTTGTTGTTAAATCTGCAGTCCTTCCTTTTAGGTATTTTAGTTGCTGGGGGTGCTATATAAAATTTTAATTGTGCAATATTGAACATTTCACATAAAAGAATGATGTATGTCTTGGGCTTTCAGGGAGACCAGAAAATTTAGTGTAAGGAAGTACAAAAGCAAACAAAAAACACATAGTAAACTTCTCTCATGAGAAGTATACAATAGTCCCCCATTATAGGAGGTGTGATGGATCCACTTGATCCAGTTGAAGGCTGCAAAGCATTGTTCCTGGGTATGTCTGTGAGGGTGCTGCCAAAGAAGATTAATATTTGAGTCTGTGGACTGGGAGAGGCAGACCCACCCTCAGTCTGGGTGGATGCCTTCTAATCGGCTGCCAGCACAGCTAGGAGAAAAGCAGGCCGAGGTACGTGGAAGGACGAAACTGGCTGAGTCTTCTGGCCTCCATCTTTCTCCCATGCTGGATGCTTCCTGCCCTCAAACATCAGACTGCAAATTCTTCAGCTTTTGGACTCTTGGACTTACACCAGTGATTTGCCAGGGGCTCTCAGGCCTTCAGGCTGTACTATCAACTTCCCTTCTTTGGAGGTTTTGGGACTTGGACTAGTTTCCTGGCTCCTTAGCTTGCAGACGGCCTACTGTGGGACTTCAACTTGTGATCGTGTGAGTCAATTCTCCTAATAAACTCCGCTTCATACATATATCTATCCTGTTAGTCCTGTTCCTTTAGAGAGCCCTGACTAATACAGGGGAAAATGGAAATATATTCATTGTAAGACTCCCAGTAGATGCCTAATAATGTGCGAGTGCCAAATCTTATATACACTCCATGTTTTCCTATATATTGATACTTATGATAAATTTTAATTTCTACATTAGGCACAGTAAAAGATTAACAACGACTAAAAATAAAGTAGAACATTTATAACAATATGCCAGCATCACTACTCCTGCACTTTGGGACCATTATTAAGTAAAATAAGAGTTAATTGCACAAGCACTATGAAAGCTCAACAGTTAATCTCATACCCCAGAGGGCTACTAAGTGAGTACTGTGTGCAGCTTGGATACACTGGGCAAAGCGATGATCCACCTTCTGGGTGGACCCGAGTAAGGTAGTGTGAGATTTTATCACACTACTCATAATGAGGCACACAATTTAAGGCTTACGAATTATTTCTGAAATTTTCCTTTTAATGTTTTTGGACGCCGGTTGACCGTGGGTAATTGAAAGCACAGAAAGTAAAACAATGGATGAAGGAGGACCACTATAATATTTTAGACTAAGATAGTAAGTATTATAAGCCTACAATTTTATGTGCAGCAGCACTTTCATATTTTGATCCTCATGGGGCACAAAAGGCCTAAAGGTAAGTCTCCATCCTCTCAACAGACATAGTCTGATCCAGCTAGTTGGATCAGGTGAGGCAGCTGCTCCCCATCTGGTCCTTAACCTAACAAGTTTTATATGCCTGCCACCTCAGACAAGTTATCAGAACAAGCCCATATCTTTTCCAGATACTAGGCATCATCTCTTTCTATCATTGCTACCAAGCCGGCCTCCCACAGCCCTTGCTTTTTCACCTTTGTCCCCCGTGCGCCCTCTGCATGAGCTGTGTCCTGCCTGGTACTATTCTGGGGCTGTAGATATGTTTGAACAATATAGTTGGTTGATTTCATTTGTGCAATATTGGTCATCATGTATTTGTTTTCTTCATATTAGGAAAAGAAGACAATATTTGCCTCACCAGCAGGATAAATAAGAGGTGATGAAAACACCCCAGAGCATGGTGCAAAAACAAAGATGAAACAAATTAATTTTCCTAAATCTACATTTTGTAAAATTACTGTTTTATTTTTCGGCTCTTAGTGGGAGTTTTTAATGCCCTTTTCAGCAACAAAACAAAACACAACACCATGGCTTCGCATACTATAGGAGAGTAACGGAGAGGAGAAACAAAAATCCAGGATTAATTCTAAACTCTTACACTCCTATACACTATGAATATAGACACATAGGTCCTGATTTAAAGCTTTCCATATTAGTTTAATCCTTTGTAAACTCTGCTGTTTCATAGAAATTATGTTTTAAGAAGAAGATTAAAAACAGAAAAAGAATACTTGGTTCATTCGTGTTCTTCCTTGACTCATTGTAGCCTAATGAAAAAAAAATTTAGTTTGAGATTAAAAACTTGCAATTATGATGACAGTGAAATATATATTACAGAAACATAAAAAATGCTACAACTCTTTATGACATTCAGAGACCATGAAAACACACTATTAAGAGATTTTCAATATAATACTAGAGTAACTTGGAAAAATGTAAACTAATAATTTAAAAACTTTGTGAAAGTCAATAGATAATCTTTTATAATATAAACTGAACATTAATTTTTAAAAATTCAACTCTAGCACCTAGAAGATTTGATGAAAGAGGAATTTTTTTATTCACTTCATTGATAATGTTCAAATGTAACATTTCTGCTGCAAATGTACAAGCAAATTATTCACATCTATTTGCTATCTCTATGAGCACACCTAAGAGATTACGGTTTTGTTTCTATGGTATAAATACCATAGATATTTATGAGGAACATCTCCACATGTAGCATGCCTCCTTTAATTTTGTTTGTTAGTTTGTTCTCGTAGATCAACTTTATGGGTTTTATTTTGACCTATCATATTTATTTATAATATATGATAATTTGAGAGAGAAGGCAAATGTACTTCCATTTTGACTCTGAACCTGGATATACATATTTCCCTGACAATGTGCAGCCTCCATTGTGAAGAATGAACTTGAGGATATGTCTTAGAGAGACTCACCAGAATATTAACTAGATGTTAACAATGTACATTACTGCGGGTCTAATTTGTTTTTTTCTGAAAATCTATCTTTGTGAACTTGACCAAGTCATTATGACTCAGTATGTTCTTTCATCAGTTAAATAAGGGGTTTGGGACTATTTCAGAAACAAAAAATGCTATGAATGTATTATGTAATATTTTGATTAACTGCCTTTCAAACTTTTATTATTTTTATTTTACATTTTCATTCATTAGGATATGCAATACATTCATATAGTTCAACATCCAAGAGACATAAAATTATAAGCAAGATGTTGAAGGCTTACCCATCACTGTCAGCCTAATTTAGCCCACCTCAATGCATTCAAGGTAACTACTGTTAATTCCTTTTGGATGCATCACCTCAAGGTTGCTAATGCATACAATTATTTTCCTCTTTCTTCCAAAAAATAAAACTGGTTCTATACAACATTCTGAAGATTGGCTTTTTCATCATATGTATCTTGAGCTTTTTAATATTAGAATATAGAAAGTTCTCTTATTATCTTTTTCTGCTTTTTGATAATGGTATTAGAGCTTATTTTACTAGCCCCTTATAAATAAATACTTGGGTTGTTTCCATTCTCTTGGTGTTACAGACAATATTTCAGTGAATTACTTTGTATCTATGCAATATTTTATCCAATCTATGTGGAAACATATATAAGATAAATTCCCAGTGAGATTTATTGTTCATAGACTAGAAGCATTTATTTTGGTGTATTACTAAAACTAGTTTTATTAGAAGTACACCATTTTTTCTTCCACCATCTATGTATGAAAGAACCTGTTTCTCCTCAGTTTGGGAAAGAGAATATTTTCTCACCATTTTGCATTTTTGTTAACCATAGAAATAAAAAATAAATCTTGCCTTTTTCTAATTTGCATGTCTCATGAGTGAGGTTGAAGATTCTCAAAAATTATTTTTAGGAAACATTTAAATTTACTTTTCTGTGATTTATCTCTTCAATACCTCATGTTTTATGTATCTGTGAAGTATTTGTATGTCTTAGTTCATTTATGCTCCTATAACAAAACACCTGAGACCTGATAATTTACATAAAGCAGAAATTTATTGTCTCACTGTTCTGGAGGCTAGAAAGTCTAAGATTAAGGAGCCAGCATATTCACTGCCTGGAAAGGACTGCTCTCTCCTTCCAAAATGGTGTGTTGTATGCTGTGTTTGTGAGAGGGAAGAAATGTCTCCTTCCATGATAGAAGGCAGAAGAGCAAAAAGAGGTTTACGTCCACTGTCAAGCCCTTTTATAATATCATTAATTCATTCACAATGGAAAGGACCTCATGACATAAATACTTCCCCAAAGTCCCCACCTTTCAACTACACTGAGGATTTAGTTTCCAACATATAAAATTTGGGGAACATATTTAGGCCATAGCATTCTGCTTCTGGCCCCCAAACGTTACGTCCTTCTTACAAACAAAATACATACATTCCATTCCAATAGCACCAAAATGTCTTTACTCATTCCAGCACCAACTGTAAAGTCTAAGACCTAAGTTTTATCTAAACAACATATGGGTGAAAATTTAGGTACAATTCATCCTGAAGCAAATTCTTCTCCTGCTGTAATCTTGTGAAATCAAACAAGTTATGTGCTTCCACAATATAATTTTGGGACAGATCTAGATCAAACATTGCCATTCCAAAAAGGGGAAATAAAAAAGAATAAGAGAAAAACAGGTCCGAAGTAAGTCGAGAACCCAACAGGGACAACATTAAATCTTAAGGTTTGAGAATAATCTTTTACTCCATGTCCTGCTGCCTGCACTCAACACTCCTGGTGGCCTTACTTCTACAGCTTTGATGGGCACAGATCATGCTACTCTCATAGGTTGCAATTAGGGGCTTGTGGCCCTCCCAAGCTGATATTACAGGCTGTGATACTACAATTATGGGCTCCTGAGGCAGCCTATCCCCCACGATTACTATAAAGCCTTGCCTTACCAGGGACTGTCTGCCCCCGCAGCAGTTCTCTCCCAGGGAGGCTTTGGGAGACATCCTTTGAAATCCAGGAAAAGGAGGCCAGGCCTCCAGAACTTGTGTATTCTGTGCTTACAGAATTAGCACCATGTGGATGCTGTCAAGGCTCACTGCTTATGTCCTCTGGCATATTCCAGCATTCACTTCAAAACTGTTCTAGTCCATGCAGTCTCATTTATAATACCATTTAAAAAATACTCAGGAATAAATTTCACCAAGGGAGTGAAAGATATGTGTATTGAAACTATAAAACATTGATGAAAGAAATTAAAGATAACATAAATTAATGAAAAGATATTTCTTGTTAATGGATTAGAAGAATTAACATTAAAATGTCCATATCACACAGAACGATCTATAGATTTAATGCAATCCCTACCAAAATTCTAATGTCATTTTTCACAAAAATAGAAAAAATAATCCAATAATTTTTATGAAACCATAAAACATCCTGAATAGCCAAAGCAATCTTGACCAAAGATAGAAAAAGAACAAAGATTACGTTTATAGACTTGCCTATGTTGAACCAGCTTTGCATCCCCAGGATGAAGTCTGCTTGATCATGATGGATAAGCTTTTCGATGTGCTGTTGCAATCAGTTGTCAGTATTTTATTGATGATTTTTACATGTATGTTCATCATGGATATTGGCCTGAAGTTTTCTTTTCTTGTTGAGTCTCTGCCGGGTTTTGGTATCAGGATAATGTTGGTCTCATAAAATGATTTGGGAAGGAGTCCCTCTTTTTGGATTGTTTGGAATAGCTTCAGAAGGAGTGGTACCAGCTCCTTTGTATGTCTGGTAGAATTCGGCTGTGAACCCATCTGGACCTGGGCTTTTTTTGATTGGTAGGCTATTAATTGCTGCCTCAACTTCAGCCCTTGTAATTGGTCTATTCAGGGATTCAACTTCTTCCTGGTTTAGGCTTGGGAGGGAGCAAGTGTCCAGGAATTTGTCAATTTCTTCCAGGTTTACTAGTTTATGTGCATAGAGTTGTTTGTGGTAATCGCTGATGGTAGTTTTTAGTTACCCACAAAGGGAAGCCCATCAGACTCACAGCAGATCTCTCAGCAGAAACCCTACAAGCCAGAAGAGAATGGGGGCCAATATTCAACATCCTTAAACAACCATATGAATCAGGAAAAATGCAACATCTTCCCAAATGAAGTTTCAGGCTTTTAAAGTCCCCAGTTCCCTGTAATGACCTATTATTTCTGCAGAATATTCTTCTGGACATAAGAAATGTGCCTTGCTAGTCTAAAAAAGAATTTATTCCCGTGTCTCTTCAAAAAACCTTGGCTATTTATGTGCTATAAATAGCTAATAAAAATAATTTCGGTGACTTTTTAAATTTTTCTTTGACACTTAATGAATTTGCATTATTAGTCTCCTAGGCAGTCCAAGGATCTACATTTGTTTAAGGTAAGTGATTTGCCTAAAAATTTACAGGTGAGACCAAATCCAGATTCATAAGTCAATTTCTATCCTTACGCGTGTTGCCATTCTGCCCGTATATTGTCTTTGACTTCTACAGAACTGCACTTATCTCATTAAGCTTTGATGATTCAACTCAAATTATATTAATAGAGGTATACAGAAGTAGATATGGAGCTTCCTGTTCATATATTAAAAGGTCATGAAAGAAATTACTTTAATATATCAGTATTTAAAATTCTTGTTTTTCCTTCAGTCACAGTACTTCCTCATGGACACAATAGATTGTGTAAGTAGCTACATTTTCTTATTTTGTTTTGCTTCAGGAGATTCAGAGTGAAATTCAAGAATACACTTCATAGTGGATAAAGAATTCTGACCTCATTTCAATAACATTTTCCTTGAAGTTGCCAATTTAAAATTTTTATTTAACAGAATGTTGTTATAAGAACAAAAATCAATAACTAACATATAATTGATAATAATGTAAATAATAATATCTAATATTGTTTTCCTTGAATTATCATATTTAACTCTTGCTTTTTAAAAGAGATATTAACCATTCTTTTCCTAGTCAGTGGAACTAAAGATACTCAACTTTCTTTAAGGATATGACTTGAAAGCACTATATATCTTCTGCTAGCAATCCACTGGAACCAATGTAGCTCTGCAAAGATAAGCTAGAGATGTAGATTATAGATAAGTAGCTTTCTATGTGTATGGCTAAAACTAAGGAGGAGAAATCAAATTTGAAGGGACAGCAGAATCTGTCAACACTTCTTAGGACAAAATTGAGAGGAAGGAACAAAGCGTCTAAATTGCTATTTGTTTAAACATGAGGCAATTTGGCATGAATTATCTAATTAGATAATTTATATTGCTCATATGCACTGATAAATTTTCTATTTTTCTCAAGTTGTTCCGTAGAAAAAGTTTAAATTGTACTTTATCAATCTTTACATAGAATATGCTATGATATAAAGGACTGAAAATTCCTTAGACATAATACTATTTGAAGAATATTCTATACTTAATATAAAATGACCTCATTACCAATCATGCTCTTTGACAGTGATTTTTGCTTCCTTTCCCATCATAACATACATAGATTCTATTTATTGATTAATATTTTATATTGAATATTATTTGTTACTTTCTCTTTTATTGGGAAGATGTCAAACACATTAGATTTTAATGGATTGGCTATCCCAGCCCAAAGGACATAAATTAATTTTAATTTATCTAGCAAAAAATTTGGTGAATAATTTGTGTCATAATACTGTTTTCAATAAACACATTGAAATTAATCTGTACTAATCTCAGTATCTGAATAATTCTGAAATATGTTACAACTATAGATCAATAACTATTAAAATTTAAAATCACTCTGCTTTGATAAGATTTTCCTTATTATATTATTACAATCAACCAAATATTTATTAGGTACTAGTGTATTAGCTTTTTTATGTGTCTAGTATTTTTTAAATTTCTAAATAAATATAAAAACAGGAACCGTGGTCTTCTCTCATAAGATACCTAGAGACTGAAGCTTCCTGGGAAGATACATCAACTTACAAAGGTAATTTGATGCATTCATCCATATTGAGGAAGGGGATAAGGCAATTTACAAAGGAGAAAAATGTTTATCACTTATCATGTCGCTATAACTGGAAGTCTGAAGTCTTATAATTGATCTAAATCAATTTTCTATTTTATAAATAAGTAAACAGAACTTTAAGAGGATTAAATTACATCATTTCAAACCTGTATTAATTAATGATGAATACGTCTACATGATAATTTAACAATATGTATTGAGCACTTGTATGTCAGAACCTGGAGAAGGAATTGGAGATAGTGTAGTAAGAAAAGTAAATAAAATCTCTGTCTTCATGGAGCATAGTGTTGTGAGAAATCAACTAAATACACAGGGATAAAATTATCCCTGTGTATTAATCAATTAAATTAATATCCTGTGTATTAATCAATTAAATACACAGGGATATAAGTATTATCAGTACTACGGAGGAAGTGAACAGGGAGTTACCACAATATGTAAGTAGATGATTTCATCAAGGCTATAGGATCAAGCAAAACTTCTATGAGAAAGTAGCCTATTATCTGGTATATGAAGGAGAAACAGATATTAGCTACTTATTATTGATTTTATGGTGCACTTTTCTTTGTCACGTTTTAACATTTTAAATCCAATAAACAACAATCAATGAAGTATCCTTAATTGGTAACAAGCCTGTCTGACTGCCTTTTTTCCTTCTTTCCCTCCTTTCTTCCTTCCTCCTTTCCAAGCAGTACATAAAACATTATTGTAAAACTATGGTAAAATATTATGACACACCTAATAAAATAGATTAAAATAATAATAGCAAATGCTGGTAAGGATACAGAGAAACTTGATCACTAATAGGCTGCTGGTGGGACTAGAAGGTAAAATGATACCTTAACTCTGGAAAAATATCTTGCCAGTGTCTTATAAAGCTAAACGTGTCTCAACCATATGACCCAGTCATTGTAATCTCAGAGATCATAAATGTTTATAGTTTAAATGTTATTTCTAATATTTTAAAAATAGAGACATTTCACATGTTCTTCAATAGGTGAATGGTTAAACTATGATACAACTATACTATGAAAGACTACTCAACAATAAAATGGAATAAACTATTGAAACACCAAGAAATTTGAAGGAATCTCAAGGAATTTACACTGAGTGAAAAAAAAAATAGTCAGCATCATAAGGCAACATACTGAGCACATGTAGCAACTAGATTTTACTTTCTAACACCATTCTCCAAGAAGAGGAATCTCCTTAGATAAACAGCTAATTCTAGTACTGAGGAAATAAATATATAAGATGAGCCTGGAGCATCTTGTTTGGCAGAAAATAAGGAAGCCTCCACAACAAAACAAACAATCCCACATTCATGTGAAAGTGACACAAGAGCTAAATAAAGAGCCACCAGTGGCCAAAGCTGGAAGAATTCGAGCAACCAAATAAAATAGTATTGAATTATAACCAAAATATAAAATAAGTATTTATAAATGTATACTGTTGTAAAGTAAGTGATAAAATTAATGAATAAATAGAAGAGAAGAGGCAGACCTCTTGGTCAGAAGAATTCCAAATAATTTATGTAGGTACTCTGCCTTCAAGGTCGTAAAGCATAACTCCCCACTTCTTAGTTGTGGACTGCTCATAGTAGCTTCCTTCCAAATAGTACAGTTTCAAAAGGGAAACAAAAAACTTTATATGGAAAAATCTGACAAACAGTATCTCCGCTAGATGATCAAAGAAAGAGCAATAGTGTCAGATTGATAGCAAATCTTTTGATAAGATGTGATTAAAATGAAAATGACATTTTACCTTTGTGGTCTTCCTCCCTAAAACCTGTAATCCAGTCTAATCGTGGGGAAAACATCAGACAATCCAGTTGAGAGACATTCTTCAAAATATACAACACTAACTTCAAGACCATCAAAACAAATACATTTTGAGACTGTCATGCCAAGACAAACTGAAGGAGACTTGACAACTAAACATAATATGATATTCTAGATGGGATCTGGAAAAGAAAAAGAATTATGTAAATACTAAGAAAATATGAATTAAACATCTAATTTAATGCTAATGTATCAATATTTCTTTCATTAATTACAGAAATTATACCATACTAATATAAAATGCTAACTCTCAGGAAACTGAATATATTGGAACTCTTCAATTCATCTTCACAGTTTTTCTATATATGTAAAACGTCCTAAAAACTAAAAAGACTATCACCAAAGAAAGAAAAAAGATTTAAGAATTTACACATATTCCATTTATATAAAATTCTTTTTAAAAATGACAATATCATAGAGACAGAGAACAATTAATAGTTGCCTGGAATTATGAAGGAGGAAGAGAGGTGGCTTTAGCTATAAAAGGGTTTATAAAGGATCCTTGTGATGGAATTTTTGTGTGTGTTGGCTGTGGTGATAGTCACACAGTCCTACATATATGATCAAATTGTATAGAAATAAATACACACACAGAAATTAATGCAAATAAAACATAAAAATTGAATAATAGATTATATCAATGCTAATTTCTTGGTTGTTATATAGTGCTATAATTATTCACAATTTTAACACTGGAGGGAGCTGGGTGAAAGGTTGACTGGATATCTCTGAATTATTTGTTACAACTTCATAGGTACCTACAATTATATCAGAATAAAAAAATTAACTAAAACATGATTATATTCATAATCACAATGATAGATTTAATGGTGTACAGTAGTTAAAGTGGAATAGGTATGTGTGATTGTGAAGATCTTCACAGACAGGAAGAATATCCCATGCAAAAGATGTGACATGAAAAAGATCATGTAGTATTCACTGAACAAACATAATAAGAACCCATAAGGCTTGAGCTTCAGAGTCTAGAAAATAGTGGTTCGATATGAAGTTGGTAGAGGTAGACAGTGAACACATCCTGTGGAACCTCTGAGGACACATCACATGTTTTGTTTGTAATTTTAAGAATCTTTGTAAGCCATAAATTGAGAGTGGTTGCTAAACATCAATTCTTTAGTTGATGCAGCCAACAATTTGTTGATATTTTAGAAATGTCTGTGCTACTTAGAGATTATTTTTCTAAGATTAATTGCATGTGCTCCTTGGATAGATTTGCCTAGATTTACATCACAGGTCTATCTCTTTACTAGATATTTGATCTTGAGCCAATTAGTTAACTCTTGTAAATCTCACCATTGCATTTCATATTTACACAGACTTGCCTACCTAGTTATCACCAAACTCTCTGTGGCAAGGATTAAACAAAATAATCCTCGTGTATTATTTAGCATTATGTTAGGTACCTATTAAGCTTCATATAGGTTAGTCATTGGTTTCTGTTTTATACAGACTCTAAAAAATTATAAAACTAATACAGATTAATTAGGTAAAATATCAGAAAGTAAAGATGAAATAAAATTAAAAATACTAGTTATAGCACCCTGCATCCATAATGGTGTTAAATTTTATGTCCCAGTTAAGCCCAATTATAATGAGAAAAGACGCTAGTGAGGTAATAACTGAATCTGCCACATCAGTCTTGCTCATGAAATGTAAGGGCACAAAATAACACTTTTCCACTGCTGTGTGTCCAAAACAATGAAGAGCATAATAAATATTGGCTAAATAGATAGGTAAATTAAATTTGATACATATGGCCTCCATTTACCAAATAAAGTAGTAGGCAAAGTTTTCAACAAAGAGTGGAGTAATTAAGAGACTTAGAGAAAGACAGAGGGTTTGAGGAAAGCAGTGAATCTTTAATATATAGTTACAAAGATTAAATACATAAAATACACATTAAAAGGATTAATGCTGAAAAAAATGCTGTAGTTCCAGCAGAATGTGAAGATCATACAGGTGAAATACCACAGAGTAAAATTTTTTTGTAACTTTCTCTCTAGTTATAACCCAGCATTAAAAGAAGAGAAGAGAAAAGTATAGCTGAATTGAGCTTGTTGTAAGAGCAAGCAGATAAGGGATGGTGAGAGAAAAAGAATAGGATACGCAGGAGTTGATTAAAGGGTGGGTTTCACATAAAACTAGAGCAGGAAGTTGGGATAGGATAGATTGTATGGTTGAAAAAGATGTAGAAGCATTGATAATATTCATGTATATAAAGACTCACTATAATAGGACTAAGGTAGTGAAAGAATAGAAGGTTAGAATGCTATCATTAGAAAATGGTATATTCAAATTGTTCTATACACCATCTTTCAACAGGACAATGGTCAGGTTAGGATCAAGAATAGATGCACTTTGGTCACTTTATTATCTTCACACCTTGTCAGTGTTTTTTTTTTTTTTTTGTCAGTTTCAAATATTATTAAATGAACAATTTGTATCCAGGCCGAATTGTAAATATAGAAATAATTGGAATGGACACAATAATCCTCTTATATACTTTTAATGTTTACTTTATTATTTGAAATGTTGACAGTATGTTCCATAATATATAAATGTATGTATATAGTACTATTTGATCAAATGTATAAGAAAGTAAATATGTTGGTAGTACAAACCATGAATTCTTTAAGTGTTGGTTGCACAGTCAAAAGCGATTTGAGATTACTATTCCAAAGGAGGATAATACAGATCTCCATAGGTAATAATCAGAAATTAAATAAAATTGGAGATGTAGAATTGTTACTGGAAATTATCATTGATTTTCAAATTGATCTTACATAATTATCCAGGGAACACCTAAAATTTCTTTAAGAGAGAACATGATTTTTAAAAATGTTTAATGAGCAAAATGATATAGAAGGCCAGCCTGAGCAATATATTAAACTAAACAAAAACAAGAAAATAATAAAAAAAAAAAAACAAGTAAACAAACAACCCTTGGGGAAATCATTTATTCCCTCTGAATCTCAATTTCTTCATGTGTAAGTAAAAATAATTGGTTTCTATTTCTAGTCAGAATACATTTTTTCCAAAAATTTGTTGAAACAACATATGAAATAAGTTTAATAAAACATTTCTATTTTAACTTTAGTATAATTTGAATGAAGGGAAATAGAATGAAAAAATATTAGATGAAGGCAGGAAAAATAATCTTCATTGGCAGACTTATTAAGATCAATTTTTTGAAATGTGAAATTGTTTATGAGTCACACACCATACAAATGTAAAAAAATGATATTTTCTATGGAACACGTGAGAAAGAAAAGTGACAAGAGGCCTTGGTAGGTAAAGAATTGGTGTTTCCTAGATGAACCCCATATGCCTGAAGCTGATATTAATGCAAGAAAAAAGTGAAGGTCTTGGGAAGATGCCTTTAGAACTTCTTACTCTCACACACAAAAATGTCACAATTCTTTAAAACAAAATAAAGGTCACTGATGTAGTAACTCATCTGCAGAGGAAAGGGATCAAACATGCAATGCAGCAATAGTGCCAACAGGAAAGAGTCAGATCTATTTCCTGATAAACCATTCGTTTGAACCAAAAGAACTTTGCTATAAGAGATTAAGTCTTTTATGTTTTGCAAAGTTGGTCAAAGGAATAAACCACTTCTAAACATATAATCACTGGCTATTTTTAGATTATTCATATAAAAAGAGAGAGACTTTTCAAGTGGCTAAAATCCTTTTCCAGTGTTTAGTCTGTGTATGAGACATTACTTTTTTCAATGGCTTTAACCTTTTGCTTTACTTGTTGATGTTTAATTTTCTGTTTATATGGATTTTTAAAAAGCAATGTATGTATAAGGCAGTTTGTGCCAAATAGATAAAATTACTTAAATTATACCCTCTTCTCCTTGGTATTTTTGGAAATGGTGATTGTAGAAAAAATCTGCATAATAATATTTATGAGCAATTGGAGTACCACTTAGATTAGTAAATAGAGTTGAAAAAAGGAAAGGTCTTATGAGACCAATATGTATATAAAGGTGTGACTGTTGTAAAACTTTGTGGATTAATATCTGAGGATAACATTTTATAATGTGTTCTGTTCTTTGTCACTCTTTTTTCAGATTTTGATTTGTAATAAATGATTTTGCCTAGCTAAATACTATATTAGTTTCAGAATTATGAATTCACTATTACTTTACGTATATGATATATGGCTATAGTATCCACTTATTTAAAAGAAGGACCTTCATTAGCAATTAGTACATTGACAGCATTTTTCTAAAGTGCCTCTACTTGTTTGTCTAATTGTGAACTTGCAGTTATAGTCTAATTAGCAACATTATTTGAATAAACTAAATTCTGTAAGTGTTCTCAATTATTGTGCTACATTTTTTCTTTTTCCTAATTATACATTAAAAAGTAGGACTACCAATTCTGACAATTTCTCAGAGTAGCTATTCAAAGGTAGCCAGCAGATGTCTCTCTTAGACTCATCCAGTCATTAGGATGTGCTCTTTTCTCTTTGGACTATTACAGTTATAAAGTTACTCATCAGGTTCTTGTTCCTCAAGGTACTGTCGGTATAATTCAAACAGACTGCTAAATGTTAAGATGATCTAATTCCAAAACAAGAGAAAAAGAATGTTTGTGTGTTTTTGTCTTTAGAGACATAACTGCCTGGTTCAAGAGGAAAACTATGAGACATCACGAGGCTGAATGTTTAAAAGTAATGGTACCTAAGGCAAAACAATCTTAAGATTGATATTTGGTGAGAAATGAACATTAGGTCTATCAAGGAAGCATACAATAAATGCCTGCAACACGTATAGCACTGTACTGTGTTTGCATACATCCACTTAGTATGGATGAAATTTATAAAATTCTGATTTATTAAAGAATTTTAAAATTTAAAGACTGAAATTATATATTTAATCAGTTATGTGTATATACAACGTAAGAGAGTTAGAATTTAAAGGTACCCAAATGATGTTCAATTTCTCCCCTTTATACATGTCTCTGCCACTTCATGTAGGCAAAATGATTTACCCCATATGATCTCTTTGCACTTATACCATATCATGAATTGTGATCCAACTCAGGAAATGACAATTAATATTCATAAAATTATTGAAACTCTAAGGCTCAGTTTGCATATTTTATAACTTTCCTATACATCATTTTCTTTAAGGTTTAGTCACTCTTGTTTTTCTTCACTGGCTATGTATCCCTCTAATAAGCTTTTGTACATATAACCTTAAAATCTGACAGCTTAAATATGCATGTACATTTTCAGAAGTGTACAAAAGCAATTTTTCTTGATATAAACACTATAGTTATCTTAAAATTGACTCTGATATTTATATCTGAGTTGGAATGTTCTATTTATTGGCCTTAGCAGTTATTTTTAATCATTTGCCCAAACTTAGTTTATTGTGGTCTATTACTCTTGTTTTTTTTTAGTAAAATTTCCTGTCAATCTTATAGCTAAAATTTGCTTCATTCAACCTTACTATTTTATATTCAAATTATAAACACACTTATGACACTTTCTGAATCATATAGGTAATCTATACTGACGGAAAATGTTAAGGAACATTTGCCTTTTCTCCCATTGCTGTCTGCCATTTCCCCAGTTCTTTTATGCACAGAAAATTTCTGAGACCGGTTTTTATCAAGATGTCAGATGACTTGAAGCATATTCAATCTTCTGTTTGATACAAATAATAGAATACCACAGCGTGGAAAACCAAAATTAAGAATCACACAAATTTGGCTAAGTCCAAATCTTCACCTACTCTGTGCGAAGAGCTTAGCATCTGGACATGACCAGGATGAAACACACAATCACGCTCATGAGTCTCATCTTACCAAACTCAAGTCAAAATCTCCTTTCACTCAGCCAATCGCTTCACTTCCTGTTTCACTGATAAGACAAAAACAATCGGAAAGAGAAGATTAGCAACCTTTAACGACCACATCTACACCCATCACATATACTCTGCCTTCATTCCTATTATTCTGCTCTCCTAGCAATGACCAGCTGCTCATTCTTATATTAGATCACATTCTCTCTTCTGTCTATTCATGGGCTAGACTCAGATAAGTCTCCTTTTCTACTATATTGCTAATTGCTTTCTCTCTAGTAGATTATTCTTATGATGTTATTTCTATTATTTAAAGCACAATTGTTTAAGCAAACAACCTCTCTTTTTGCTATTTTCCTTTCTATTAGCACATTTGTCTCTTTCATTTAATGAAGCTATTTCTTCCGAAGTCCACCCTCACCTTCTCTTCTGAGTAAAATTATATACAGTTAATATTTATGATTGTTCAGTAGACATTAGAAAAAAACCTACAATCAAGTTGATTTGTCACATTGTTATTTAAGTATTATATATCCTTATTATTATTTTTATTTGATGTCTCTTCAGTAAAGAAGTAAAATAATGTTTGTTATAACTTTCCTCATATTTTCTGCAAGTTTTGTTTCATGGTCTTTGATGCCGTGTTCTTTTCTGCATAGCTATTTGTGAATGATGTCCATCATTATCTATCATACAGTATTTGTTTTCTAGAGGTATTATAACAAAATACCACAAACTGGTTGGTTTAAATAACAGAAATTTGCTTTTCCACAGTTTTGGAGGCTGAAAGTCCAAGACCAAAGTGTCAGCAGAGTTAATGAACTCCGAGGCTTCTTTCTCTTCTCTCTTTGCTCTAGTTGCTAAACATCTAGATAGCCTACTACAAGCCAACGAGAGAAGAGAAAGTCCCTGTGACGTCATGTGGTCTTTCCTCTGTGTAAGCCTGTGTCATCATCTCCTTTTCTTATAAGTAAGACATTCATTTTGGATGAGGGCCCTCTGTAAAGACTTCATTTAACCTTAATTACCTCTTTTAAGGTCCTATTGTCAAATAACGATCACATTTTTAAGTACTGTGGGATAGGATTAAAACATGAATTTTGAGGGGACACAACTCAACCTCTATACAACCCTTTAATAATTATAAACTTGCCCCTCTGCCTGCTTAGTTTATTCATAAAATTCTCTTGCTTGGGTGAATGTACTCTTTTCTGCTAGGTTGCTTTCTCCCTACTAGGAATCTAGCATTTCACCTCCAGTCTGTCCTCTGCTAAAGCCTATTTGCTGCCATTTGCTCCTCTTAATGGTTCTATAGGATAAAATTAAGGACAACAATGTCCCACACTTTTTATTTGGTCCACAGAAATCTTTTAGATTGTTTTTCTGAAGACACTCAGACAGTAGAAGCTGATTCCAAAGCATCAGAAAGATTTCATTGCCAAATTATCAAAGCATTTAGTTGATCTATCTCTTTTGCCCTGTACATTTTCAGAAGAACAGAAAACTCAAATCAAGCCATCACTATTAAAAAATCTTGAGGAAGTTCCACTTACTTTGCTCAAGTTTAGAGGTAACCCATCTCTCCTGGAAGATGGGCTGGAATTTTTAGAATTCCATTTACAGCCCACGTCTCTCAAAAAGAAAATTATTTTCATGAATCAAATCTTTGTTTCATCCATGTGTCCAACTTTTACAATTCTTATTGCAGACATAGCAGTGATTGTGATATAGATGTGGCCAGAAAAAAATGATAGAAGATAGAACAAATTATAGATATGTATGTAATTTTATTATTTAGAAAAAACAGAAATTAAATGTGATAGTATCTTAATTGACATTAATTCTGGAGATGGAATATATATGTTTGCATTTCATTATTTGTTCTTTACTCATTTCAATTTTTTTCCCAATAAAAATAGAAATAAAAGATTTTTATTAGGTTGGTGCAAATGCAATTGCATTTTTGCATTGTTGAAATTTGCCATTTGATATTGGAATATATTCTTAAATAAATATGGTTGGTATACATCATTTTAATGGACATTTCTCACTTTACTTTTTTATTTTTTGTTAGTGACATTACTTGCTATTTATTTTATGTTTATTTTAGACTATGGAAATGATGTTAGAAAAAGACAAATTTGAGCAATTTTCTTATTCAAGTTCAAAATGGGTTGTAAAACAGTAGAGATAACTTGCAACATCAACAACTCATTTAGACCAGGAAATGCTAATGAATATACAGGGCAGTGGTGTTCCAGAAGTTTTGCAAAGAAGATGAGAGCCTTGCAGATGAGGAGTAGAGTGGCTGGCCATTGGAAGGGGAGGAAGGCAACAAATTACACTACCACGTGTGTACCTATGCAACAATATTGTATGTTCTTCATATGTACCCCAAAACCTAAAATGCAATAAAAATAAATAAATAAATAAATAAATAAAAGAAGTTGAAAATAACCAATTGAGAGTAGTCAAAGAAGCTGATCCTCTTACAGCTATACAAGAAGTGGCTGAAGAACTGAACTGACTATTCCAAGGTCTTTCAGCATTTGAGGCAAATTACAAAGCTAAAAAGCTTGATTAGTGGGTGCCTCAGGAGCTGAACAAAAATAAAAAACATTGTTATTTTGAAGTGTCGTTTTCTTTTATTCTACACCACAAAAATGAACCATCTCCCATTCAGATTGTGATCTGTGATGAAAAATGAATTTTATATGACAACTGGTGAAGACCAGCTCAGTGGTTAGACTGAGAAGTAGTTCCAAAGCACTTCCCAAAGCCGAACTTGCATCAGAAAAAGGTCACGGTCACTGTTTGGTGGTCTGCTGCCAGTCTGATCCACTACAGCTTTCTGAACCCCGGCAAAGCCATTACATCTCAGAGATCGATAAGATGCACCCAAAACTACAACACTCATAGCCAGCATTGGTTAACAGAGATGCCCCAATTCTTCACCACAATGCCCGACTACATGTCTCACAACCAATGCTTCAAAAGTTGAATGAACTGGGCTACAAAGTTTTGCCTCTTCTGCCATATTCACCTGACTTCTTGCTGACTGACTACCACTTCTTCAAGCATCTAACAACTTTTTGCAGGGAAAATGCTTTCACAACCAGCAGGATGCAGAAAATGCTTTCAAGAGTTCATAGAATCCCGAGGCATGGATTGTTTATGCTACAGGAATAAACAAATCGAAATTTATTTCACATTGGCAAAAAATATGTTGACTGTAATGGTTCCTATTTTGATTAATAAAGACGTGTGGCCTAGTTATAATAATTTAAAATTCAGGGTCTAAAACTGCAATTACTTTTGCACCAACCTAACAGCTTAGGTCAGCATTTCCCTTGCCAACTTATATGTTCTTTACAAATGGTTTAATCAACCTGTATTTCTACTGAAACCCACTACCTTATAATACAAAGTAACATTCATAGTAGTACCTTTTGTTACTAAAAATATGCAGATGGATTTTTACTTTTTCTTTCTTGCTTCTTTTCTCAAACCATCAACTAAAAGAGAGAACAAAACGATTTCTCCACCTTCTGCCCCTTACCTAGTACGAAGACTCTAGGGTACTAAAGATGCATGTGTATTAGTCATGATTCTCCTGAGAAACATAACCAATAGTATATATAAGGATGTAATGAGATTTATTATAAGAAATCGGTTCACATTACGATAGAGGCTAAATCTCATGAACTGCTGTCTACAAGATGGAGGCCCAGGAAAGCTGCTGTAATTCTGTCTGAGTCTCAAGGCCTGTGAACAGCAGGAGCTGATTATGTAAGACCCAGTCCAAGTTCAATGGCCTAAAAACCAAGAGCACTGATTTCCAAAGGACAGAAAAAGATGGATGCCCCAGCTCAGTTAGAAAGCAAATTCATCTACCTCTCTGTCATATTGAGGATCTCAATAAATTAGATGATGCCTGCCTACATGGGTGAGGTGATCTTCTTTACTCAGTTTACCAATTTAAATGCCAATGTTTTTCAGAACCACCCTTTTAGACACACCCAGAAAAAATGTTCCATCAGCCATCTGAGATTTCCTTAGCCCAGTCAAGTTAGCATATAAAATTAACTACCATGTAATGTAAACTCCTTTTGACAATGTCATTCTTTGTCACTTTAAATCATAAGACTGAAATTAGATTAATATCTTTTCAAAATAATAGAAAGTTTTTCACCATGCCTCAGGGCAAATTGTTCTAGTCTATGCTGTGTTATGTTATGTTATGCTAATATTTCTTTATTCAATCAAATATTATAATTGAGCACTTACATTGTACCTAATACTATTCTACGCATAAAAATAATAGCAGTAAAAAAAAAAGGACCATATTCCTTTTCTCAGAGAGCTTATCTTTCAATTATTCAGTTCAGTCTGTCTTTATATATTTTATCATACAGTTTCTGCCAATTCTAGGTCTCAAAAACAGATTCATTAAAACTGAAAATCATACGGTCTAACAGGTGATTTGAAGGGCTCCTTCCCGTTGGGTAATTAGATTCTGAGATATTTGACATGAATGTTAAGACAGTGAGCATGATGGCTCATGCCTGTAATCCCAGCAGTTTGGGAGATCGAGGTGGGTGGATAGCTTGAGTCCAGGAGTTTGAGCCCAGGCTGAGCAACATGGTAAAACCTCATCTCTACTAAAAAGACAAAAAGAATTAGCTGGACATGGTACACGCCTATAGTCCCAGCTACTCAGGAAAATGAGGTGGGAAAATCACCTGAATCCAGGAGGTTAAGGCTGCAGTCAGTCATGATTATGCCACTGCACTCCAGCCTGAGCAATAGGAGTGAGACACTGACCCTCGTTCTCTCATATATATATATATATATATATATATATATATATATATATATACACACACATACAACTGGTTACAAAAACTGTGGTAGGAGTGAGACTCTGCCTCAAAATATATGTGTGTCTATATATATTTATAAAGACAGCTGCTTGTAAAAATTGTACTTCAACAGCAGTATTTAACTTCCTGTGAGAGTGGAAGTGAGACTTGGCAGAATCATATCTCTAAACAAAATAGTACATTAAAATGAAAGGATAAGAACTGGATATCAGAGAACATTCAGGGCTGTATTATGGATATACAGATATAGTGTGTGTCTGTGTGGTCCCAAGGGTAAAACGCAAGGTCTCATGAAACAGGACTAACAACTTTGTTGATTCAATGCTGGAAAGATAATCTGTTGCCCCCTTTCAGTGATGCAAAATGAATTTCTTAAGCTGAAGTTGTCAAGCACACAAAAATCAAGTCCAGGCCAAAGCTGAAGCCTAACTGATAAAGATACAGCGAGCCACTTTTAGAGTCAAACACTTCATTAATTACTGTATTACTTTCTCAAGAGAAAAAGATTAGCCAAAATGTCAGCTTCCCATGCTTTGTCCTAAAACAAAAAAACAACACTGAAACAAAACAGTACACCTTGGTATAAGCAGCAGGATGTCCTGTTTCTGAGGATCTGTCTCTAGACTGCAACTAAGTGGACTTATGCTTCTGAAGTTCTTTTCTGAGTGTGGCACTCCTGAAGCTTCATACTTCATCAGAATTCAGGAGGTGATTAGAAATTGTTTCATAATAACAAAGAGATCACTCGAGGTGAGTAGGAAATGGCCTTGTAGAAGCTCCCTGCATGCACTCCATCCTTTCATGTTCCAGGAGCCTCATAAGACATTCTGCTAAGACTCAGATTACTTGTGGTTCAAATCTTTGTTTGTGGGACCTATATGGATATGTGCAAGGTCGACAGGGTGTCATGGTGGAATCATCTTCCAGGGCCATGACCAAAAACATTGGAAGGCATTGAACTTGCTTAATGTGTTTCTTTTCATTTTTATTTCTACAGGTACCTTTAACATGCTAAAAGAAAAATCAGATCAACCGTCATTAGTTGTGTGTGCCATGTCAGTTTTAATCTAAAAGATAATGCATAAAATAGCATTCCCAGCACTCCACTCTATTAAATTTCATTGATAATAGACACCCTCACCCTACTATTCAGAATGACACGCTTTACCCATGTGTAACTGAATATGAGCTTCACTTCATGGATCACTTTTTCACTCATTTCAGGTGAGTAACAGATATTCATTGTCCACCATGTTATTTGTGTTGCTATTGCCCTGACTCAAATACAGTTCCTAAAAATGACTCCAGAAATTCCCATAGCTAGTTTTTCCATATATGAGAAGTTTTTAGCTAGGCTTATTACCTAATATTGTATTCTCTGCCTCCTTTTAAGGAATCAAATAGCTTTGCAGTATTTAAAGTATTATCCAAAACTGATTATTCATCATGGGTTTAGTGCCTGGTGGTCTGGTAATTACCGATATATTTTTAAAAGACTTTAAAACTAAAATAAAATTTGAACCATGCAATTATGCACAATGCATATTGTAAGGACAGCTAATGAACTCTGTCATTTTGCTGCTAACAGCTGTTTTCTCCTCATAAATTCTGTTCAGATTCCATTCACACTACCACACAAAATAAAAATAGGAAGTTAGAGGAGAGCAATAGAACCACATAAACATTTTATTTTTCTTGTAAAATCTGGATGATTCTCTAATGACAAATCAAAAACAACCAAATAATTTAGATATATTTGAAAAATAATGCACAGTTCCTGACAACAGAGAGGAAGAAATAAGAAAGGAAGAGAAGAAGGAGAAGGAACAATGAAAAAAGGAGTAAAGAAAGAAAGAAGGGGAGGCAGAGGAAATGCAGAAAAAGAAGGAAGAGAAGAAATTTTAACATATTAAGAATAATGATTCAGATTTAACGATGTAGGCATTTGTTCATTTTTACTTCCCATATTTGTTAAAGAACTAAAACATTACAAATGGAACTGTAGTCTTTATGTATTCACATTTCTCATCTTTGCTTCACTTAAATATTATCAGTTTATGTGATATCCTTGCCCTCACTTGAATAAGTTTACCATGCATGTATACATACATTTTCTTTTGTATATTACTAATGTATTATTGTAATCATACAAATGTTAACATGGCAATAAATATTAACAAGCTCTCTTTTTTTCTTCAATAATATTTTGACAAATTTTGCTTTTAACTTTAGTATACATTTAACAAGACTTTTATCAAATTCTATATTACAATGAATGAATAAAATTGCTTGGCCTAAATTGGCATCTTTGTAATGCTTTGTCACCCACAACCACAATATATATCTTTAATTATTTAGCATACTTTTATTTCCTTCAATAGGTTTACAAACTTTATCCATAAATACGGATAAAGTTTTCCTTTGTTAGATTTATTCTTGTATAATATTTCTTACTATGGTTATTGATATATTTTCATTTAATTTTCTTTTTCTCTTTTAAGTTTTGCATTATTTTGTGAAATTATACACATGGTAAACTTGAGTATGTTAAAATTACTTCCAAACTTTTTTCTAAGAATCAAACAAGTCAACACTTGTTAACATCTGATTACATCTTTTTAAAAATACTCAACAGAAGTCTGATGAATCTGAGAATAACAATGGGGTTGGTCATACCACCAAAGCAGCAACTGGGAATGACAGTGTGAAAATAAAATGCAAAAATATCCACAATTTCATGGAAATAACTTCTTCCCAAAAAAGCCAATTTATTCTTCTCACTTCAATTTTTACACTGAGTGGCAACCTGAATAGATGAAGCTGGGAATGACCAGTGAAATCAGGAAAATTTCTCATAGGTGCTGAATTAATAGAAATGAAAAAACTTGTAAGCAGATCTAAATGATCTAATATTGCTATCTTAGTATATTCCTCAGAAAATTTAAGAAATATCAAGCTAATTCTCTCTTATAAAAGAAAATTGTTCACATAGAGACCAAATACTAAGCACAGAACTGAAATTGAGCAGGACCAAAACATTAGATATCAGATCATCTGGGAGTAGATCACAGATAGCAAATTATTTAAAAAATCAAAAAGTGTGGAAAAGTGCCCAAGCTAATATTCTCAGAAAACCCACATCATTTTAATATCAGCTACTACAAAAAATTAAATAACTGAAGTCTAGCATCATGCAAGTGTATTCCAAGAAAAGAAAAGATAAAAGGAAACTAGAAAGTATTTTAATAAATAATGGGAAAACACCAGAAACACACAGCAACAAAGATGAAAGCATTGACTTAATACATATAAATGGGGGGGGAATGAATTATAAAAAGTTATACAAACATTGAAAGATCAGCTAAAACTAAAAATAAAAATGTTCAGAACTATTTGCCTAGACAAATGGAAAATATAAAACAAAATCTCTCAAACCACAGGAGTTATTGGGGGTGAAATTGGAGGGTGGAGTACCAAGAAAAAACCAATAGATACCACGTAGAAATGAGCAAAGGAAAAGCAAAAACATGGAAAGAAAAAATGCATAAGAATACTGGAGAAATGAAAAAGCAGAAGAAAGAAACAAGCAATGTGTTTTTAAAATCAAATACAGTTAAAGAGTAAATATATCTGAAAGTGATAGGTAATAAAACACAAGCTCTGATCAAGGTATAATAATAAGGAACAGACTTATAATCCCGTCTGAAATAACCAAAAAACAGGACAAAAAGAGGAGAAAAGAAACAATAATTTTTAAGACACTTAATACCAGACAACAAAAGTCAGAAGCAATACCAGAAAGAAGGAAAGCAACCTGGAGGAATCTTACATTTATTTCAGCTTACTGCCTTGAGAAAGGTCTCAGCCTTGGTACAGAGTCCTGAAGACTCCCTGAGTTGGGGAAGCTTAGTAGAGACCCTGGGGACAGCTAAGTGGCTATAACTGGCAGGTGAAAGTACCAGAGAGGAGAAAACTGCACAGGGAGAAAATTGTGGCTGTCTACAGAGTCTCCCCTGAGTACTCAGCAAAGTACTAAGCAGCACATGCAGGTGGGAAAACTACTTTAGGATTGAGGGAAAGGTCATTCAATAAAATTAGAGGAAACAGTGCCTGGTACTCACACAGGGCAGGAAATTGACTGACTGGAACATTTCAGGATCTACAGGGCATTCAGTGGAATATTCAGAAGACTCTTACCTCAGTAATGGGTAATGTTAGCATGATGGTAAGCACTGCTATGGAGTTACCTAACAAATAAAAAATAATAATAATAAAAAAGATCAAAGTAGATTCAACTATCTCAAAGTAAATTAACTGTATTCTCAGACAAAATCAAAAAATTTATAGAAAATCAAATCTACACAGCACCCTTTGAATGTAAAATTCAGAATGTCTGGCATCCAGTCTAAGAAATAGATATAGTAAGAAAAAGAAAACTATGACCTATAATGAGGATTAAAAAACAATTAATGAAAAGTGACAGAGAGGCGAAAGAGATGCTAAAAATTTTAAAAAATGAAATTAAAGCCAAAAACCAATAGATACCACAGTAGAAAAATGTCTGAAATTACAGAATATAGAGAAATGAAGGATATTTTTAAAACCAAGCAACTTTTTAAACACACACATGGAATTTTTAAGAGGGTGCTCAGGAAGACAACATAGCGTAATAGAATTTTATCCAACTAATCTAGTTGCTAATTAGATCACAGTATGATTAGTATGTCATTACCTTCATATAAAATTAATTTTCTGACATACAAAAAGGTACAAATAATAAATACATATTCTTCACTAAACTAATGAAGTAAACACAAATGTTTTGAATCCCCTTGTGTACTCCTCAGATCGCTTCTTTCCTGTATTTATTCACCTAAGAGATAAATCTCTCCAGTTTGATGTTTATTTTCTCCATGCACAGATCTTTATATTTGCTATATATGTATATATTCATAGCATACACATACATATACACACATATTTTTCAACTATTCAGTCAACAAATATGAAGTGGTATATATTATTACATTAAGTACATTTATTATTCTAGCTACTAGAAATGGGACAAAGGACAAAATAGACCAAAATCCTTCCTCTCTTAAAGATAGCATTCTAGTTAAGTTAGGCAGACAGTGAGCAAAATAAATTTCTAAAATATATAATATGTTAGATGAGGGTAAGAGATAAGAAGAAAATGTGGTCAGTGTCAAGTTTCACAGACAATGTGTTTTTTGAGTAAGGAGTTAAAGGAAATGGAGGACAGAAAATACACTGGATGCATATAAAGAACCATAAAGAAATATAGAAAGATAGAAGGAGAGGAGCAGAAAGTGAAATCAGAGAGACAAAAGAGTGTAGAGGAGTGTACAGATTTAGACTGGCTGTAGGCATTCATAATAATTTATTAACAACTCTTTGTCAGATGGAAACCAGTTGGTTGAATTTCATGCAGAGAATAGGCATGATATGATTGATATTTTAATCCGAAAATCCTGGTATGTTAAAAATAGACTAGATTTATTTTGTTGTTTTGTTTTCCAGTGGTGGGCTTGATAGCAGGCAGGAAGTTCACTTGGGAGGCAGCTGCAAAAATCGAGGTGAAAGATAATGATGGTACAGGTCAAGATTTTAGTTCTCAGCTGTTGGAAAGAGAATTACCATTAACAGAAACAAACAAACAAACAAATCTATTAAAAAAGCATGTTTGGAGGTAGTGGCAGTACAATGATAAACAACTTAGTTTCAAACACAGTAAATTAAATATGTATATTGAAATATCAGGCAAAGATGCCAAGGGTACAGTTGTGTATATGAGGCTGGATTGCAGAGGAAATAAGATTGTAAACAAAAAATTTGACACTGAATGGCCTTCAAGAGAATTAGCATGATAGTAAGGAGAAGAGGTCCAAATATAGTCATGCATCATTAAACTAGGATACACTCTGAGAAATGCACCCTTAGTCAATTTTGTTCTTGTGTGAACATCACCCAGGGTTTTTACACAAAGCTAGATTGTATAGCCTATTGCTCACCTAGCTTGTATGGCATAGCCTGTTGTTCTGAGGCTAAAAACCTGTGTAGCATGTTACTGCACTGAATACTGTAGCCAATTGTATTACAATGGCAAGTGTTTGCATATCTAAACATAGAAAAGGTAATGAGTTGTACAAAGACTTTACAGTGGTTATGGTGTCACTAGATGACAGGAAGTTTTCAGCTCCATTATAGCTTTATGTGTCCATCATTGTATGTACAGCTCATTGTTGATCAAAATATCATTATAAGGTCCATGACTGCACTAACTCCCAGTGAGCAACAGCAGTGGGATTGTGAGATGTGGAGAAACCAGTTATGGAATTGAGATTATCCTTTGAGAAAAAGAAAAGCAGGAGACTGTGATGTTCTCAGAATAACAAGCATGACAAATGCTAACGGATCAAGTAAAATAGGACTGAGAAATGACCATGGAAGTCTGTTATTGGAACACATTGGTGACCTTGATAAGAACCATCTGGTTAGGTAGTAACAATGAAGTCTTGCTGGTAGGGATTCAGTAGAGAACAGTGGAAGAAAAACTGGGAATCATGAGTATTGGTAAGGAGATAAGTGGAGCAATATTTAAGAAATTTAAGGTTAAGAGGTCATTTGAAAATATGAGAAATAATGATATGTCTATATATTTATAGGAAAGTTCCAGTAGAAAGGGAATGGTTGAGAGAAAATGTAAAATCACTAAAACAAAGACTTTGGAAGATAGGAAGAAGATCTGGTTCATAGATAGGAGGGTGAAAGACATGCCGAGGAAGAAGTTGAAAACATGAGTTCAAATGCAAGTGGGTTATTAGAAATTGCAGTGGGGATTGTAGAAAGTCTCTTCTTGATTGCCTCCTTCTTCTCAGTGAACTAGGCAGTCAGGTACTTTGTTACAACAGCCCTAGAAAATTAATATGGTAAACATAGTAAGATCAAAGTTGTGGTAATACTGGTGCATTAGCCACAAAGACAGGAAGTGATGTCTGGAAAGCCCGAAGACTGAATGTTAGACTTACAAGTGGAGATATTGATGAAGATCATTTGATGAAAGAACTTTCAAGAACTGATACGCCAGAAGATGTCAGATAATAGATTATCTTTTAAATCATCAAGAACTATGACAGCAGCAGTATTGAAGAAAGTGATGGGAAATCAGAAGGTAAAAGATTCAGTTGATGCTGAGAACTGATCGAGAGCTTTTGCATGGCAGATAGGAATGAAAATAGAGGGAGGGCTGGAATGATCTGATGATATGAGATTTAAAGCTGATGTCATTATATATGTTTAAACTTTTACTCAGCTTGTGTCATGCTACATGTATTCTTCTTAGAATTGGATTTTTATGTAGTCTTATAGCTGACATTTATCCACATATGTTCATTAATTTCTACTGCATAGTATTCCATTATATAGCTATGGGAAAATTTCTACTGCATAGTATTCCATTACATAGCTATGGCAAAACATTCTTTTCTTGGAATGTTTATCCATTCCCTGTTGAGATGTTTAGGTTTTTTGAATTCTTGATATTACAGACAAATCTATCTTCCATTAACTTTCATCTTTATCTTACTATACTTATAGTTATGTCCCAACTATTTAAAAAGTAAGCCTAATATCTTTTTGTGGTAAGTCTTTTTGGAAATTTTATATTAGTTACATTTATAAAACAACTAGCATTTGTTTCTTATTTTTTAATATTAACCTAATATTAAGTTTTTATCATAATTATCTCCATATTTCTACATTTTTACAAGTACTATTGTTGTTATTATTTTATTATTGGAGTTTAATACTTAGCTCACATATTCTTATTTTTTTTTTTACTTTTTTAAAAAATGTACTCAAAATTGTAAATTTCTATGGCTTTTGCTGCATTTCACAAGTATTGACAAGTATTTATACATTCTTTCCATTCAGTTATTTATATTTTTTATTGATCAATGAGCTCTACTTTGAATTCTAGCTTAACTCATAACTTGAGTTATGAAGAATGTTACATAAGTTCAATTTTATGTTTTCTTTTGTCCCTTATATCCTACTTCTTCCTCTGAGCTTTATTTCTCCATTATTAAAATTCATCTTCTCTTAATTCTTTTAGCAATGTTAAAGCCTCTGTTAAAAAATAATTTTAAGTAATTCCTGAATTACAGATATTTGAATATAAGATTACAAGATCTGACTAATGAATTATGTTTTATTGTTAATTAATGACTCCTTTTATCTGTAGTAAATATATAGTCAACTTTAATTATATATTAATATTTTATGCAAGTAATACTTGGTCAACCTTTTTTTGTTTCTTGAATTTCAAAATTTTGTAATCATTAAATTTTAGGTATGATTCTTTTGAATAAAACTTTGTTATTTTATCAAAGCTAATATTTTGCATATTTAAATAGGTAGATTTACATTTGGATTTAGTTCAACCATCTTATTTTGTGTTTTGTATTTCTGTTCATCATGGGTTTTTTTCCTTGTTTTCAATTCCATTTTTACTTCTCTAAAATTACTAGAAATTTTTACATAATTTTTTTTCACTTTACAATTTCCAATATTATATTTCACATTTTTTGTACTTATAAATTTTTTAACCTTTTTTTAGAAGTATATAACTCTTCCTTGTATGGCTTCACAAGTTTTCAGAAAGTGACCATGCTCATGGAACCTATCCCTAGTTAAAGAAGGAGAATATCATCAATATCCCAGGAAAACCTTTGTGTGCCTTATAGTTACTATCACCACGTGCTTAAATTTCTCTGTAGTATGTCAGGTAGTTTTCGTAGATCTACCTCTCAGGTCACTAATTCTCTGGTTAACTCTTCATATTCTTCTTAGTCTGCTAGTTGAGTATGATAGACAATGGTATGCATCACTGTGAATGGGCCCTAGGGTACCTAGATTAAACATTTTCCTGGGTATGTTTGTGACAGTGTTTGCAAATGAAATTAGAATTTAAGTTGGTGTATTGAGTAAAATAAATTACCTTTTTCAACATGGTTGGGTATCATTCAGTCTTCTGAGGGCCTGAATAGAACAGAAGATAAAGAAAGGGGGAATCTACTCCGTTTGTTTTTCCACCGCACTGCTTGAACTGGAACATCTCGCGTCATCTTCTGCCCTTGAACTGGGATTTATATCACTAAGTTCCCCAGTACTCAGCCCTTCAGGCTCAGGCTACATTACACAGCTAGCTTTCCTATGTCTCCAGCTTGTAGACGGCAGATCATGGCACTTCTCAGTTTCTATAATTACATGAGCCAATTCCTCATAATAAATATAAATAATATATAACAATATGAATATTATAAAATATATATAATTCTATTTTGCTAGCCCATCAATAAATTTTAGCATGTTTTGTTAGAAGTTTTTCCTGATTTTCATATTCATAACAGTTTCATGCCTAATTCGTTTTATTTCCATCTACTAACATTCTAATCATATCATGTACTCCAGTTCTGTGAGCTTATTTTCAGCATTAATTTTTTCCTTTCCTCTGATTTTATTATTTCAATGTCCTTATTACTGAGGAGGATATATGGATTACAATGGTCCTAGAATGATTTTAGAGAGAAAAAATTAAATGTAGATATGTTTGGACCACAAGGCTTTGATTTTTCATATTTACCTTCCCTCCCTCCTTCCCTCCTTTATACCTAACAAAGCAAAAATTTTAAGGCCAAATCTCTTTGTGTGTATGTAGAGTTTTCTAGGTTACTCTTCATAAATGGAGAATCTCTATGAAAATATTTTCATGCATATTTTATGCAGGATTAGAAAATCCAGTTTTCCCAACTTCAACAGCCTGAGGCTGTCTCTCTGGTCTTCCTGTGTGAAAGAAACACAGCCTACACCCAGCCTTTCATGCCTAAATACAGGGTAACAATTACTACGCGCTGTACTGCCATCACTTCTCACCGTGGTGACTTTTATTACAGTTTATGCTCTTTGAATTTTTCCTTTATTCTTTGGTGTTTAGTTAGATTTTACTTTGAAGGTTTTGTTTCATCTATGATTTCATGTTCATAGCAGAAGGGAAACTATCTGAATCAAGTCATCACGGTTTTTAATAAAAGAAAGCAGAGAAAATACTTAACCAAGTTCTATTAAATACAACCAGCAGCTGGACTCTCCACATCTGTGGCTCCACTCTGTTTCTCAATCTTATTTCTACATTTTTCTTTTGCATGGTTAGTGCTTTATTCTTTGAAGAATGCTTCTAAAGCATCACACTAAGTCAAGCTGAAAGGTAAAGTTTAAAATAGTTTTTAAAAATAAGTCATAATGCACGTAATGACTGTTCACCCTACAGAAACTTGACCTTAGAGCTTTTGGTACACCCAGTTGTCAGTAGCACCCAGGTTTTCCAAATAGCCAGTCATCATTTTTCTTTTGTCTGCATAGACTTCTCATCAGCTGCCTTCTGCTTCTGTTGCATGATCTCAGAGTCCCCCTGCTTTCTCTGAGAGGTAGTCAAGCTATCCTCTTTTCTTTTCCCCTTGCTGTTTTCCTGGGTTTTCTTCATGTTTTTCTGGCAGGCAAGTTCTCATTGATTTCCACAGGCCATGCTGACCACTGATGAAGCCTGGAAGAAAGCGACTCGGAAAAGCAATCGTTCCCTGGCACGTTGGCTACTGGCACCATCTTCTTTTCTCTTTCTACATTTATCTGCCAGCTTTTGTTTTCTCCCCCAAGGGGAAAACTTTCTCAAGCCATGGTTTTCTTCTACTTTCACATCACAACAATCAACACAGACTTCTGTGACAAAATGTAGGGGAGAATTTCCTCACAGACCAAGCAGTGGATACCAGATAAGGCATCCTCCAGTTCAGTTCCAACACTATCTGGAGATAGCGTCATATCCCACAGGGTGAGGGCTCAGTCCCCAAGACTGCCCCTCACCCATCTTTTGCAATTCTAGGCCCCTGAACCTTCTGAACAGCTGGCATCAATTTGGGGTTCCCACGACTCCCTGTTTTGGTTCAGTTAATTTGCTAGTACAGGTCACAGAACTGAGGGAAACAATTGCTTCCATTTCCTGGTTTTGCAAAGGGCACTGATGGAGAGTTGCATAGGGCAGACAGGTAGAAAGTGGTGTACAGCTTCTATGCTCTCCCCAGGTGGCCACCCTCCAGGAAACACCATGTGTTCACCTATCTGGAATCTCTCTTTACCCAATCACCTTGGGATTTTATGGAAGCTTCAGGGCATCAGTATTCCTTCCCCCTAGAGTATAGGGCAGGGCCCTCTCTGGGAAAAGTCTTAAGATCCACGATCAGGAATGCCAGGGAAGAGTACAGTCCTACCTGGAGCAGGTAAGAGAAAGGCAGGAGAAAGGAGGACAGGACAAGGTCAGAGGCCTGCACCTGAGGGCTAACACACCCAACATTATAACAGAAGACTGTAACAAGGGCTACGGAAGTTATGAGCCAGGAACTTTTGATGAAAACCAATATATAACATCACATCACAACACCAAATCTATCTAATCTCAACATTTGTATGTGACAGTTCTTCCATTTCATTCAATTTTCTCCAAACACTAAAATTCTTTCCTGCGCTTAGAATTCCCAGAAATACTTTCACTAATTGCAGGTATAGGAAAATAATTTTATAACTCTATTTAAAAATATATTTTCTATTTAAATGATGATTTAAAATAGCCTGCTCTGCAAGACATAATTGCTCTGTTCAAAAAAAAAAAAAAGTAAAAGAAAAAAAGACCTAGCATGCTATAAAATTTTTACAACACCAAATAAGATGGTACTTGTTGGAAAATAAAGTATGCACAACTGTAAAGGGACATAAAGCTATCAAGAAAACCACAGCTTTGCCACAATCCTTGATTAGCTGAAGATGCACTTTGGATGTCTCCTTGAAAGTCAGTTATTTGCTACCAGAGGGAGATGTTCTTGTTTCTTGTTAGATATTCTAGACCATAATTAAAACCATTAATCAACGAAGAGTGAAATCATTCCCATACCTACTTCAAATGTTCTCTTTCATTTCTCTTAGGTCTATGCTAGAAGTCAACACTTTCCTTATGTGATTTCTTCAGGCTTTTTCATTTTATGTTTCAAGACAAATTATGCTTATTAAAAATGAGGCTTTTGGTTGTACAATATTGTGAGTGTACAAAATGACACTAATTGTACACTTCACAATGGTGGATTTTATGCTATGTGAATTTTACCACAATAAAAACATGAGATTTTCTCACCAGGAATGTTGATGAAGCAGCACAAAATTTCTATTGACGAATTAAGTACACTGGTGATCTGGTCCTTGCTTTGGTTCAAACACGGAAATACAATATCTGAGAGATTTTGCAGATCTCAGTGGAAAAATAACGACTCCCTGGCATGCTAGGCTACTGTCACCACCAATTTCTTTTCTCTTTCTACATCTGTCTGCCAGCTAACATTCGTACCCAGTTTTCCTTAAGCTTTCTGGAGCATTGAACATGTCTTTTGCAATTTTTTTGTGTTAGTGTTCTTCTAATCTAATTTTCTTCCTAGTTTTCTGATTCAAGTTTTGTTTGCTGGTTTTAATCCTTGTGATGTTAAAATTTCATGTAGTCAATAGACTTTTTCTCTTGCAGTTCTACGATAAGTTTTTGTGCAACTGAAGCTCATACAACACTTCAAAGTACATGTACCACTCTGTTGCCCATCAAACTAATGCGGTAAATTGCATTCATTCCTTACTGCTACCAATAGGCTGCTGAATGCTTCTAAATTATATCATTTTGTTTTGAAGAGTACCGTGCTCATTTTCGCCAATCTCAGCTGTGCTCAGTTATTTCTGTGTCTTCAATCAACTGCCCCTCTTATTCTCCAGAGCAAACATTTTGAACTTCTAAATATTTTCTCCAAGAAAATTGAATTAATGTAAATTCTATAAAAAAGATCATATTAGTCATTCTATAAATATATTGTCAGAATTAATAAATGAAATTCTAGATTTTACTTCACATTTGGCATCTATATTTTAAATCTTCCTTGCCTGCTCTATATTTCTTACAAATACATATTTGTTCAGTGAGTCATCTATGCAGTAGGTAAATTTCATATTACAAAACAGTCTGTTCATTCTTCCCTGCTTCCTTCAGTAAGCTTTAACTATGAAACAGCTTAATTGGTACTGACAGTTATTTCTTAGATGTAAAAACTCCCTTTAGACTAATGTCAATGTTTGTTCCTCTAACATTACTTTTTCGAAGGAAAATTACTGCTATTAAATGTATACTCATGATAGGAAGTAATGTAGTAATCAGTTCTGGGGATTCAGTTAACTAGGGTGTAATAATATTGTCCACTTGAAAGAAAACAATTTGTACCTGCATATTTTCATTTGGCCATATAAAGATCTTTTAAGGGATTGTGTGATCATTAGAATGTTTATTATCTTGATAAAATACCTCAGTTTGGTGATTATCAAACAATGTAATGAAATCTTTCTTAAACTCAAGTATTTTACACAATAACACAAATAAAAAAATTATTCCTTATGATAATCAATACTATGTGATATCAAGATGATAAAGTTATAGCCCTATTCAATATCTGTTTTCACATAATTTTAAATTAATATCTCTCTGGCCCTATCTCTTTTTGGTAAAAATTTACTTTTATAATTAACTTATTTAAAATGATTTCCCACTTCTATTGAAATATATTACATTTGTTGTTTTATTAACATTATTGTCATTTTATTCAAACTTCCTCCAGTTTGATGGTATTTCTAAAATTACTCAAATATTCTGCATTGAAGCCATTCTATTTTCTTGACTACTTTTCTGAATAAATTATCTTTACCTAGATGTTTCTTATCCTTTTTTTTCTTTGCACAGGCAGCTGAAATTAATTTTTTTAAAATAGACATACTTTATACTTTCTATCTTGAATTCAAATTATACTTGCTAGAAGCTAATGATTTGGTTCAGAGCTTCTACAAGACAATGAGTAAAACGGAGCCCAGACACCATAGCAACACCAAGAGAGAAGGTTTCCCTCACTGCCTAGTCCATTCCTGCACTGCTCTAAAGAAATAAGAAAACTGGGTAATTTATAAAGAAAAGAGGCTTACGCGACTCAATTCCATAGCTGTACAGGAATCCTGACTGGGGAAGACACAGGAAACTTACAATTGTGACAGAAGGCAAAGAGGAAGCAGGCATATCTCCATGGCCACAGAAGGAGGAAAAGCACCAAGGCGAGGTGTTACACAATTTTAAACAACCAAATCTCATGAGAACTCACTAACCTGATTACAGCAAGGAAGAAACCTGCTTTCTTGATTCAATCATCTACTACCAGATCCTTCCCCAACAATGGGGATCACAATTCAGCCTAATATTTGGATGGGGATAGTTTATTCTCATACTTTCAACTGCACTGACCACCTCCTTTTATCACTGAGAAGAAGGGGTTCAGTAAACAACACTTAAGCAGAAAACAAATGCACATATTATTTTACAATTTGGAACAAGAAGAAAAAACATATGAGAAAAAGAAAAACATCATAAAAGTTAATATATTTTGCTGTATGCTAGGGAGTCTTTACTTCCTCTTATTTCACAGACATTCACTATATTCACCAGTCACTGAGCTATCTCACCCTGAAGTTTCTTGTCTCTTATAAATCCACAAAACAATGCACTGTTTTCTTGATCACTTTTGCATTTCAACTAAGCAGGATGTTTCTATACTATAGCAATATATTTGTACTATAAAGATCTATGGCTATCCCCACCCCTACCGGGTTTCAACAGTATTCACCTCCTAGGCAGTCTTTTATATAATTCCACTTTGGCAAATCATTTCTATTAATATATGTTTATCAACAAGAGGAGATTGTTCACACATATAAATAACCTTGAATGTATTAATATAAACTTGTAATAAGGCAGTATAATGAAAAGAATAGGATGATTTCAAATTCTAGCTTCAGGATTTAGTATCTGCATAAGATTTTCAGGTTATTTGACTTTCCGAAACCTAAAATTCCACAAACTGTGTGACGTCCTCTGTAAAACATTTTAAAGAAGTTGTGCAGTTCACAGCCTGGGAAGTATTGACTTGCATATGACAAACTTTCAATAACAAATTGATACTGTTATTATTAGCTTTATGCCCATCTACCTTAGCTGAACAACTTTAAAATGTTGTAAACCATAAGATTACATAAGTCACAACAATTCCAGTTGATCCATTTTCTGCTGCCATTCATTCTAAGTACTCTGTGTAAGAAGTAGTATCAAAATTTGACACACAACCCACTTTAATGTCAAAATAAAAATATTATAAATCTGAGACATGCCTTCTATATAATACCATGTGAAAAATGAGGAATAATTATCCACTTGAAGGCTAAGGATCCATGAAGCTATGATTCATTATTTTAACTTCATCTGATAATATCCTTCTCCAATAACACTTTATAGTTTCAAAACCGTTTAGAATAGAGAATGTAAAGGCACAACAGAAATCTTCTAAGCATAACTTTATTACTCTAATTCATCATAATTAACACAAAATTTTAAATAATTAACCTACCCTTGCTCAGCCTCAGTTTATTTTTCTTGAGCATTTTACATGAGAGACAATAAGATATACACCATAGAGAAACTGAGAAAAGTTTTTACTGAAGACAAATTTAATTCCAGCTCAACAGAAGAAAGTCAAAAGTAAAGGCACAATGTTAACTATTAGCATGGAGTTGCTCACTGTCCTTTGTACTTCTAAGTTGTCTTTCAAAAGCGTAAGATTGAAAGGAGGTTGGAGTATGGTCTCTGATTTGTAGTATTTGTTCTGAACTGTCTGGAATTCTATTTGTTTTCTTGCCTAGTGCTGACATGGGTTTGATGGCTTTACGTTTTTTGTCATTGTCCCCACAGGATTCTTTCCTTATCAGCTCTTGGCAGATTGCAACCATTTAAGGAAAAACTTCTTTACTGGTTATCAACCTTATTTTCATAGCTTCTTATTTCTCAGTGTCAAAAAGTATTATGTACATTAAAAAAAAGTGCAGTCATCCATGCCAGGCAATTGTAAGTAGAATTGTATTTTAAGTGATACAGCAAATGAAATTGACCTTGGTAAGCCTCATGACTTGTCAGAAATATGGCCATTCCTTCAATTCGAGTTTTACTCACAGAATGCAAGAGCTAAGCTTACAGAAGGTATGCTGTTTTAAGAAGAGAAAGTCATGGCCATTTCTTAAGTACAGTGCCATTTGTGCCCTCTTCAGCAGATGACAGCATGCTATTTTATTTGAACAAAATGACTAGTGTCTAGTGTTCTTTCATGTTCTGCAGAGGTAATTTCCAAACTGGTCTCTTGCCAAGCAGCAGTGGCATTGGCAGGGAAGTCATTCGAAATTCAAAATTTCAGACCCCGCCCCTCAGAACTACTGAATTCTGGGGTGGGGACCAGTTGTCTGGTTGGTTTTAAACAACTTTTCCGGTGATTCTGGTGCACACTAAAGTTGGGGAACCACTAGGATACGCTCTAAACCAAAATGACAAGCAAAATGAGTTCATGTACTTTAGTTACCATTTATTTTTGCAAACACCCTGGCAAACTAATTCTGTGAAAATAAATAAAGATCACTGAACATTGTGATTGATAGAAAACTAGAAAATTATACCTTGAAAATTTGAAGCCCATCAACTCCCAGTAGGTTGTAAAAAGCCCACCAAGGAAGAATAAACACTGAAATGAAATAATACATACAGTAAACAGCAAAACAAAACCATAAAAGGAGAACATCAAAAGTCAGAAAGAAAATAACCCCAGTCCCAAATCTTGCAATGTTCCCTTTGCCTCAGTGATAGTCATAAACAACTCAGTAATTTAATGCCGAACAAGACAAGCATTTGCTACATGCACACTGGATATACTTTCTACAACACAATATATGAAAACAGTGAAGCCATTCACCATTTTAAAAAAAGGTAATCACTACCCAGCAATTTCTTGAGAAAATATTGCTAAATTGGATAATATCTTTATAAATAAGACTGAAAAGTAGAGAGCTCTGTGGAGCTTAATAGTTGAAACAGAATCAGGGAATTGGGAAAAAAACTACATTTTGTCTTCAGTCATTTGCATAGCAGCAATTTTATTTTAAAAGATTTCTTGCTGAAACTAGAAATGTTTTGAAGAGAAACAATAAGAATCTTCATTTTGAAATTAGCTAAGCAAGAGTGTAAATACTGCCAAGTGGACTGGCTGCATGTCAGGATCATTGTACAAGAAAGTTGTGGTGAACTCAGTCAGGCCTGAGTCAAAGGCTATGACCACAAAGGGCAGGATAATGGCTGAGTGCTGGAGATCACATTCCATTCCCATCACTATGAAAATAGACAGCAAATATGAAGAATGAAAAGTCAATGTGCATTGAAAATTGCAAGCAGTTCAGTAAGAGAATGGAAGGTTTGGTCTTTCTTCACCAAGAAAGGTTATACAAAATATTGTATCATTTTTCTCCAAATTCATGAATCATCAATTATGCATGCTACCAATTGCATTGGGATCATTTCATTGATCTGTGTAATTTTAAAAATGAATTTTTAATACAAAATTAATTTTTGTATAAAAATTCTATTTTTTTGTAAAAAAAATGTAATTTTTAATACGAAGAATTAGAGTATGTCACCTCATTCAAATATTTTTAAAAACCTTACATCCTGAGAATCTCTATTTCACAATGAAGGGCCTCCTTTATTATCAGATGACCAAATTATGAAAAGATTACTTTGGAGACAAACATAATATGACTTGCAAATAACAATCTTGAACACATAACAGAGCTTTTCAAATCCCCAAGCCTCAAATGATTTTTTTTCTATATATGGTTAATAACAAATTAGCTATCTCAAAATAGTTTTATCTAATACTTACGTAAACTTTTATTTTCAAAAGTGTTTATAGAAAGCGATTTATTTAAAGACAGAAAAACAGGAGAAGGAGAGAGAAAGAAACAGCTAACTCTCATGCTGAGTGAGAGAATCCAGAAAGATGGAATCCAGGAGAAGAAAGCAGCTTCCAGACTGAGTGGCAGGAAATAGAAAGAGAGATGGTGTTTAGGAGGGGAAGACAGGTTTCCACAAGAGAGTGTGGAAGGGGACTCAGGAGAGAAAATTCAGGAGAGGGAAAATCCGGGAGAGAGAAAGATGGCTTCTATGAAGGGAGTATTCATGGAAGGGGACCCAAACATGGAGTCCCATACTTAACGTAAACTTAAAGAAAATATTTGCTATTGGTCACTGCATTTCCTATTTATTGGTAATTGTTTCTATCAGTCTTTGAGGTTAATTTTTATTGTTTTATGAAAGCAATTTAGATGTTAATCTAAATAAGAGAAAATATAACTGGAGCCCACTACTTAAACACATGCCATCAATTGCTAATTTTCTACTTGGAACCAAATCAGTATAAATAATGCATCTATTCAACCCACTAAAGAGTAACTTTCTATACAAACAGTCTTGACAATGATAATGTTTTAGAATCATGAAAAATCTTAATGAAATACTATCTAGTGCAATTTCTATTGCACAGGAAGGAAACTGAATTTCAAATTGTATTAATATGTCCTGTATTATATAGTGGCCGAACTAAGAGCTGAATCAATTCTCAGTAGATTTTAAACTCTCTGGGAAATGACGCCTTTTTTTAAAACATTTAATTATATTAGGCTCATAGTCTACTGCCTTGAACATATAGTTTACCTGATAATTTTTAATAAATGATCTCCAATATAGGGCTTTCTTCAAATGAAAAACTAGGAAAACTATGAAAATATTCATAAAATCTTGACTTATTTATCATCTCAATGATATTTAAACTTCTCCAATATATGAGTAATATCCTTTTTGTTGTTTCGGTCTCAGAACACAGTATAGAAAATATTTAATAAAGTTGAATTAATGTATAGTGAATACATTATATTATAATGTATAATTAATCTATAAAGTTGAAATAAAGTACAAACACAATATGTCAAAATAATATTAATGAATACATATTAGTACTAATAGATATATTAGTCAATTAACTAATTGTTGAATTAATATGTAGAAATATATATTACATGCATAACATGTAATTTGTGTGTGTGTGTATATCTATCTATCTATATATACATATAAGGTATATATATATCTTTAAAAGAAAGCAAACTATGAGACCAGACCTTATTATTAGTTTATCGGTTATCTTAGCAATACTCTAGTACACAGTTATTTAATCAAATAATCTAAGTGTTGCTGTAAAGGTATTTTGTAGATGTAATTAACATTTATAATCAATTGACTTTAAGTAAAGATTGCCCTAGATAATGTGGGTGGGCCTTGTCCAATCAGTTGAACAACATAAGAGCAAAAGCTGAGGTTTCCCAGAGAATACAGATTTCTGCCTCTAAACTATAACTTAGAAATTCTGCCTGCATTTCCAGTCTATTGGCCTGCCTGATAGATTTTCAACTTGTCAGCCCATGATCATAGGAGCCTAGTCCTTAAAATAATACATTTTAAAAAATGCATGAATTCCTTGAAATAATACAAAAGAATATGTATATTTTATCTGTTCTGTTTCTCTGGAGAATCCTAAATATATCAGAATTATAAAAACAACTTGAGAAATATCTGATACCTCCTACTATTAGTTTTACTAGAATATCATTGCATTTTTCACATTAGACATTGTAAACTATTTTGCAATACACAATAAGAAAACACAAAATATATAATATTATGCTGATTAGTTGTAGTCCATTTCTACATGGCTATAAATAACTTCTGAGACTGGGTAATTTATAAAGGAAACAGATTTAACTGACTCACAGTTCTGCATGGCTGGGGTGGCCTCAGGAAACTTGCAATCAAGGCGTAAGGGGAAGCAGGCACATCTTACATGGTGGTGGATGGGAGAGAGCATGTGCACAATAAAAACTGCTACTTTTAAAACCATCAGATCTCCTGAGACTTACACACCATCAGGAGAACAGAATGGGGGATACCATCCCCATAATTCAATCAACTCCCACAGGTTTCTCTTTTGACACACAGGGATTATAATTTAAAATGAGATTTGGGTGGAGACATAGAACCAAACCATATCAGTTGGCCAAAAATGTGTGTAAGCTCGTCTCTTTCTTTTCTCTTTTTTGAACAAAACATTCATAGTCTTAGCCGGGACTTTTATTAGGTCATGATTTGTATTTAAATATAAGGGTCCTTTAACATGCAAACATGATTTTAAATATTGCCACTTTTTGACCTGCTCCAAATATTTAGTACCTTGAATAGAATCACCTGCCTTTCTTTTGTGTGGCTACAACATGTGACAGATATAAAACAATGTTTCATAACATATTCCACTCCAAATTAAAATATTTATATTTACCTGAGTTATGTTTAAAAAACAAGCAGAAAGAACAAATTTGTTAAACCACACATCTGTCTAGTTGTTTTACCCCCTGGTAAGTATGTGTTTTGAGAAAAGGTTTAACTGAAACCATCTGTTGATGACTCATTCACTCTTGAATCATCTAAAATATTTTTTTCTCCAACTTATGCCAACACATAACAAAATGTCTTTCAAAATTTCTGAACTACATTTTTTCATTAAAAAAGGAAAACCAATCAAAGAAGTAACTTAAAAAAAAAAGAATGGATTAGGTACAAGTCAGAGTTCCACACACTAATTTTCACTTATTTTTAAGTGAGATTTATACTAACCCACTTTTGTTTAAATGTTGAGGCTTTCTGCTGATTTCACTGAAAGCCTGGCTGATGCAGTAGACCATTATACTTGAATAACTCCTCATATATATTTTAAGAGCTTATGCCTTGCAGTATATACCTAAAATGCCACAATGAGTAGAGGATGGATAGTTATGCAAAACCAAAGCCCATTATATTAATTTTCTATTGCTGCATAACAAATTACCACAGGCTAAGCAGCTTAAAACAACATGCATTTTATTATCTTACAGTTTCTGTGGTCAGGAATATGACTTAGGTGGGTACTTTGCTCAGGGTCTTATAAGGCTACTGTGAAGATGTTATCTGGATTGTTTTACATTTGGAATCTGGACTGGGGAAGAATTCACTTCCAAGCTCTTTCTTTTAGCAGAATTTGTTTTCTTATGGCTTTGTGATTGAGAGTCCCAGCATTTTTGCTGACTATCAATTCAAGGGGGTTTTCTTTCCTAGAGACCACCCACAGTTCCTAGAAACCAAAGGTAGTTCCTTACCACACAGGTTCCTCCAAAGTGATTTCTGACCTCATCCAGCCAGAAAAGTGAATCTCTATTTCATTTTGTCACAGTGTACCCTTATGTAAGGTAATATAATCACAGAACTGACCTTCTATCACCTTATCATTTTTGCCACAAATACACACACACACACACACACACACACATATATTCATTTTATTGGTTAGAAATAAGTTTTAAAAGTTTTAAGTCTCACACCGACTCAAGGGGTGTAGTTTTTGTGCAGAGGCATGAACACCAGGAGATGGGAACCAATAAGATTTGCGTGAAGGTCTGCCTATCACACCCAAACTCACAGTACATTTTTTTCCTGAGAGATTTAAAATATTCTCAGAGGCTTCAAACATTCATATATTTATCATTTATTTTGGTCAAATGCACAAAATAAAAACACATGGAAAAAATACAGCTGATGATCTCGTTTATTCAAAGTGAAAATCCAAATACCCAATCCTACAATGTCTCTTTCTACTTGAGTTTTGTGTATTTTTAATCTTGAAAAAATTTGTATTGTTATTTTTACTACCAAAGTGCTATTGTCACTATACATTGTGACCCAAATCAACTAATATTTTATAATTTGTTAATTAAATTAAATGTATATTAAATCTTACATCATTATCCCTGCCTTCTTGTGGTCTTTGACTTTTCACTGGAAAAGGAACTGTATATAAATTTAAATTTTAATATATACGAGTTAAAAACATGTTATTCTTATTTTTATGAAATACAATTTAGGGTTTCTCCATTTATTAAAATTTGAAATCTCCTTAGGTATGCATGAAACCTCATAGTAGCATGCTATATTCTTCAATTCAAAACAATCATTATGAATCCTGATATTTATAAAGCAATCAATAAAGAGCCAAATCTCTGTGTGAATCAGGAATGAAGTCATGTATGTATCTCCTCATTACATTCCCTGAGATGGACAGACAAAAATGTCTCCAAATGTTGCTAAATATCCTCTGGATGTATAGAGGGAGTAAAATGACCATAACAGAGAAGTAATGTTTTATAGAAAATTTAAATAATATACGTATTGTCAAACCTTTCATGTACAATCAAAGGACAGTGGATCATGAAGAGACTCTGAAGAACAATTAGTTTATTCACTGTTGCCAGACAGGTTAATAATCTATCAGAATGAACAAAGTGATACACTGTTGCAAATAATATTAGCTCAAATTATCACTGGCTCTAAATTCTGTATAACCAAGAGTCTTGTTGGAGGATTACTATTTCTTTCCAGGAAACAGCATAACACAAAATAAGATAATTATATCCAACAATTGTTCATTTACTTATGATTCCTCAGTCTCTTTTCCTAAACAATAGTGAAAAATGTCAAACTATCGTTCTCAGCAGTGTTTCACAACTTTTATTATCTTCTCCAATTGTGAAAGTTTGTTATTCATTCTCTTACTGATTACTAGGTTCTAGGCATTCTTCCAAGCACTTTAGAGGAACTCTGTCTTTTCACGTTCACAGTTAACCTAAGAAGTAGTTATTATTATTAAACTTATTTTTCAGATTATGAAGCTGAAGTTCAGAAAGTTAATGGGAATCTCCAAGGTCAGAGAGTACTGAGGTAGTCTGACTTTCCTTCCTGTGCCTTTGTCCTTTAAACTATTCTGTGCGACATGCTAACTTTATACTGAAAGAAAACAACTCAAATACATTACATAGTCATTATCTAACTCCTGTTTAGAAAAATTACTTTTATAATCCAGCAGCAGGTAATAAAAAGTAGAAAACATTTAAGAGATTCTTTCAAAAATCAAAGTATAATAAAATTAATGCCTTTAACTACAATAATCACAATGGATTAAGTACTTGAAGACTAATAAAAGGCAAAGAAAAAATTTTAGAACATGATAAACTCTGAAAGAAAGGTATCTTGAAAGATTAATATTAATTGGAAATACAGATAAACAGATAAATAATATATGCAAATAACTCAGCTAAATAATTTACAAAGGTGATTATTTTCTATTAAAAAAAACACACACAGCATTTTTCTAATGAGAAAATTGAAAATTGAAGAGACAAAGCCACTTGATCAAAGTAAAAACTAGTGAACAGCAGAATCAGCACTCAAAACAGATTTATTGGATCCAAGTCATGCCATGATATAACCACTAAAATATACTGAGATACTATCCCAGAAGGGAAAGCAATTTTGGGAGAAAGGTGATGGAATCGGATTGGTGGACCTACTTTCAATATATGTGAGCATACAAACATAGAAACATGCACCCATCCATACATAAATATACTCAGAAACAAATTTTATTTCAAATTTTTATAGAGATCATTGGATTCACACACAGTTTTCATATATAATGTAATTTATATGCAATACTCCCAGTTACCCCAAACTATAACGTTTCAAAACTGTAGTATAATATTATAATCAAGATATTGATAAAACCCACCGATCCACCACATTTTCCAGTTTTACCTGTATTGGTCTCTAGTGTGTGTTTTAGTTGTGTACAATGTTAGACTTGCATAGGTTCATGTATCCACCAGCACAGAAGACTTCTATCACTAAATGTATCCCTCCTGTTGGTCTTTTGTAACAATAACCACTTTCTCACATCCTCTAACCAATCCTTCACCCCTAAGCAACCACTAATCTTTTTTCTACTTCTAAAATTCGAAAATCACATTTTTAAAATGTGATATAAATAAAAATAATATAATATTAACATTTTAAGATTTTTTTTCCCTCAGTATAACTTCCTAGAGATTAGTCCAAATTGTAGAATGCATAACACTTTCCTTCTTTTCATTGATGAGTAGTACGTGGAATATAGTTACTACAATATTTTGAACATTCATCCATTGAAGGACACATAGACCCCATCTTCATTAAATATTGACCAAAGCTGTAAAGAGCCCATTTTGGGCTAAATAGAACTGCTATGAACATTTGTGTACAGGTTTTATATGAACATATGTTTCAATTTCTCTGGAATAAATTCTCAAGGGTGCAATTGCTAGGTCATATGATAATTGCATACTTTTATAAGAAAAAAAACTGTTTTCCATTGAATCTGTGCTGTTTTACAATCAAATAATCAATCTATGCGTGCTCTAGTTTCTCTACAACCTCACCAACATTAGATGTTGCCATTTTTTGTTCCTATTACCCATTATGATATGTGTATAGTAATATTTCATTGTGGGTATAATTGGCATGTCTCTAATCGGTGATGACATTGAACATCTTTTCATACACTTACCCATTGTCTCGTGTATTCTTTCTGGCTTAAAATTCATGTTTTTTGTTCTTTTCCTAAATAAATTGTATTTTTACTGCTGAGTTTTAAATATTCTTTACATGGTTTAGATAATCGTTCTTTTCTTAGGTTGTTTGCAAATAGTCTTCCCACTTTTCAGTCTACATTTTCTTCACATGGCTTTTGCAGAGCAAACAATTTAATTTGTAGAGCAAAATTTTAATTTTCATGAGGTTCAGTTTATCAATTATTTTAATGAATTGTACTTTGGCATCAAATTTAATAATTTTTTGAGCAGTGCCATACTACAAAATTTTTCTCTCAATTTTTTAAAAAAGTATACTTTAAAATTTTAAACTTAATTTTATGATATCTATTCTGAGCTAAATATCCCATAAGCAGTTCTCCCTTCTTGACTTCCAAAAGTGTGGGGTTTATAGACATGAGCTACCACACCTGGACTGTGTGTTTGTTTGTTTGTTTGTTAGATAGATAGATATCCATTTTATCCAGTAGCATTTGTAGAAAAGGTTATTCTCCATTAAATTGCTTTTGCATCTTTTTCAGTATCAACTGAGCATGTGTTGGTCTGTTTCCTAGTGCTCTGTACTCTTTCACTGATCTGTCTTGAATACTGTAGCTATTTGATAATCCTTAATATCAGGGAGAGTAATGTCTCAGTTTAATCTTCCTTCTCAGGATATTTTAGCTTTTCGAGAACCTAGGCTGAAAATTTCGGAGTAAGCTTGGCTATGACTATGGAATCACTTTCTGGAGATTTGATAGAAAGTGCATTAAACATAAATAAATGTGAAGAAAGTTGACACCTTTACTATATTGAGTTTTCTAGTTCAATGAGCATGGTATGTTTCTCCAAGTATTAGGGTCATCTTTGATTTCATCAGTATTTTTAATTTTCAGCATACAGATTCTGTATGTGTTTGGTTAAGAATATAACTATTTATTTTCTATGGAGCAATTTTAAATATCATTGTTTTTAATTTTGGTTTTCATATGGTCATTGTTAATATACAGAAATGCGATTGACCTCTATACATTTATGTGTCCCACTACTTTCCACTATACACTTATTGGTCCCAGAAGTTTATAATAGATTCCCTAGGACTTTTTATGTAGATAATTATGCCGTTTGTCAGTTTTTATTCTCTTATTTTGTTTTTACTTTACAATCTACAAGTCTTGTATTCATTATTTTCTTTTCTCATTGCAGTGATTATGATTTTCAATACGTGTTTCATAAACTGTATAAAAGCAGAGACATTTTGTCTTTTTGCCAATATTAGGAGGAAAATATTCAGTCATTTACTGTTAGGCATAGTGTTGGCTATCAGATGCTTTAGATGCTCTTTATTCAAGCCTAGGAAATTCTCTATTCTTAGTTTTCTGAGGGTTTTTGTGAAAATGAATTAGAGTAGAATGGAAATACGTTCATAAAAAACTTTTTCTGCAACAGTTGATAAAATCCTGATGTTTTTCTTCATTAGCCTGTTAATAAGGTGAACTACCTTGACGGATTTATAAAATATTAAACGAACCTTCATAACAGGAATAAATTCCATGTAATTATATCATATAATTATTTTTATACATTTTTGTATTCAATGTGTTATTTTGTTACATTTTTATGCCTAAATTAATTAGGATTATTGGTCTGTAATTTTAAATTTTTCTAACATCTTGATCTAATTTTGGAACTAAAGTATTATTGACTTCATAAAATTAGTTGAGAGGCATTTGCACCTTTTATATCTGCTTGAAGACAGCTTGTAAAATTGGTGTTCATTATCTTTTAAATATTTAGAATTCTTCAGTAACATTAACTAAGCCAAGGTATTTCTTTTTGGGGAATTTTAAATGACAAATCAAATTAAATAATGGTTATGGGGCTACTATATCTATTTTATCAAGGTTGTTTATGCAGTTTTCAGATTTTGAGGTGTTGATCCATTCTGTTTAGTTAAATTTATGAGTGTATAGTTGTTTTTAGTATTCCCTCATTATTCTTTTAATGACAGAAATATTTGTAATTGCTTTGCTTGTTTTTTTCCTGATTTTGAGAGTTTGCACCTTTTTTCCTTTTATTCTGCCAATATTGTTGGAATTTAATCATTTTGATTTTTTCTAAGAACCAGCTTTCTGGCTTATTTATTCTCTCTATTATTTTTCTATTATCATTGCTATGGACTTCTGTATTTATTTTTATTATTCCCTTCCTTATAGTGTTTTAAGTTTACTTTTCTCTATTTCTTGTTTTTCTTTTTTTTATTTTTTTTGGCAAAGGAATTTATATGTTTTACTGTAGATTTTTTTTTGGTTTAAATGTAAGCATTAAGTTCCATAAATTTTCCTCCCACTTCTGTTTAACAGAATCCCACACATTTATATAAGTTGCATTTTCATTTCATTTAGCTACCTATATTTTTCAAAATTGTGCCAACATCTCATCTTTGACTATGGATTATATAGAAATGTATTGTTTAATTTACATATTTGTAGAGATTTTCTTGTTATAGTTCTGCTTAACTTCTTGTTGGATATTATTATACTGATATTTTTATCATTATATGATATCCTTATTTCTCTTAAGCAATTATCTTTGCTCAGAAGTCTGCATTATTATATTTAATATAGGTATCTCTTATTTTTGAACTAATATTGATACAGTATATCTTTTTCTACTACTTTACTTTCAATCTACCCATGTACCTGAGTGAGATTCTTGTAATTTACATATAGTTGGATTACAATTTCTTTAATTCACTCTGCCAATCTCTTTTTTGATTGGCATGTATAGACCACTTCCATTTAAAGTAATTATTGATACATTAGAGATTAGATCTACTATTTTATAATTATCTTTCTGTATTATTATTTTGCTCTCATTTCTTTGGTACACTTACTTTTCTGTGCATTACTTGAACTTATTTTTAGGATTGCATCACCATTAAATTACAGTCTTTTTCACTCTTTTTGTATAATTCTTGTACTGATTGAATGGAATATTAAAATATACAAATATGACTTACACGGTCTACTTTTACAACTTCAAATGAATTATGAAAACATTATTTCCATTTAGGTTTCTTTACTTTCTCAACTTTTAAATATCATTGTCTCATTTTTCATATAATGTTATAATTTTAGTTTTAATCATGAAAATATTTCATAAAGCTTCTGAGGAAAATAATACTCCATATTTTCTACCCATATTTTCTCTTTTTCTATTGTTATTTTCCTTCTTGATGTTCCAGAATTTCTTATTATTATTTCCTTTTATTTTAAGAGCCTTACTTAACTAATCTTTATGGGTAAATCTGCTAATGTCAAATTTATTTATTTTTTCTTCATCTATTAATGCCTTTAAGCTTTATTCTAGATAACTATTTTCTTTGTTCAGTATACACAATTTACATGGGCTTTGTTTTAGCATTTAAAATACATTGTATCACTCTTTTCTGGTCTCCACAATTTCAGACAAAAAATATACAGTCTTTAAAATTGAAGTTCTTCTGTAGGCAGTGCATTGTTTTTCATAGAGTATTTTCAATATTATTTTCTATGTTTTCAGTTTTCAGAAGTTTAATTATGATGTGTCTTAGGGTGAATTTGTGGGGGCTTATCTTGTTTCCAATTTTCTGAGATTCTTAAATCTATAGGTTTGTGTCTTTCATCACTTTAGGGAGTTTCCAAATACTCTGTCATCTTCACTCTATTCCTGATTGTTGAATTTATTTGTTATTATTGCCAGAGCTGCCAAAGGCTTTCTTCATCATTTTCCAGTTCATTTTCTCTTTTCAAATTGTGTCTGCGTCAATTTCCTGCTGCTATAACAGATCCCACAGACTGAGCAATTTATAAAGAAAATAACTTTATTCAGCTCATGATTATGAAGGATGAAAGCCCAGTGCTGCCAGCATCTGGTAAGGATCATCCCATGGCAAAAGGATGGAAAGGCTGAGAGTGCATGTGAGAAAGAACTTGCATTTATGACAAAGCTACTCCCATGATAACTAACACACTACCAAGATGACTGCATCTGAGGTTAGAATCCTTGTAACCTAATCACCTGTTAAAGATCCCACATATTAGTACTGTTACAGGGAAGGCAGAGGTTGTTCAGGTGTCTTTGTGGGATTAGATTTTCTACATTTCAACTGAAGTGTTAAAATACTGATTCAAACTTAACTGTATAATATTAAGCTTGTATATATTGTAATCTCTAGAATAACAGAAATTATATACAGAACAGATTAGTTAAAATGAAACACAACAAATTATTCAAGTAATCCAAAAGAGGCAGAAAAGGGAAAACAGAAGGAATAAACAGAAAATACATAATAAAATTTTAGCCCTAATCTAAGAATTTCTATAACTATATTGAATGAAAAAAATCTAAACACACCAATTAAAAGACAAGAATAGTAAGGTGAATAAAAACACATCTAGTGATATTCTGTCTACAAGTAACTCATCTAAAATACTGATTAAAAAAAACACTAACATGTCTGTATTAATATCAGACAAATTAGACAACAAAACAAACCAAAAATGTTACAAGTCATTAAGAATTTTACATAATGCTAAAATGGCCAGCTCACCAAGATAAAATAACCATTCTAAATGTGTATGAAATTAGTTGTAAAACATGCAAAATAAAATTTGGCAAAATAAAATTTGAAAGGAAATATAACCAAATCAAAAATTCTAGCTGGAAATTTTATCATTCCTTTCTCAGTAATAGAACTTCTAGTTAGAAAATCAGAAGAAATATCGAAGAATGAATAAAAGGGATCTAATGAACATTTGCAGAACAGTATAATCAACAACAGCAGGATATACTGTTCTGCTCTTGTGGTGCTAATAAAGATATACCCAAGACTGCGTAATTTATAAAGGAAAGAGGTTTAATTGATTCACAGTTCCACATGCTTGTGGAGGCATCACAATCATAGTGGAAGGCAAATAAGGAGCAACGTCACCTATTACATGGCAGCAGGCAAGAGATCTTGTGTAGGGAAACTTTCATTTATAATATCGTCAGTTCTCATAAGATTTACTCACTGCTAAGAGAAGAATATGGGGGAATCACCCTCATAATTCAATTATCTACACTTGGGCCCACCCTTGACATGTAGGCATTATTATAATTCAAGGTAAGATTTGGGTGAGGACACAGCCAAACCATATTATTCTGCCCCTGGACATTCCCAAATCTCATGTCCTCATACTGCAAACCCAATCATTCCTTCCTGACAGTCCCCCAAAATCTTAACTCATTCCAGCATTAACTCAAAAGTCCAAGTCCAAACTTTCATCCAAGACAAGTACTTTCCACCTACGAGCCTGTAACATCACAAGTTAGTTACTTCCTCCATACAATGGGAGTACAGGCATTGAGTGAATACATCCTTTCCAAATGGGAGAAATTGGCCAAAATGAAGAGGCTACAGGCCCCATGCAAGTCTGAAATCCAGGAAGGCGGTCAAATCTTAAAGCTCCAAAATGATCTCCTTTGACTCCATGTCTCACATTCAGGTTATTTCATCCAGGTCATGCTGTTGCAACAGGTGGGTCCCCAAGGTGTTGGGAAGATCTGCTCTGGTGGCTTTGCAGGGTATAGCCCCACTTCTGGCTGCTTTCATGAACTGGCATTGAGTGTCTGAGGCTTTTCCAGGCACACAGTGCAAGTTGTCCATGGTTCTATAATTTTGGAGTCTGGAGGACCATGGCCTCTTCTCACAGCTCCACTAGACAGTGTCCCTTTGGGGACTCTGTGTTGGGGCTTCAACCCCACGTTTCCATTCCACGATTCCCTAGAAGGGCCCCACCCCTGCAGCAAACTTCTGCCTGGACACTAGGCATGTTCATACATCCTCTGACAGCTAGTTGGAGATTCCCAAACCTCAATTCTTGACTTCTGTGCACCTGCAGGCTCGACATCACACGGAAGTTGCCAAGGCTTGGAGTTTGCACCCTGTGGAGTCATCGCCTGAGCTGTACCTTGGTCCCTTTTAGCTATCACTGGGCAGCTGGTACATAGGCAAGCAAGTCTCCAAGCTGCAAACAGCAGGGGAGCCCTGGGTTAAGCCCACAAAACCACATTCTCCTCTTAGGCCTCGGGCCTGTGATGGGAGGGTCTGCTGTGAAGGTCTCAGACATGCCCTGGAGACATTTTCCGCATTGTCCTGGTGACTAACATTCAGCAGCTCATTACTTATGCAAATTTCTGCAGCAGGCTTGAATTTCTCTTTAGAATTTTTTTTTTTTCTATTGCATCATCAGGCTGAAAATTTTTCAAACTTTTATGCTTTGCTTCCTCTTCAACACTTTGCCATTTAGAATTTTCTTTCACCAGATACGTTAAATCATCTGTCTCAAATTCAGAGTTCCACAGATCTCTAGGGCAGGGGCAAAATGCCACCAGTCTCTGCTAAAACACACCAGGAGTCACCTTTGTTACATTTCCCAGCAAGTTCTTTATCTCTATCAGAGACCACCTAAGCCTGGACCTTATTGTCCATATCACTATCAGCATTTTGTTCAAAGCTATTCAACAAGTCTCTAGGAAGTTCAGACTTTCCCTCATTTTCCTATCTTCTTCCGAGCCAACCAAATTGTTCCAATCTGTGCCTGTTACCCAGTTCCAAAGTTGCTTCCGGATTTTCAGGTATCTTTGCAGCAGTGCCCAACTACCTGATACCAATTTACTGGATTATTATCGTAAATTTTATTAGACTATTAGTCTGTTCTCACACTGCTAATAAAGATCAATCCAAAACTGGGTAATTTATAAAGGAAAGAGGTTTAATTGACTCACAGTTCCACATGGCTCGGGATGTCTCACTATCATGGCAGAAGGCAAATGAGGAGCAAAGTTACCTGTTACATGGTGGCAGGCAAGAGAGCTTGTGTAGGGGAAATCCCATTTATAAAACCATCAGATCTCATGAGACTCATTCACCACCACAAGAACATATGGGGAAAACTACCCCCATGATTCAATTATCTCCACCTGGCCCTGCCCTTGACACATATGGAGTATTACAATTCAAGGTGAGATTTGGGTGAGGACACAACCAAACCATATCACTTTTCAAGTTTGCATGGATTGTTCACCAAGGCAGGCTTTTTTCAAGGGTAGAGGGGGTAATAAAATGGTTTGATAAATTTGAAAGAATTTAAATAATACCAACTGCTTTATTTGAGCATAATGCATTTGAAGAAGATGAATACAGAAGGAAGAAATAATTTAGAAATTATTTATTTCTAAATAATTTGTGGGTCAGAAAAGAAGTCCCAAGAGAAAGTAGAAAATACTCAGAACTGAATGAAAGCATTATCAAAATATGTGGCTAGAGCCAGTCTTAGAGAAAAAGCACTAAAGCAGTGCTAAAGCAACAAAGTAGCTTAAGCAATGCTCAGAGGGAAATTTACAGATGCTTGGAACAGCAGAAAAATCTCAAAGCTAAATTTCTACCAAAAGAAACCAAAGAAGAAAAAGAAAAAAATAAAAATAAACCCAAACAAACAGAAAGAAGTACTTTGGTAAAAGAAAGGAGCAGAAAATCAATGAAATTGAAAACAGGATGTTAGTCAGTGCCTATATTAAAATAATGCAAAAAGATAATAAATCAGTGAAAGACTGAAAAGGAGTCATCAGAGTAGAAAAATAAATTATTTTATTTGAAATTTAGGGAGAAATATCAACGGGAATATGCTAGACAGTAATATCAACATCTCAAAGATCCAGAAGATCCAGCTGGAAACTTTGGACAGTGGGGGAGCCCATTACTGACTTTTAATGTAATGATAAAATCAAGGTAATGTAGAAGTGAAAGTTCAATTATCTGGCAGCTAAGACATAAAGATATGGAAATAATTTTGTAACCACTCTTAATGAGAATACAAGAGCTTGATCAGGTGTCAGGATTAAAGAAAAAAGCTTTAATATATTTTACCACTGTTTATGTTTGAAGGTCTTACCAAAGAGCCACTGAGGAGCAAATAGAAAATGAGTAATAGTGAAGTAATAGATATGTGAATTACCCTGATTTGATCATTATGTATTGTATACATATATCAAAATGTCACATTGTATCCGTAAATATGTATGTATAATTACGTGGCAATTAAAATAATAATAAAAACAACCAAAAAAGTGTGAAGTTTTGAGGGCCAAAAGAAAATGAGTAATTATCAGATGTAAGAATGGAAGAAGTGACCAGTGGAACACTTCAGAAGTAATGCTGGATGAGAGAAAGAATAGGCTGGAGGAATTACCATGTTGGGGAGGGGTGGAGGATGGTAAATTGGAAAAAGGAATGGCAGTGTATCCTTGGAAATTAGAAACAATCGACAAGTCATGGAAAATGTTCAGAGAAATTTTGAAAGGTATAGATAGTAACATTTTTAAAGTTCTACTTAGATTGTTTTGTTATTTGTAAATTTGGAGGCAGTTAACTCACTTTAATATCAATTATTGGGCACATCAACTGTAAACATTTTTCTGATACAAATTGAATTTTTGAAATAATAGATGTTTACTATTCTCAAAATCTAATCAATTATAAACACATTTCAATATTTAACTTCATATTTTAATCTGCCTTCTCAGTTATTTTTACTTATCTGCTATTTTTTCCTAAACTTATTTTTTCTTTTTGTTCTCTTGTTATTGTCTCTTTATTTTACCACCTTGCTTCCTTTTGATTAGAGTGCACATCCTTTCTCTCACTGTTTCTCCATCCTTAGCTCTACTAAAAATCCATTTTTGACACTTATTTAAATGAATCAGTAAGTATTCATGATTTGCATATTGAAATTTCCAAAAAAAAATTATGATTATAATTAAAAAAATTAAATTGTACACTTTAATATAACAAATCATAATATTAATATAGTTATATTAATATATTAAACATATTGACAAATGAATACACATTTATACTCAAAATATATATTAATATGCAGTAATAATTTAAATATTTTTTACTATAAATTGATGCAGAAACTAAAAGCATGTGAGTAGGACAAAACCACCTAACAATAGAAATGATTCTCTTTTTCTCCATATTTGGTTGTTATTTTAGCTTTCACTTTTATTACAATTTTCATCCACATCCATTAAATTATGAAACTTTGCAAAGAAAAAATAAAAGTACTTTTCAAAAAGTTTTTCTTTCCAATTATAAATGTTCCCACCAAGGCAGTTATCAAAAAAGACGAAGAAATTCGACCTCACATATGGCCAGAGAAAATTTCTTACACCATAAATTTCTACTATACTCTCTGATGTGTCTGATGGGAATGAGCATCCATAGCAGAACAGCGGTAATGCTTTGGTTCACATTTTCAGTTTAATTAAAATCCTTCCTTGTCTTCAGACGGTTTTCCTTTATATCTGAAGTTAAATCCTTTTGTATCCTTTGCCTGTGGGCCCAAAGTGATTTATGAAACTGCACTGGTAGACAGTTCAAAAACATGCTTATAATAGTTTATTCCACTTTTGCTATTTTGATTTAAATATATGCTTCCAACATCAAGAGCAATAACTTCCTAAGGCCTATAGGAAAATTGCACAAGGCTTCTTTCTAGTTTCCTCAGTAATTGCGCCAGTACTAGACTTACTAAAATGCAAAATATAATGACTGCATTAAATGGGCATAGCTAAGCTTTTATAGAACCATTATAACTAGAAATGACATCAAACAAAGCTGAAAAGCATACATTGTGAAGCAAATTCTTCATAGAAATGGGAGTTCAGGCTTATAAAAACTTGCTGAAACTCTTGAGCTTAAGTTCAATTGAAATGAGGACACGAATATAAAATATTTTAGTTTGTAATTTTTAGCCAATTATGTTGGTAATGGAGACAATTGCAAAAAAAATATATTGGTAATAGAGACAACCTGCAATTACAAGGCAAAAAGTCTAAATGGATAACAAGAGAACAGTTTAATAGTATTCTCTTCATAATTCTACATGCAAAGGAGATTTATCAAGGTTATTAATTTTGGAATCAAGTATTTCTCTGTGTTCAAAACATTTATTTAAATTATTAATGTGGAATATCCATGCCTTAATTTTACCTACTATATAATATAAAACTTTTATATTAAAAATGTATTTCTAAGTGGTAAAGAATGTTGTTAATTATAGACTATTTTACACACACAGACACAAGTAAATATTCCTAGAGAAACATTCTATAAATTATATAGTGAAGACACCACTGTCAGTTCCTTTATTTATTTATTGAACCCCTATAAGATTTCCCCTGGGGAATTCCGCCAAGATGGCCAAATAGGAACAGCTCTGGAGCACAGTTCCCCATGAGAGCGATGCAGAAGGTGAGTGATCTCCGCATTTCCAACTGAGGTACCAGATTCATTTCAATGGGACTGGTTGGACAGTGGGTGTAGCCCAAGGAAGGCAAACTGAGGCAGAGCAAGGCACTGCAGATCTGGATGGACATTTTGACTAGCGCAGAGAGTGCCTGCAAGACGGAGTTTCCCAATCTCCAGAAAAAGGGGGAGCAGAAAGCAGGGAGACAGGTGATATGGTTTAGCAGGTCCCACCCCACAAAGACCAGCAAGTTGAAGCCCTCCTACTTGAGAGATTTGCAGCCAGCACATTAGTTCAAGGTTGAGCTGGGACAATCAAGCTCAGTGTGGGGAAGGGCATCTGTCATTGCTGAGGCAGTCTCAATCTTGCCTGTGTAAACAAAAGCCAAGGGAAGCTTACACAACAGCTGGACTGAGCCTGTGGCATCCCAGCAGTGCCTCTGCAGGCAGACAAGGGACAGACTGCCTCCTCAAGCAGCTCTCTGACCCCTGCAAAACCAAAAAGACTCCTCATACAGGAGAGCTCTGGCTGACGCCTGGTGGATACCCTTCTGGGTTGAAGCTACCAGAGAAAAGATCAGGCAGCAATCCTTGCTGTTCTGCAGCCCCTCAGGTAATTCCCAGGCAAGCAAGGTCTGGAGAGGACCTCCCACAGTCCTACAACAGAGGAGGCTGACTGTTAGAAGGAAAACTGAAAAAGAAAAAGAAATAGCTTTAACTTCAACAGAAAGGGTGTCCACTCAGAGACCCCATCCGAAATCATCAAATTCAAAGATCAAAGGTAGATAAATCCAGGAAGATGGGAAGAAACCAGTGAAAAAGGGATAAAATCATCAAAGACCAGAACACTTCTCCTCCTCCAAGGGATCACAACTCCTCACCAGCAAGGGAACAAAACAGTATGGAGAATGAGTTTGATGAATTGACAGAAGCAGCCTTCAGAAAGTGGGTAATAACAAACTTCTCTGAGCTAAAGGAACATGTTCTAATCCAATGCAAAGAAACTAAAAAGTTAGACAAAAAGTTGAAAAAAGGTTAGACAAAATGCTAACTAGAATAATCAGTTTAGAGAAGAACGTAAATGACTCTATGGAGCTGGAAAACACAGCACAAGAACTTTGCAAAGCATACACAAGTTAGACTAGCCAAATTGATCAAGCAGAAGAAACTATATCAAAGATTGAAGATCAACTCAATGAAATAAAACAAGAAGGCAAATTAGAGAAAAAAGTGAAAAGAAATGAACAAAGCCTCCAAGAAATATGGGATTATGTGAAAACACCTAATCTACACTTGATCAGTGTACCTGAATGTGATGGGGAGAATGAATCCAAGCTGGAAGACACTCTTCAGGATATTATCCAGAAGTACTTCCCCAACCTAGAAAGGCAGGTCAACATTCAAATCCCAGAAATACACAGAACACTACAAAAATGTTCCTCAACAAGAGCAACTCAAAGCACGTAATTGTCAGATTCACCAGGGTTGAGATGAAGGAAAAAATGCTAAGTGCAGCCAGAGAGAAAAGTTGTGCCATCCACAAAGGGAAGCCCATCAGAGTCACAGCGGATCTCTCAGCAGAAACCCTACAAGTCAGAAGAGAGTGGGGGTCAATATTCAACATGCTTAAAGAAAAGAACTTTCAACCCAGAATTTCATATTCAGCCAAACTAAGCTTCACAAGTGAAGGAGAAATAAAATCCTTTATGGACAAGCAACTGCTGAGAGATTTCGTCACCACCAGATCTGCCTTACAACAGCTCCCGAAGGAAGCACTAACCATAGAAAGGAACAACCAGTACCAGCCACTGCAAAAACGTACCAAATCATAAAGAACAACAACACAATGAGGAAACTGAGTAATCTAACAGGCAAAACAACCAGCCAGTAACAAAATGGCAAGATCAAATTCACACATAACAATATTAATGTTAAATGTAAACAGTCAAAATGCCCCAATCAAAAGACACAGACTGGCAAACTCGATAAAAAGTCAAGAACCATCAGCGTACTGTATTCAGGAGACCCATCTCATGTGCAAATACATGCATAGACTCAAAATAAAGGAATGGAAAAAGATTTACCAAGCAAATGGAGAGGAGAAAAAAGCAATGGTTGCAATCCTAGTCCCTGATAAAATGGACATTAAACCAACAAAGATCTAAAGAGACAAAAAAGCACATTACAAAATGGTAAAAGGATTAATGCAACAAGACGACCTAACTATCCTAAACATATATGCACCCAATACAGGAGCACCCAGATACACAAAGCAAGTTCTTAATGACCTACAAATATTCTTAGACTCTCACACAATAATAATGGGATTCCTTAACACTATACTGTCAATATTAGACAGATCAACGAGACAGAAAATCAACGAGGATATTCAGGACTTACAACACAGATCTGGACCAAGAGGAATTAATAGATATCTACAGAACTCTCCACCCCTAATCCACAGAATATACATTCTTCTTAGCACCACATCATAATTACTCTAAAATTGACCACATAATTGGAAGTAAATCACTCCTCAGCAAATGCAAAAGAACGGAAATCATAACAAACAGTTTCTCGGACCACAGTGCAATCAAATCAGAACTCAGGATTAAGAAACTCACTCAAAACACACAACTGCATGGAAACTGAACAAGTGGCTCCTAAATGACTGGATAAACAATGAAATGAAGGCAGAAATAAAGATGTTCTTCAAAACCAACAAGAACAAAGACACAATGTACCAGAATCTCTGGGACACATTTAAAGTGTCTAGAGGGAAACTTATGCAATAAATGCCCAAATGAGAAGTGAGGAAAAATCTAAAATTGACACCGTAACATAAAAATTGAATGAGCTAGAGGAGCAAGATCAAAAAAACTCAAAAGCTATCCAAAGACAAGAAATAACTAAGATCAGAGCAGAACTGAAGGAGATAGAGACAGAAAAACTCCTTCAAAAAATCAATAAATCCAGGAGCTTGTTCTTTGAAAAGATCGACAATCAGACTGCTAGCCAGACTAATAAAAAAAAAAGAAAAGAGAGAAGAATTGAATAGATGCAATAAAAAATGATAAACTGGCATCACCACAAATTCCACAGAAATACAAACTACCATCAGAGATTACTACAAACAACTCTATGCTCATAAACTAGTAAATCTGGAAGAAATGGATAAATTTCTGAACACTTACAACCTCCCAAGACTAAACCAGGAAGAAGTTAAATCCCTGAATAGAACAATAACAAGGTCTGAAGTTGAGACAGGAATTAGTAGCCTAACACCAAAGAAAGTCCAGATCCAGACAGGTTCACAGTCGAATTCTACCAGACATACAAAGAGGAGCTAATACCATTACTTCTGAAACTATTCCAAACTATACAAAAAGAGGGAATCCTCCCTAACTCATTTTATGAGACCCACATCATCCTGATACCAAAACCTAGCAGAGACACAACTAAACAAGAAAACTTCAGGCCAATATGCATGATGAGCATAAATGCAAAAATATTCAATAAAATACTGGCAAACTGTTTGCAAAAGCACATAAAAAACTTATCCATCATGATCAAGAAGGCTTCATCCTGGGGATGCAAGACTAGCTCAACATATGCAAATCTATAAACGTAATCCATCACATATACAGAACCAAAGACAAAAACCACATGATCATCTCAATAGATGCAGAGAAGGCCTTTGACAAAATTCAACAGCCTTTTATGCTAAAAACTCTCAATACCCTAGGTATTGAAGGAACGTATCTCAAAATAATAAAAGCTATTTATGACAAACTCATAGTCAATATCATACTGAACGGGCAAAAGCCGGAAGCCTTTCCTTTGAAAACTGGCACTAGACAAGGATACCCTCTCTCACCACTCCTATTCAATATAGTATTGGAAGTTATAGTCAGAGTAATCAGGCAAGAAAAAGAAATAAAGGATATTCAATTAGGAAAAGAGGACATCAAATTGTCTCTATCTGCAGACGACATGATTGTATATTTAGAAGACCCCATAGTGTCAACCCAAAGTCTTCTTAAGCTGATAAGCAATTTCAGCCAAGTCTCAGCATACAAAATCAGTGTGCAGAAATCACAAGCATTTCTATACACCAACAACCAACATAGAGACAAATCATGAGTGAACTCTCATTCACAATAGCTACAAAGCGAGTAAAATATCTAGGAAAACAACTAATAAAGGATGTGAAGACCCTCTTCAAGGAGAACTGCAAATGACTGCTCAAGGAAATAAGAGAGGACACAAACAGATAACAGAACAGTCCATGCTTATGGTTAGGAAGAATCAATATCATGAAAATGGCTATACTGCCCAGAGTGGTTTATGGATTCAATGCTATCCCCAACAAACTACTGTTGACCTTCACAGAACTGGAAAAAAACAACTTAAACTTCATATGGAAGCAAAAGAGAGCCTGCACAGCCTGGAGGCATCACGCTACCTGACTTCAAACTACACTACAAGGCTCCAGTAATCAAAACAGCATGGTACTAGTACCAAAACAGACCTATACACCAATGGAACAGAACAGAGGCCGCTGAAGTAACATCACACATCTACAGCCATCTGATCTTTGATAAACCTGACACAAACAAGAAATGGGGAAAGGGTTCCCTGTTTAATAAATGATGTCGGGAAAACTGGCTAGCCATGTGCAGAAAGCAGACACTGGACCCGTTAATTACACCTTATACCAAAGTTAGCTCCAGATGGATTAAAGATTTAAACATAAGATCTAACACCATAAAAACCCTAGAGGAAAACCTAGGCAATATCATTGAGGACATAGGCATAGGCAAGGACTTCATGACTAAAACACCAAAAGCAATGGCAACGAAAGCCAAAATAGACAAATGGGACCTAATTAAACTTAAGAGTTTCTGCCCAGCCAAAGAAACATTCCTTAGAGTGAACCAACAACAGAATAGGAAAAAAATTTTGCAATGTATCCATCTGACAAAGGGCTAATATCCAGGATCTATAAAGAACTAAAGCAGATTTACAAGAAAAAAAATAAATCCATTCAAAGGTGTGTGAAGAATATGAACAGAGACTTTTCAAAAGAAGACATTTATGGGGCCATCAAACCTATGAAAATATACTCGTCATCACTGGTCATTAAAGAAATGCAAATCAAAACCACATTGAGATACTATTTCACGCGAGTTAGAATGGTGATCATTAAAATATCTGGAGACAACAGAAGCTGGAGAGGATGTGCAGAAATAGGAACACTTTTACACTGTTGGTGGGAGTGTAAATTAGTTCAACCACTGTGGAAGACAGTGTGGTGAGTCCTCAAGGACCTAGAAATAGAAATTCTATTTGACCTAGCAATCCCATTACTGAGTATATATGCAAAGAATTATAAATTGTTCTATTATAAAGAAACATGCACAAGCATGTTCATTGTGGCACTGTTTACAATAGTAAAGACCTGGAACCAACTCAAATGCCCATCAAAATATCCCAGGTGTTTTCTTGTTGTTGTGTTGAGTTGTTTGAATTATCTGTAGATTCTAGAAATCAACCCTTTGTTAGATGCATAGTTTGCAAATATGTGTTCCCATTCTTTAGGTTGTCTGTTTACTCTGTTGATTGCTGCTTTTGCTGTGCTTATAGACTGGACAAAGACAATGTGGCACATATACACTATGGAATACTATGAAGCCATGAAAAAGGATGAATTCATGTCCTTTGTAGGGAGATGGATGAATCTGGAAACCATCATTCTCAGCAAACTGACACAGGAATAGAAAACCAAACACCACATGTTCTCACTCATATGTAGGTGTTGATCAATGAGAACACATGGGCACAGGGAGGGGAGCATCACACACTGGGGTCTGTTAGAGGATGGAGAACTAGGGGAGGGACAGAGGGAGGTGGGGAAGCTGGGGTGGGGTAACACTGGGAGAAATGCCTGATGTAGGTGACGGGTGGATGGAGGTAGCAAACCACCATGGTATGTGTATACCTATGCAACAATCCTGCAAGATCTGCACATGTACCCCAGAACTGAAAGTACAACAATAAAAAGATTTCTCCTGTGCCAAGCTCCCTTCTGAGCACCTTATAAAAGCTCATAACGGTCTTGTATGTTATATACTATTAAGGTGAGAATTTTTACATATGAGAAAGATAATGCACAAAGGGCTAAATAACTTGCCTTAAGTAGGAAATGTTGGAGCCAGATTGTGAAAAGGGGCTGAGAAGGGAGGCAAATATAAACTTGCTGAGTCTATGTAGTTTCTTTTAGCAGCAGCTGTCATCCATTACTAAAAAGAAAGCAATTTAATTCTCTATAATTCTCTACACACTATCCACAGTAGTTAATCAGATAATGTCTAATCATCCAAAATAGATAACTGTAGATAGTATGTCACAATTCTCTACATACTATCCACAGTTATCTACTTTGGATGATTAGACATTATCATCAAAGTTCCTAACATCCACTGTTTTATTGTTGTTGTTGTTGTTGTTGTTGTTGTTTGCCTTCCTCCCCATTCCCATCAACACCTTCTTTCTTTCATTTTTTTTTTTCTATATTGAGCGATCACCAAGCATTTTGCCAAGACTTGAAGGATAAAAAAACACAAATTCTCACAGTGCTTAAAACAGAGGTATATAGTTGAAGTTGAACTGTACATAGGTACTGGCATCATATCAAGGAACACACAGGATGGAAAACCTTACCCAGTCTGGATGTAGGACCTTACTAGTGTTCTTCAAAGTGACATCTAAAGTGGGGTTCGGTAAAAGTGTTGATAAGTGAATGCCATCTTATAGAGATCTCCCAAAGTGCTGGGATTACAGGCATGAGCCACTGCACCCAGCCTGATCTTTCTATCTCTTTAATGCCATCATTTATTGCTATAAACCTCCCTCTCATTACTGCTTTTGCTGTATCCCAGAGGTTTTGGTATGTTGTGTCTGTATTTTCATTTTTTTCAAAAAACTTTTAAATTTCTGCCATAATTTAATCAGTTACCCAAAGATCATTCTGAAGCAAGTTGTTTATTTGTGCAGTTTTGAGGGCTCCTTTTTATATTGATTTCTAGTTTTATTCCACTGTGGTCTGAGAAGATGCTTGATATTATTTCAATTTTTAAGAATTTATTGACTTGCCTTGTGACCTAGTATATGGTCCACCAGAATTATGTGAATTTCATTTGCTTCACATTCTCATCAATATTTGACATCATCAGTCTTATTTATTCTAGCTATTCGTATTGGTATGTAGTGTTATCTATTTGTAATTTTAGTTTTCATTTGTCAAAACAAGATTAAACAGGTTTTTATAAACTTAGGACTTTTTGTATATGTCTCCTTTCTTAAGATAAATCCTCAGTTTATTTGTCTATATTTTCTACTGAGTTGTCTCTTTTGTATTAGTTTGTTGGAGTTATTGATATATATTTTGGATACAAGGTATTTTGGCAGACATGCACTATAGATATCTTTTCCCACTTTTTGTTTGTTTACTCTTGGAGAAAGAGTTTTGCTGTGTCACCCAGGCTGTGTCACCCAGTGCAGTGTCATGATCTTGGTTCACTGCAACCTCCACCACCCAGATTCAAGCAATTCTTGTGCCTCAGCCTCCCGAGTAGCTGGGATTACAGGCACACACTACCACACTCAGCTAATTTTTGTATTTGTAGTAGAAATGGGTTTTTTGCCATGTTTCCCAGGCTGGTCTCAAACTCCTAAGTGCAAGTGATCTGCCCACCTTGGCCTTATAAATTGCTAGAATTTCAAGCAAGAGCCACCACACCTGGCCATCTTTTCCCACTTTCTTTATTTTATTCATTGTACTCTATTAATACTGCCTTCTGACATAAAGAAACTGAACTTAACATAACTCAATCATAATTACTTTCTTGATTTTTAGTGCTTTATTTATTTTAAGAAATTATTCTCAACCATAATTGCATAAAGATACTATTATTATGTCTTATCTTCCAGCTGCATGTTGCTTTGCCTTTTTTATTTAGATTTACAAAATTTCTGGAATTGACTTTTGTTTATGGTATGAGTTGGGGGGTCAAGTTTCACTTTGTACAAAAGAATTTTGAACTGATCTAGTACCATTTACTAAAAATAGCATCCTATTACTTTTGCATTGCTATTTTGGTTGTAATTGAATCATCCCATTGACTTCTGGCTTCCATTGTTTATTTAAAAATCAAGTACTAGTCTAATTTTTATTGCTTGAACAATAATATATTTTTGTCTGCCTGCCTTAAAAATGTGTCACTTTATCTTTGATTTTCACCATTATTGCTATAATGGTTTGTAAAGGTATTTTTTGTATTGACCTGATGTAATTTTGTCTTTCATCACTATTGAGAAATTTTTAGCTATTATCTCTTCAAATGTTGTTTCTGTCTCCTATCTCTCCTCTGGGTTCAGGATAAATGTACATTTGAGCACCTTATTCTATACTCTAGGCTTCTTACTTTCTTGTCTGTATTATTTACTACTTTTTCTCTGTGTACTGCTTTCTGGATATTTTGTTCTGACCTAAATTCTAGTTTATTAACTCTTGCCTCATGTGTTTTACATTTCCTATTAAATACAACCATTGCATTTTAATGTATTATTTTAATTGTATTTCAAAATTTTGTTTTTATATAAATTGTCTATGCTATTATTTTCTGTAATTTTCATTTCTTTGCTAAATAATCTTTGTTTTTATGACTTTGAAAAATAGAGACTTAGCAGTTTTAAAGTCTAGTAGAAAGTTCTAATATTCCAGAACCCTGTAGGTCTGTTGTTTTTATTGTTTTTTTTTTTTTTTTTTTTTTTTTTTTTTTTTTTTTTTTTTTTTTTTTTTTTTTTTTTTTTTTTTTTTTTTTTTTTTTTTTTTTTTTTTTTTTTTTTTTTTTTTTTTTTTTTTTTTTTTTTTTTTTTTTTTTTTTTTTTTTCTGGTTCTTTTGTATGTTGACATCTCTTTTCACGTACCTGGTTATTTTATGTAGTATGCCAGAATTCCATTTGAAAGTTAGTTAAAATATTCCAGGCATAAAATAATCCCTCCCCTTTTTTTTCCCCAGAAGAGATTGCTTTTGGCTAGGAGGGGAAACAAAAATCTTGGGTCATCTTTGTTCAACATCCAGGTGGAGCTTCTAGTAATCTGAACTGAAAATGTACAGAGTTTCTACATCAACTTCCTACCTTTGCTTCCTTGTATGTTCTGATCTTCCATCTTGATCACATTAGAACTGGGATACTTTCAAATTTGTTATGTAGGCCTTCGGTCTCCTGTTTCTTCTTATATTGGCTAACTCCCCCAAGTGAAAAGTGGCCCCAGAAATCTAATGATTTCTTTCTGTGTTTTTCTCCTCTAACACTTTCATCAAATATTTCTTCATTAGTTTATTGTATCCCAAGGCTTTGGTAACAAATAAATATTTTCAAATTTTTCTAGTTATCCAATAAGAAAATCAACCTAACTTTCCAAACCTGCCATTATCAGAAGTGACAAAACTCTAGATATTTCAGTCATTGTTAATATTTGTCTATCTTCATTGATATGTTCTATTCTTTGTTGTGGAATAATAAATATAGACAGCTCTCTTGGTTGATTCTTTCCCTGAAAATGCTGTTTTTTTTTTTCCCTATCAGAAAGTCAGGTTGTACATTTTCCAAATTTCTATGCTCTCCTTTCCTTTTAATTATGTTTCAACCTTGAGTTATTCCTTTGCTTTTTCATCTGAACTCAGAATTTTAGAACCAACGAGGCCATATCTTGAAGATGGTTGCCTAATTGTTTTTTTTTTTCTGCCAGATACCTTAAGTCATCAGTCTTAAGTTCAGCCTTCCACGAAGTCCTGAGACATGGACACAATGCAGCCGATTTGTTTGCTAAGGGAATCACAAGAGTGATCTTTACTCAAGTTCCCAATAAATTTCTCATTTTTATCTGAAGCCTTGTCAACATGTCCATATTTCTTTCAGCATTTTGGTTACAAGCACTGAACCAGTCTGTAAGAAATTCCAAACTTTCCCTTGTTTTCCTGTCTTCTTCTGAGCCCTCTAAATTCTTCCAGCCTCTGTGTATTACCCAGTTTCAAAGCCATTTCCACATTCTCAGGTATCTTTACAGCAACACCCCACTCCTTGGTACCAATTTTCTGTATTACTTTGATTTGCATTGCAATAAAGGAATATCTGAGACTGGGTAATTTTTAAAGAAAAAATGTCTATTTAGCGTATGGTTTTGCAAGCTGTACAAGTACAGCACCAGCATCTATCAGGCTACTGATGATGCCTTAGGAAGCAAGAGAGACAGAGGGGAGTTGGTTCCAGACCCTTTTTAACAACCAGCTCTTGCATAAACATATTACCATGAAAAGGGCACTAAGCCATTCATGAGGGATCTACCCCCATTACTCAAACAACTCTCACCAGGCCCCATCTTCAGCATTGAATATTACATTTCAACATGAGGTTTGTAGCACAGAAACATCCAAAGTATATCACAGGTATACCTCAGATATGCTGCAGTTCCAGTTTTCAGCCACCACAATAAAGCAAATATTGCAATTAAGCAAGTCACATCAATTTTTTGACTTTCTAATACATTTAAAATTACATTTATGCTATACTATGGTCAACTATGCAAGAGCATTATGTCTAAAAAGCAATGTACGTACATACCTTAACTTAAAAATATTTTATTGCAAAAAAATACTAATAATCATCTGAGCCATTAGTGAATTATAATATTTTTGCTAATGGTGGGTCTTACCTTGATGTTCCTGGCTGCTGATTGATTGGAGATGACATGGAAATTTCATAAAATAAGACAATGTAGTTTGCCATACCAACTGACTCATTCAGAAAAACTTTCTCTGTAGCACGTGATGCTGTTTGATAGAATTTTACCCACAGTAAAATTTCTTTCAAAATTGGAGTAAATCCTTTCAGATCCTCCTGCTGCTTTATCGACTAAGTTTACATAATATTCTAAATCCTTTGTTGTTACTTCAATAATGTTCATAACATATTCATCATGATGATTTCATTTCAAGAAACTACTTTTTGTTCATTCATAAGAAGTAATTTTTCATGCATTAAACTTTTATTGTGAGATTGCAGCAAGTTAGTCACATCTTTAAATTCTACTTCTAATTCTAGTTCTCTTGTGGTTTCCACCACATCTGTGATTGTATCTTCCACTAAAGTTATGAACACTAAACTCATGAACCCCTCAGTCATCCATGAGCATTGGAATCCACTTCTAAACTCCTGTTAATGTTGATATTTTGATCTCCTCTCACGAATCATGAATGCTCTTTCTTTCTTCTCTTTTCTTTTTCTTTTTTTTTTTCTTCTTTTTTTTTTTTTTTTTTTTTTTTTTTTTTTTTTTTTTTTTTTTTTTTTTTTTTTTTTTTTTTTTTTTTTTTTTTTTTTTTTTTTTTTTTTTTTTGAGACTGAGTCTTTCTCTGTTTCCCAGGCTGGAGTGCAGTGGTGCAGTCTCTGCTCACTGCAACCTCTGCCTCCCAGGTTCAAATGATTCTCATGCCTCAGTCTCCTAGTAGCTAGAATTACAGGCATGTGCCACCACATCTGGCTACTTTTTTTGTTTTTAGTAGAGATGGTGGTTTCACCATGTTGACCAGGTTGGTCTGGAACTCCTGGGCTCAAACAATCCATCTACCACGACCTCCCAAAGTGCTGGGATTACAGGTGTGCACCACCATGCCTGCCTGCCTAATCATGAATGTTCTTAATGGCACTTAGAATGGTGAATTATTTTCCGAAAACTTTTCCAAGATCCATCAAAGGAATCACTATCTAGGGCAGCTATAGCCTTATAAAATGTATTTTTTAATAATAAGTCTTGAAAGAAAATTACTTCTTGATCCTTGATCTGCAGAAAGGAAATTATGTAGCAGGCATGGCAACAGCATTAATCTTTTTATAGATCTTCATCAGAGCACTTGGGTGTTCAAATACATTGTCAAAGAGCAGTAATAATTTTAAAACAGTAATAATTTTTTAATATCTTTTTCTCTGAGCTTAGATCTCAACAGTGGGCTTAAAGTATTTAGTATATCATACTGTAAACAGATGTCTTTTAATCCAGGCTTAATTTTTCCATTTACTGAGCAATGAAGAGAGTAAATTTAGCATAATTTTTAAGGACTGTAAGATTTTTCTGAATGGTAAATGAGCATTGGCTTCACGTTAAAGTTAACAACTGCATTAGCTCACCAAAAAGAGAATCAATCTGCCCTTTAAAGCTTTGAAGCTAAGCGTTGACTTCTCTTCTCTAGCTATGAAAGTTCTCAATGGCATCTTCTTCCTATAAAGGCTGTTTTGTCAGCACTTAAAAATCCATTGTTTGGTGTAGTCATTTTCATCAGTGATTTCAGCTGGATCTCCTGGATAACTTGCTATAGATCCTCAATTAGCACTTGCTGCTTCATCTTGCACTTTTATGTTGTAGAGATGGCTTCATTCTTTAACCCCCATGAACCAGCTCTGCTAGCTTCAAACTTTCCTTCTGTGGCCTCTCTACTTCTGTTAGCTTTTATAGAATTGAAGAGAGTTAAGAGTTTGGCTGCGTATTCGACTTTGGCTTAAGGGAATGTCATAGCTGGTTTGATCTTCTATCCAGACCACTCAAACTTACTCCATATCAGCAGTAAGGCGGTTTCTTTTTCTTATTATTTGTTTCTTTATTGAAGTAGCACTTTTAATTTCCTTCCAGAATTTTTTCTTTGTATTCACAATTTGGTAAGCTGTTTGGCACAACAGACCTAGCTTTACACTTATCTCAGCTCTTCACATGCCTTCCTCACTAAGTTTAATCATTTCAACCTTTTGATTTAAAGTGAGAGATGTGTAACTCTTCCTTTCACTTAAACAGTTAGATGTCACTATAGGGTGATTAATCAGCCTAATTTTAATATTGTTGTGTCTTAGGGGATAGGGAAACCTGAGAAGAGAGAAAGAGACAGAGGAATGGCAAGTCAGAATTGGAAAAGTCAGAACATAAACAACATTTATCAATTAAGTTTGTTGTCTTATATGGGTGTAGTTCATGGCACTCTAAAACTATTACAACAGCAACATCAGAGATTACTGACCACAGATCACCATTAGAGACATCATAATGAAAAGTTTGAAATATTTGCAAGAACTACTGTGACAAAGAGATACAAAGTGAGCACATACTAGAAAATGGCCCCAACACATTAGCTACCTCAGGATTGCCACAGACATGCAATTTATTTAAAAATACAATTATCTTCAGGGCCAAGTGCATTGGCTCATGCCTGTAATTCTAGCGCTTTGGAAGTCTGAGGCAGGCAGATTACCTGAGGTCAGGAATTCAAGAACAGCCTGGCCAACATGGTGAAACTCCGTCTCTACAAAAATACAAAAATTAGCGGGACATGATGGCAGATGCCTGGAATCCCAGCTACTCGGGAGGCTGAGACAGGAGAATTGCTTGAACCTGGGAGGCAAAGGTTGCAATGAGCTGAGATCGCACCATTGCACTCCAGCCTGAGCAACTGAGCAAGACTCTGTCTCAAAACGAACAAACAAACAAAACAATGTCTTCAAAGTGCAATAAGATGAAGCACAGTAAAATAAGGTATGCCTGCATATTTAAAACTAAAATTCCCTTCTAAGTAAACTCATCTTCTTTTTTAAAAAAATTAATGTCAATCTTAATTAAATAGTAATGTAGACTCAGAATCATCATTATCTTATGACCCATTCATTTTCTCCACTGTTATAATATTGGTTTTAATCTGCATACAATTAACATATATTTTATTGAGTACGTAATATTAGCCACTCTACTCCAAGTGATTTCTTAGAGATAGCTGAATTTCTATACTTAATTGGTAATTCAAAACCCATTGACAATACTAAACTGCTATGAAACTTTGGTCCTTATCCCTTGACTTAATCTACAGTTTTTGCCCTTTGGGTAATTTTTCCTTTTAATTTGCTGTAAGTGAATAGTTATTTATTCAACCTTCTTGTTTTCTTAATTTTGTTTCTCTTGCTCTGTTTCTAAAGTTTTATTTGTGATTCCTTTATATATCTTTCTTTTCAATTTTTCAAGAAATATAATTATTAGTTGATTTTGGAAGAAGTCTTTGATTTTCTCCAAAATGCCCTGCAAAGTGTTTTTCTATAATAATTATTAAGAAAACACCTGCATAATACTTTGCATTTCTGCCTCTCTAATAAAAGCCATTTGTTTATATTCACTATCTGTAATAAATAAGACTCCAACTGTTCTGTTGCAATGGGAAAAAAATATTTTAGATTCCATTTTGGAGGTGGCAGTTACTTTCTGATTAGATTCTAAGCTGAAAATAAGTTGTTCCATTTTCTAAATTACCTCCTTCCAGAAAGAGAATAGAATGGTCTAAAGACTATTATTTAATCATTTTATACACAGTATTTTAAAAAGCTCTAATTCCAAACCTAGCTAATTTTTAGATTGTTTTATTAAAAATTAAAAATCACATGTGATGTTATCTAGACATGAATCAGAATTCCTGAGGATAGAACCTAGAAACTTTTTTGTAGGGTTGTTTTGTTTGTCTTTTAACCTCCTTTGATAATTGTGATAATCAGCCAGGACTGCGTTTCTGCAATAGATTGTTTATTTCTCTCCAATCAAATATTTTAGCCGAAAAACTTGACACTAGTTTTTACTTAACACTTGTTATACCCTAATAGATCTCTATTTAAATTCATATGAGTGCTAATTACCATTTCTAGCGACCTAGAATTATAATTCAAACCTAAGCATTTTTGTCTCTCTTGCCTTTGCTTCGTCAATTTCCACCCAGTCTCCAGGGTATACTGATTTTATTTCTACCACATTCTTCTCATATATCTTTTTTACATTTTCAGTGTCACTATCCTAAGTTAACATTTTTCTTGCTAAGACTTTTTTAAGAGCCTATTTTCTCTGACTCAAAGTTTAAGGCCATCCATCCAATAACTTAATATCAAAACCATAGCTTGACCTTAGCATGACTTTTTTCAACATTTTTTTTTTCTTTTGTTTTTAGACAAGGCCTCACTCTGGTTCCTGGGCTGGAATGCAGTGGTGCAGTCATAGTTCACTGAAGCTCCAGACTCTTGGGTTCACATGATCCTCCCACCTGAGCCTCCTGGGTAGCTAGGACTAGAAGCATGCACCACCACACCTAGCTAATCAAACATTTTTAATAGTTCTTAAATTTCTACAGTGGAAGGTGGCTATTCATAGGCTGGCATTCAAAACCTGCTTTTCTCTGGTCACAATGTATCTTTTTAGTTTTGTCTCTCTTGTTCCCCTTCACGTACTGCTCCTTAGTCTGCCTATTCACCCAACATGTTCTACACCTTTTAGCTTTTATGTATTTTTGTATGACATTCCTTTCATCTGATTTGTCTTCCTCTGTCTCTATCTGTTAAAATATCATTTATATTTCAAAGTCAAGTTTAAATGCCACTTTCTTCATATCTTACTTGGTCTCACATGGTTACCTTATTACCTTATGTTAGAGATATTTTGCATGGAGCTGTTCTGCACTCACTGCTTGTAAGCTCAATGAAAGTAGAAACTGTACATTTTTCAGCTTTCTGTGTTTCTGAATGCCTGACATATTGCCTTGCCCATCATGAAGGTACAGTAAGTTATAAAATAAATTGGTGGGTCTATGAATAAATAGACTGAGAATCATAAAACAACAGTAATATGACTATCCAGGCATCAATAAAATTTTCTTGCAAGATTCTAATGGGAGAAATTGAGAATAGTAGAGCAACAAACACATTAATATCATCTAAGAATTATTTCACTTAGATGAGATGAATAAGTGATTATGTTTGCCTGAATTTCCACTTTGGTTGTCTCAAGGGCATAACCTCATATTGCACATACACTGACAGAGTAAATAGAAAGCTCTTTTTAGTGATTATTTAAAATTAATTTATTTCAATCACAATACTTAGGTGAATGAATTGTAATGTAAAAGATTGCATAGGAATGGGCAAGTTATATTGTTTTTGTTTTTAAAATCAGTCTCATCTGGTAAAGAATAACTATTTTTAAAATTTGGAAACTAATCTTTATATATTTGTTGGATAATTTCTGAAAGCAAGTTACCCAATACATTTGTGATTGTCTCAGAAGAAAAAAAATAAGCACTTAAATCTATACTCATTATCTAGACCACTAGAAATTTTCTCTTTAAAATAGTCTTTTTACTGAAGAAAAATGCTCCTGAGAAGTCATTTGAATTGTTTGCCTTTTATGGAGTTCGCTTTCAACTAAGATTATGTTATGCCTTTGGCCTTTAGAGGTCATAACATGCATATCTTGTTCAAATACAAAATTTGGGGTCCATGTATTTTCAAAATATCAATAGGTTGTGTTTAAAGTAGCTGGGCTGAGAAGTCAGAAAAATTTGAAAATTTAATGTTTCTGTTTCCAATAAAGAATAACAATTTATATGATAGTGTTTTGGAAAGGAACTTCACTTCAGACAATACGACATCTCTTTGACAATGTAACTTATTTCTTAAGTATACAACTTTAAAAAATTTTCAAATATTAGTTTAAATGAATGAATGACCTCCAAGGTGTTCATAGAATTTATGTTCGGGTGATGACTAAATGAGTAAATGATAAAATTTTGAAATTTTTACTCAATGTTCTTTCCTTCCTGCTATTCCTTCTCTTCATGCTGAGGCTACTTGAACTTTAATTATAATAACTTTCATTTGTCCTTAGGCAGGTAGAAACTGCTAATGAGCTATATTAACTCTTTTTTGATGATTGTTGTTTTTTTCCCTTGGTGTTGTTAGTTTATTTCTTTGGTTTTGGAGATACTATAATGGCCCTTAAAAAACACCTATTGATTTCTGTGAAAGATCTGGCTTCTTCATCATACTACCAAAGTTAGTATCTTTCATGAAAAAATTTTCACTCTGTGGTATTGCCTTTACCTCCATTTAAAAATGTTCCTGAAACTATTAAAAAAAAAAAAAAAGGTATGTAACAAAAACATCAGTCCTTAGCAGACAGTAGAATTTTGTGATTTTATTTTTATTTATTTCTGGCAATTTACGTGTAGCTATGTATATGTCTAGCATGAGCCACATTATTATATAAAATGATAGTTTTCTTGTGCCTAAGAACAAGTAAGAACTGAAACTGGAAAAATAGATAATTTTATTAATTTTCTGTAGGAGGCAAGTTAGCCCAAATTCTTTCGTTGACAACAAACCAAATTTCTCATGAAATGGATTAAACATTGTAAAAGGAGTTATGGGATTATGTAGCTACAGTCTAGGATACACATGATTTTAAGTAAGAATAAATCTAGGGAAATGGAGGATATTATTAAGACTCCAGGTCCTTCCATTCTTCTCTTTCCTATGATTAGAGATATTGCAAAATGTCATCGCAGCTCTCAGCTCACATCCTCCTTATGACTTGTGATCCTAGAGAAGATAGTGGGTATTTCCTGGTGGCACCAGTAACCCAGGAACAACTCTGACTGAGTCAGCCAAAGCTGCAAGGTCTCCTGTAGCAATGTGGACGATGTGATTGACAGATTTATCAAGTAAGGAAGGGGTGGTTTTCGAAATAATATTATTCAGTTGTGGCCATAAGCACCTAATATTGACCATAGTTAGGTCCCAATCAGTAACTCAAGGGTGCATTGATAAACACCCAAGAAAAGAGTCACCAAAAATGGAGCATCTGGTAAAACACTACTCTAAAACATAACAAAAAGATGTGTTGGAAAGAAGAATATATATATATATATATATATATATATATATATATATATATCAGATTTTGCCAGTAAGTGTTAAATTGCTTTCTTCTCTAAGAGAGAACATCTAATTCCTTGCATAATAAGTCTTTTTGACCAGTATATCGTTTATATTCTTTTCTCTCAACATTATCCTTTGAGAAATAATGGCCTTCACATATATATTCTCTTTCATCCATGGTAACATCTAACTGGAGGGGCTCAATATGTTTCTTCCACTTAGTTTTTTATTATTATTATTATTCAGATAATCTATCACTAATGTGTTTTGCTCCTATATTTTAAATATATCTTGAGTACATTATCATCATCCTACCTGTCACCACTTTAATTTAGGCTTTCAACATAGGGTGCTATTGAAAATATCTCTAGAGTAGTTTCTGTGCCTACTTTTTTTTTTTTTTTTGCTTCTTTTGCGTGGTCACAAGGATAATAGTGCTAAATAGCTACTTTACATCTGTAGTTATTTGTAGTTATGTAGATGGCCCCCATCAGCCACACTCATGATATAGCACAGCCTCAGTTGCAATAACTCCCCTGACCTTTTTTCATCATGCTCTGACAATGTAGCAGTATTTATACTTCCCTTATGATGTTATGGTATTAGGTAGCTTCATGTATTGACTGATTCAATACAAAGTACCAAACTTTTCCTTCTGCTCTACTTTTCTGTACATATTTAAATTATTGTACTTACACAGGGTACTTTATCTGTTTAGATGCCTCTCTCTCATTTCCCACATTAGGCTCTGTTTATTAAAAGCATAATCTGTGACCTTACTACTCAAAGACCTTACTACTATTCTAATACTACTCAGGAGTATTAGAATCACCTAGCAACTGTTTAAAAATGAAGAATTTTGTGTTTCACAGGCCTGATGAATCAGAATAAGAATTTTAACAAACCTTTAGAAGAATCAAGTACATTTAAAATTTTGAAGAGCACAGATTTATGAAATATTCTTTTTACTTTAATAGCATGTGTCTAGCAAATAGGTTTTATATCTGGTATACAGTACATAATTTAGACATTTTGGATTTAACTGAGTTGAAAACAATTTATTCACATCATAATTTTTTTGAGCTTCGAGTCAAATAATTGTACATTTTTTAGAAATATACTGGAGCCTTGCCTCCTGAGAACATAAAGACCCTATAATAATGCTATATTCCCAGACTACATATTTAATACTAGGTTACTTCTCTTCCTTCAAATGTCAGAAAATGTCTTCCTGTTTCCTCTAAGCTCACCAGTGTAACCATGAAAGAGAAAATACTGGTGAGCAAAATATATCGGTGAAAGTTTAAGCTAAAAGGCAGACCACTGAAATAGATTCACTGCATTATTGGCCTTTAGTTTTACAGCGTTTGGTCAGATCCTTCCACACTGACGCTGGGTTTGGGCACATGACCTCTTTAGCTAGCAGAATAGCCACACATGTGATGTGGGCAGAGGCTTATACATTTGTATTTCCTCTCTCTTGCCCTTTATCTACATTATTAGAATCATGAGCAGATTTATTTAAAAATGATTTATTTTTAAACCGAGTGTAATGGCTCACACCTGTAATCCTGGCACTTTGGGAGAATGAGGTAGGGCAGATCCCTTGAACCCAGGATTTTGAGACCAACCTGGGCATTGGAAGAATTCCATCTCTACAAAAAATTAAAAAAATTAGCTGGGTGTGGAAACAAGCACCTGTAGTCTCAGCTACTCTGGAGGCTGAGGTGGGAGAATCTCTTGAACCTGGGAACTGGAAGTTGCAGTGAGCTGAGATTGTGCTACTGCATTCCAACCTGGGCAACAGAGTGAGACCTTGTCTCTAAAAATAAAAATAAAAATAAATTATGAAATATTATTGGGGCAACAGATAACAGCTACACAATGAAACATAGTTTAAGTGTCTCCTCAGTTTCAAGTGTGGTTCATTCATAACTCAAATAATTGTTCATAGTTCTTAAGCTTAAAAATGAATGAAAAATGTTCTCTAAAGTACCTTAATAATTATAAATATTATAACATAATAATATTATTATTATAAATAATTATTAATGATTATAAATATTAAGATGAAAACATTCTGTTTATAGATATAATAAAACCACTTTTAAAAGTCTGTGAATCTCTGTAGGAACCTGATTAAGAATTATTTATTTTCTTCCAGTTGTACTTTCCTCATCACTGGGTTCAGAAGTTCAGATAAGGTTGCTTACCTAAATATTAGATCAGAGTTACTGAAAATATATATATTTCAACATGCATATACAACATAGATATTGCAAGAAATTTATCAAAATGTAAATATTATATAGATAACTGTAAGAAACGAAGGACAGAAAGATCTTTTGCAACATAAATTTTTCTCTTATTAGGTTATTATAATTCTTAATTAGGAAAGCTATCCTCAGGGCCAGGCGTGGTGGCTCAGACCTGTAATTCTAGCACTTTGGGAGGCCTAGGTGGGTGGATCCCCTGAGGTCAGGAGTTCAAGGAAAGCTATCCTTTAGATTATACTTTTGCTAATTAATTCTATCTTTCAAATGATTTGAATCACTTTTGTTAAAAAAAAATAAAGAGTTGGAAAAATCTAGCTATTGTGCTTGTGTCATAATGACATCTAGGTGACCAATAGCTGAGACATTTGCACATGGATGAGGAAACAATGAAAGTTGCTTTTCCTAATATTATATATTAGTTTATTTGAAACATTTCAATGAGCCTTCTGGATAGGGGGGTGGTGAAGTGGAGAAAGTAGCCGCTGAAAGTTGTCAGCCAACACTCACAGCAGCTGTGAAATCGGTTTATTGCTAGGAAATGAAACTCAGGCAGATTGGGGAGTCTTAATTTTTCTGATTATCAGATATCTGCTTTTGTTAGTCCTGCATATTTTCCACGTATTCTGCTTTTATGCAATCCAATCAAGTCCTCCTTGCTTTGGTGCTTCAGCGGCTTGTGACTCTTTCACCAGATGTAAACCAAAATTTCATTGTGTGTTGTCCAGTCTACATAAGTGGGATGTCAGTTGAATGGCATAAGAATGAACTAAATGAGGCACTTAGTAAATTTTGAGTAAATTCTATCACAACACTTAAGAACAAATGGTAATGTTTTCTATTAATCCTCAGGTTATTCCATAGCATATGCTATATGTTGTATGCATTTATCAGTTTCAGCTCTGCCTGAAATGTAGCTTATATATTGTTAATTATAGAACTGCAAAATACATTTTATTTGTCTTCTAGACATTGCAATTGCCACTTTCGGAAAATAAAAATAATTGTGTTTTAATGCATTTTCTAGTACATTTGTGATCATTTAAAAAAGAAACATGAAAGTACTTTTTATGCTGTTTCTTTTCTCTATAACCCTATAAACTAAAATTTCCATGCTGTAAGAAGCTCACTAATATTTTGGAGGAAAAATGTGTAGTGGGGTGTCTTATGTGTAAGAGAGTAGAAGTCTCATATTAAGCAAAATCTAGAAGAAATCTAGTACTTACGAAATGACAATGACACAAAAACAAAATGTCACTTATAGTTTTATGAAGTGATTTCTTATAGAGTAATCCATCTTCAATCCAAATCACAGAGGCCAGCCATTAAAAAAGATGCATTCATAAAATTATATAAAATTCAACATTTCACAAATGTTGTTTTCTGCCAGTACAATGGAAGACTCATGTCCAGTTTCAATTTTGAGAAAATTTCTGAAAGAACTAATATCTTATTTGCTATTTTAAGGAATATATTTTATTGTTTTAACATTTTTATACAGTGTTCGGAAATTCCTAATATTCTTCCTACTTTAATAGTTGAGGAAAATCAGTAAATTTCTTAGCCTATGTGTAAAAGTCACTCAAAGTTGTAAGGAAGACAATATTTTCAGAGCAGAAAGTGACAGAATTCTCAGCCAATCATTCTGCCTCTGTTTAAGAACATTTACCAGTGGGGTGTGGTGGTTCACACTTGTAATCCCAGCTCTTTGGGAGGCAAAGAAGGGCAGATCACCTGAGGTCAGGGCTTTGAGACCATCCTGGCCAACATGGTGAAACCCAAACTCTACCAAAAATACAAAACTCAGCTGGGTGTGGTGGCCGGCACCTGTAATCCCAGCTGCTTGGGGAGCTGAGGCACAAGAATCGCTGGAACCTGGGAGGCGGAGGTTGTAGTGAGCTGAGATCGTGCCACTGCACTCCAGTCTGGGTGACAAGAGCAAAAGTCCATCTCAAAAAAAAGAATTTACCTACTTCATGACAGATTAGAAAATGCTATATCAGCCAGGTGAGTTGGATTGTATAATTATCTTCTGATATCAAGAAAACTAACAATCTGGAGAAATTAAGACCAAATACCAACCATTAACCAAACAAAACACAAACATAAATAACACCAAAAAAGCTGAAATATTAGAGTTTACTTCCCAGTGTCTTTATTTATATTATCAATTTTCATGTACAAATTGATTTTTATGTGTAGCCTATGTAATATGCTGATAATATAAACCAATTCCAAACAGCATTGTCGCATCCCTATTCCATTAAAAGAAAACAAAGACAAATTGGATGTGACTCCTATTTTTTTCCTTTAAATGTTTATGCAACTATTGAAACCATATAATAAAATTTACAATATATTGGTAATATTGGTTCCAAGTAATAGCATGTAGTTTTATGTAAAAATATTAACAAAATAGTTTGTCATTAATAAGAATATATTGACAGAAATCAACAGGGTAAACAAAACAAAATTTTACCTTTTGATAGAAATTAAACAAATTTGACTCTGAGTAGGGCTTTTTTAAAAGAAATGGCAAATGCATTAGTATGCTGAGGAAATATCAAGACTCAATGTTTTCAGACTTAAAAATTTTATGGAATTTTCTTCAATAATAAGTTGAACAGAATATATAGTCTCCTGGGATCTTTTGAGTCATAATAAGTATCTTGAGAGGAGAAAAATAAAGTTGTTTTCATATTACTATTTTTTTGTAAATTACATAATGTGTATGTATTAGTGATCAAAATTGCTACGCATCTCTCAGATATGAATACAAATAACTTATACAAATAAAGCCCAATTCTAAATTAGGTTAAAAGGAAAGGTGAAAAATATTGCCTAATGCCTTCAACATAACAATTAAGGGACTCATGGAACAAAGAGGTGAAAAGGCATTTAAAAGCCAGCCACAGAAGTTTCCCTGCCAAGGATTCCTTATTCTCCAAGCTTGGAGTCATGAGTTAGTGTAATTGTGCCAGTGGAGATAGATACAGAAGATACATTGTAGTCTAAGATTTCTATTCCAAGAAATATCCAGAGCAGAAATCAAAAATATCTCAAGAGGTTTAAAGAACACTTTCAAAAGTTTTTCAGCAGAGCATCTGGTGTCATTAAGTGGTCAGAGATGTTTCAAGCTGTATGGTCCCTGTGACTTTACTGTTGGGTTCACTTGCTTCAGGATGGATGGAATCCCTATCCTTAATGCTTCTTGTCTAGACTTAAATATGTAATGAAGTAGTCTGGCAATTCCAGTCAAAATCTTAGGTCTTCAAAAAGAGCACTTCACCAGTTTGTCAAACATCATTCTGTCTTGATCCTGCATAAAACAAAATATTCTAGTTATTCCTTTATTTCAAAAGTCTTTATTATTTGATAATTTACATCTTCTCAAAGAAGAGAAAGTCAACTTAAGAATTCATATTTCTTAGCTGACTAAACTGCTATATTGCAGGATTATGCCATTTAGCCCCTTCCATATCAATTAGGTAGATTTAGAAGCTGAAATGTAAAGTTGCCAACTGTGATCAGATAAGTAAAGTAATAATCACTACACATCTGACCTGAAATTAGCAAGGGTAAGTTTATAAGGTATAACTTTATACATCATTAAAAACACAGAATAATACTGAGTTGTAAACAACTCTGTAAATAATAGAGATAGATGGATGTCAAAATAGAGACCGTTTATCTAGCAGTTAAGAACTCTTGTGTTGTGTCAGAGAGTACTGATTTTACACCAATCTCCGTAGTTAGTATTAACCACGAGACCTTGAACAACATAGCATCTCTAAGTCTTAAATTCTTCATATTTAAAATTGACATTAACAATCGAGACTGCCTCATAGGATCACTGAGAATGTTAAATAAATTCCTGCAATTTAACATTTGACACAATGCTTGATGTCTTATAGTTTCACACAAAAATAAAAATATGCTTGGTATTATATTTTGTCATTTAGTTAGTATCTACAATATTCTAGACAATGTATTTTGTAATTTGTTGAATTATTTCAAATCATTATAACAACACAGAAGGTTGATATCATTAGCCTGGTGATACAGATGTGGAACTTCAGGCTCAGAAAGTGTTTTATTGCTCAAAGTTACAAGTTTAATAAATAGCTGCACAGCAAGAGAACTTTTATCTCTCTGTTTTTTTGTTCCCACAGATAAAATTGGAAACAAGGGTTCTAATAGTAAATTATACCTCAATCATATGTGAACTTAATTGTGTGTGACCTTTATAGGTCTTGTTGGAATAGGGACCTATTTGTGGATCTGATGCCTCCTAAAGTACCAGATCCTCTCACTTCCAATTATTCCTATTTATATGACATAATAACTATTGCATCACAAAATGTAATTTCTCTAAATTAAACACTTGTTCCACAAATATGTATTTGTTTAGAATACAAATATCAACCAGAGAGTGATAAGAATTATAAGATATTAAGCTATTATATATTTTCTATTATTTTTTAAAGATTTATATTCTTGTTTTGTTTGTTTTCAGGGAAGATTCATAACAATACAATAATACTGGGAGCATAAAACACTGGAGAAAGCAAAAATAACTGAGATCACCAAATATAAATTTCTAGTTTTATAATGATACTCACTTTGTAACTCATCTTTTTAATGAACTTTATATTAGTCCAAATCACTATTGAGGCTCTGTTTCTTAACTATTCTTAATTTTATCATGGATGCAGCCAGAAAAATCTTATATTTAAACTGCTCAGTAGCATTGAAGTCAATCAATCCTATGTGACTCAATAAAACTTTCTATAAAATTTTTTTATAAAATAAATGTGAAGGATTTTAAAAATAATGTTCTAGAAAACACTGGATTTATCATCTTAAGTTGTCATAGCCCATAGTATCATTTTACTTATTATAATGCATGTTTAAATTTGTGCTGATGGAGGTAAAATCCAAGTCTTGAAACAAGGATTTAGATATAGAAGGAGATTTTCTGAGAATGTTATAGCAATAACAGCATAAGGTGTGGTTTCAGTATGATTATCAGATAATCAAAATATAATTTCCAAAGTGAAAGTCACAGTCAGATATTTTAATAAAACTTAAAAAAAAGAAATTTCCTTGTAAGATAATTGAAGATTTTCAATTAGAACTTATTACTATCATATTGTTTCCAATAAATAAGTTTTTACTCAGAGATAAAATTATACAATAATAAATAAATCTGAAGGTTTATATCACTAAGAAATGGGGGCAGATTTTTAAAACTCCAGAACATCAATAAGAGAATTATTTTGACTAGTGTAAGGATTCAAAGTTTAGCTGTTGAGGCAATTCTTTTACTTCCTAATACCTTATCACAGATAAAAATGAGGCAGAAACCTCTACAATGAAAACAATAAAATATCAATACAAGAGACTGAAGAGGACACAAAATTGGAAAGACATCCCATGCTCATGGATTGGAAGAATTGATCATGTTAAAATGGCCAACTACTAAAAAAAAATCCAGATTTAATGTAATCTCTATCAAAATACTAATGACATTTTTCCCAGAAATGGAAAAGAAAACTCTAAAATTTGTATACCACTACAAAAAATCCCAAATAATCAAAGCAATTCTGAACAAAATAACAAAGCTGAAGTCATCACACTATCTCACTTCTTCCTCTGAAGCTTTTCCAAATAATAGAAAAAGAGGGACTCCTACCTAACTTATTTTATGAAGCCAGCATCATCCTGATACTAAAGCCTGGCAGAAACATGACAAAAAGAAAATTTCAGGTCAATATCCCTGATGAACATCGATGTGAAAATCCTCAATAAAATACTGGAAAACCGAATAAAGTAGCACATTAAAAAGCTTGCCCACCATGATCAAGTTGGCTTTATCCCTGTGATGCAAGGCTGGTTCAACATATACAAATTAATAAATGTAATCCATCACATAAACAGAACCAATGACAAAAACCACATGATTAGCTCAATAGACACAGAAAAGGCCTTTGATAAAATTCAGCATCCTTTCATGCTAAAAACATTTAATAAACTAGTATTGATGGAATGTATCTAAAATAATAAGCGCTATTTATGACAAACTCACAGCCAATATCATATTGAATGGGCAAAAGCTGGAAGCATTTCCTTTGAAAACCAGCACAAGACAAGGATGCCCTCTCTCACCACTCCTATTCAACATAGTATTAGAAGTTCTGGCCAGGGCAATCAGGCAAGAGAAAGAAATAAAGAGTATTCAAATAGAAAGAGAGGAAGTGAAATTGTCTCTATCTGCAGATAACGTGATTGCATATTTAGAAAACCCCATCTCCTCACCCAAAAACTCCTTAAACTGATAAGCAACTTCAGCAAAGTCTCAGGATAGAAAATCAAGATGCAAAAATTACAAGCATTCCTATACACCAATAATAGACAAACAGAGCACCAAATCACGAGTGAACTCCTATTCACAACTGCTACAAAGAGAATAAAATATCTAGTAATACAACATGCAAGAGATGTGAAGACCTCTTCAAGGAAACTACAAAGCACTGCTCAAGGAAATAAGAGAGGACACAAACAAATGGAAAAACATTCCATGATCACGGAGAGGAAGAATCAATATTATGAAAATAGCCATAATGCCCAAAGTAATGTATAGATTCAATGCTATCCCCATCAAGCTACTGTTGACTTTCTTCATAGAATTAGAAAAAACTACTTTAAATTTCATATGGAACTGAAAAGCCCATATAGCCAAGACAATCCTAAGCAAAAAGAACATAAGTTGGAGGCATCATGTTACCTGACTTCAAACTGTACTACAAAGCTACAGTAACCAAAACAGTATAGTATTGGTACTAAAACAGATATATAGACCAGTGAAACAGAACAGAGGCCTCAGAAATAACACCACATATCTACAACCAACTGATCTTTGAGAAACCTGAAAAACACAAGCAATGGGGAAAACATTCCCTGTGTAACAAATGGTGCTGGAATAACTGGCTGACCATATGCAGAAAACAGGAATTGAACCCCTCCCTACACCTTATACAAAAATGAACTCAAGGTGGATTAAAGAATTAAACGTTAAGACTTAAAACCATAAAAACCCTAGAAGAAAACCTAGGCAATATCATTCAGGATATAGGCATGGGCAAAACTTCATGACTAAAACACCAAAAGCAATTGCAACAAAAGTCAAAATTGGCAAGTGGCATGTAATCAAACTAAAGAGCTTCTGCACAGCAAAATAAGCTATCATTAGAGTGAACATGCCACCTAGAAAATGGGAGAAAACTTTTGCAATCTATCCATCTGACAAATATCTAATATCCAGAATTGACAAGGAACTTAAACAAATTTACAAGAAAAAACAAACAAACAACCCCATCAAAAAATGGGTGAAGAATATAAACAGACACTTTTCAAAAGAAGAACTGTATGCGGTGAACAAACATATGAAGAAAAGCTTATCATCACTGGTCATTAGAGAAATGCAAATGAAAATCATAATGAGATACCATATCACATCAGTTAGAATGGCGATCATTAAAAAGTCAGGCAACAACAGATGCTGGAGAGGTTGTGGAGAAATAGGAACATTTTTATGCTGTTGGTGGGAGTGTAAATTAGTTCAAACATTGTGGAAGATAGTTTGGCGATTCCTCAAAGGCCTGGAATCAGAAATATCATTTGACCAAGCCATCCCATTACTGGGTATATACTCAAAGGATTATAAATCATTATATTATAAAGACACATGTACATGTATGTTCATTGCAGCACTATTTACATTAGCAAAGACTTGGAACCAACCTAAATGCCCATCAGTGATAGACTGGATAAAGAAAATATAGCATGTATACACCATGGAATACTATGCAGCTATAAAAAAAGAATGAGTTCATGTCCTTTGCAGAGACATGGACGAAGCTGGAAATCATCATTCTCAGCAAACGAACACATGAACAGAAAACCAAACACCACATGTTCTCAGTGATAAGTGGGAATAGAACAATTAAAACACATGGACAAGAGAGGGGAACATCACACACCAGGACCTGTTATGTTGTGAGGGGAAAGGGTGGGATACCATAAGGACAAATACCTAATGCATGTGAGGCTTAAAACCTAGATGATGGGTTGATGAGTGCAGTAAACCACCATGGCATATGTATACCTAGGTAACAAATCTTTACTTTCTGCATATGTATCCTAAAACTTAAGGTATACTAAAAATATGTAAATACATAAAACAAACAAACCAAAAAACAATAATAAGCCATTTGCAGCAACATGGATGGAATTGGAGAACATTTTGTAAAGTGAAATAAGCAAGACAAACAAAGACAAATATCGCATCTTCTTACTTTCATATGGGAGCTAAAAATTTTGATCTCATGGAGATAGGGAGTAGAATGGTGGTTACCAGAGGCTGGGAAGTGAAGTAGGGGAGGAAGAGTTGGTTAGTGGCTACAAAAATACTCCTTGAGTATTTTTGGAATCAGTGCTAGTGTTTGATAACAGAGTAGGTTACTACAGTTAATAATTTATTGTACATTTTAAGTTGCTAGAAGAGAAGGTTTGGAATGTTTCCAACGCTAAGAAATAATAGATGTTTGAGGTGATGGGTATTCTACTTACCTCAATTTGATTATTACACATTATATGCACGTATCAAAACATCATATGTACCACATAAACATGTACGATTGTTATGTATTGATTAAAAATAAGAATTATGACAAAGGTTTAAAGAAAAAAAAGAACAAAGAAAATAAGGCAGAAAAATCATCAAGGCTCAAAACATGTGGAGCTAGCTAGAAAATATGTGGAGCAAAAATTGGACGTACACAAAGTTAGCCATAAGCAACATGTCTGAACTCTGAGACAAAGATGCATCGCACATGCACACGTCTGCACAGTGCCATATGCTTCCCAGATTTTTGCTAAAGAGGAACCTAATTTTTTGTGATTCAGAAGACAGCGAGTTGTTTAGTATAGCTGCAGAATCGGAATGATCTACAGAGACTAAAGTCACAAGGAATTGCTGGTAGCAATTGCACATTTCAAGACTGAAAATAATTTTTAATATATGCATGTTATTTGAAACAAATTTTGCTCTTTCTCTTTCCCTGTATTTTTAATTCAGGTAATAGAATCTCTTCTTGAGTTTCACAATTCTAACCTACATGGCCAAATGCCATGTGGTCTTAATAAAAATAAATCTACTTCATCCAGGAAAACAAGAGAAGACATTTTACCTTTTAAATTCCTTTTCATTACATTTCTTTCTTAAATACTTGTAGGTGTCTATTACTTAAAAATATATAAGTAAGAATATTATGTTAAAGATATTATATACATATCAAATATAAGTAGTATACAAATATAACTTTCAGCAAGTAATTTAAAGATTCTTAAATGTTGTTTTTATCTGAAATGTTCAGATCTAGCCCAAAGCATAGGTGCTCAAAATGTAACTGGCTGGTAAATGGTATATAAAATAACCTCATGCCCATAGAACCAGTAAGGGCCTGAGCCTCCTCTTCCAAATCAGCCAACACACAGATGCCATAATCAATAGACACCATCAATAAATGAATATTGATAATATTCAATAAATGAATAAAATGAAATAACTCAATTTTAGATTGATAACTATTTTTACAAATTATGCAACTGGTTTTCCAAAGAAATTGCCAAGGGCCCACCCACCAAGAGGGGAAGAATAGTACCAAATCTCTCAAGCGACTTGGTGTAGACAGCTGAAGATTTTCAGAGCAACACTAATTTTACGTATTTGAATTATAGGCTTTGGAGCAAGATATTATTTTCAATATAGGGATATATTTTTAAAAAATTAGGAAAATTATGAGACAGAAAAGAATGTATGGTGAAATGATATTAAGTGATTTGCCAAAGTCAAAAAATTTGTGATAGGGCTAAACTATGACTCTACTCAATGTCATGCAGGTCAACCACATGGAGCTATCTCTCTGAAGTTTTTAAATAAATTAAGAAAGAAACCCCTTAAATGTATACACCCTACTTTCTCCTATGTATTCAGTTGAACCTGATATGTTTTATCCCATGTTTAAAATAAAAGTTCAAAATTAAAGAATTGATAACCCAGTGGTTAGAATTATTTATATAAATATGGGAAACTCTTAGAAAATAACATATATGTTTCAGCAACATACACTTAAGCACGAAACAAAGAAAATAAGGTAGGAAATATCAATAAATTGATAAAACAATCTTTATTTCTGTATACTTGTGTCCTCAATTACACTAACCTTTATTTATCATTTTAAATGTATGATTGAAAACAGTATAGTCTGATAAAATAATATTCTGGAGCTCAAATATTCTTATTCTTAAAATTGAAATATCTCAATTTAATAAATATGTCTTTTCAAATATATTTCCTTTATTAGTTTGTTTTTCTAGCACCATTTTTACATCTTTACAGAATGACAAAATGTCATTTCTAAACCCATCCTTTAGAATATATTCGACTAGGCTTTTAAAGCAATTTAGAAGAGTGCTGTAACTGCCTAAATTGAGAAGCTAAAGTAGAAAAACTCAAATAAAGTGATTTACAGTCCAGAATTATTCGCAAAACTTTTAGAGTAAGATAAACTTTTAAAAGGCTAATGTTCAATACATATATTAAAGTTCTAAAGTATTTTGTCAAACGAAAAAATTACACTGGTGAATGGGGCAGTCAGTTTCCTTAAGCTTGAAAATTCCATTTCACTCAAATTGGATACAGTAGTTAAGTAAAACAATGGGGCTTCTATTTTCTGCCACATGTTATTTTTTTAAAAAGCGTATACAAGAGCTGTCACATGAGCAGCCTGTTTGCCTACTCAGTGCAAAGTTTTATGTTTCTGAAAGGCCCCCACCCACATCTCTTAATGCTGAAAATAAATCAATTTCATCTGTTGGTTGTTTTATTTCTAGTGGCTTTTTTTCTTTCTTCCTGCTTCCTTTTAGGCCAGTTTTCACAAAGCCATATGGCAGCTGAGAGTAGCAAGGCAACATGCTGTATTTTCAGTTCTTAACAAAAGGGGTTGTGGGATCACAGCAACCCATGAATACATGAAGCATGGCCATGTACAGAAGGGCCTCCAGCCCTGTCAGTGAAGGCTGCAGGGCAGGCTGATGGAGCTGGCGCTGCTTAAACAGAAATACTGAGTGCTTTCCTTGCACATGTCATTGGCATTTGCCTGTCTCCACATTTACTTCATCCCTTCCCAGTCAGTTAGATGCCAAAATCCCATTAGCTAAATTAATGACATATGGCTGGAGCTACCTCCAGTGACCGAACAAGAAAAGCACAAATTGAGTATTCTTTCTATTCATTTCTGATATTTCTATCAAAAGACACAAGATTCCCAGCAAAGATTGTGTCAGTCATGTTTTTAAGAGCTCAGAATGAACTCAAAAAAGAGGCTGTGAAACACAATGACTTGTCTTCACCTACTATAGCTTTACTCTTTTGTTCTCTAGTCAGATATTAGCCCTGTAAAGATTTAAATAACAGAGCATATTCTTAGTCTTTGAATCATAAATTTTGATATTGAGATGTTCACAAATTCCCAATCACACTGATTCTTCACACATTCGTGAGTGCACACTCATGTGTGTGCACACACACATATATATATACATATCTATCCTTTGTATATTTAGATTAAATCTATGTTTAAATATTAAAGCTGCAAAGCTTTGACTGTTAAGTTTCAAATCCCTTTAGACATATAAAACAATCATGTCATAAAATGAACTAGCAAATGTTTTTGGTCACCATTTGGAATAACATGTCATAATGTATATGAAGACAGTGATCAAAAAGTTTCAGAAGAAGTAAATAAGTAATCATGCTCTTTCCTCTTACACCATTGCTTATTTGGAACCTTATCTTTACAATAGCAGGGGATTAGCAAGATGGGAAGATATAGTGTATGCACAATAGGTATCTGTCTTACATGAAAACTGGTGTGGAAAGGAAGATCTAAGGAATAGCTGTTACCCTTTAGTTTTTATTCCTTTAAAATATCTCCCTCCCCACCATGGCTAGATATGTTGGAATGTACAAGTGCAACTGCTTCTAATCCTGCCCAGCCTCTGTAAATTCTTTACTCAGTAATTGGATATTAGAATTATTATTTAAAGAAGTAATAAACATTTAGATATTTAGGTCATAAAAGAATTAGTGGTATGGAGGGAGGGGTTAGTAGAGAATTAATTATTTACTATTTGGGAAAATATGACAGCCATGGACAGGAGCAATTTGGAAACTTAAGCAAATGATCTCAGACAAATGACTTACGATAAGTGAATCAAAGTGATATTCCACTCCAGAGAGTCTTGAGTAGATAAGTATGCTGTGCCACACCAGTACACAATAGTGATTATTCCATCATCCTAAACAAAAGTGTACACACATAAGTAAAAATGCTATTATAGCTGAATAGAAGTTAGAATGGTTAACAAAATATTTGGGACATCTGATAAAGACGGTACACATTGTGGTCAATTCCACCCATAAATGATAATTATTTAAAAATACTTCAAATCATTAGCCACAACCAAAGTCAGGTAAAAAAACTGCGAAACGTTTATTCTTGAAGAAATATTATTCTATTGGGTAAGGAATGTGAATGTATGGTGTGGCTGTTTAAGTCTGAATGCCTTCTCCAACTTGAGATCTACTGAAGGAAAGTCACTGACTTACCACCTCAAGGTGACAGATGATTAAATTTGGGAAAGGAAAAAGAAAGTCATGGAATGGCAAAAATTCAAAATTTTATTATAAACTCTGCCCAAATCTCTGGCTAACCTATTACTACACAGGCCCCATGTAAGTTTCAGGTAGCCTGAACATCAGTGACAGACATGAGGGAAGATTCCCTTTTCAAGAGGGAAGATTCTTGAAAGATACACAGGCTACTGGTGAGATTCAAGAGTCTGCAGCAACTGTGACTATGTTCTCCTCCCTGGACACAGTATGGGGAGTAGAGGGCTAAAACCTACTCTGGTTTAAGGTCAGAGGGCTGAACTCTGGACTGAGCAGTTGGAAACTTAATGGGAATTCCAGAAAATAGAGTATCACAAAAAAGTGAACCCCAAAACCTTAATAGAAATTCTAAACAGCTCCATGGCTGACCTGCAGACTGTGCAAACACAGAGATGCCCCTAAGTAGCCAGGTTAAAAAAATTAGCTGCAGAAATGCAAAAAAATAGAGCAGAGGCATCAGCTATTCAACGTTACAGGTAGACATTGAATTAAAGCTCACATTTTAATTTAGTCAAGTTAATTGCTCACTAGAATAAAAAATAAACAGTACTCAGAAGAACAAAGAATCCACAGCCAAAAATCCTATGATGGACGGTGTCTCATTTTTAGCCAGAAACGAATAGACAAAGAAAACAAATATGACTCATAGTTTAAGGAGGATAAAAGCAGCTAATAGAAACTGACTCCAAGTGGGTTCAAATACGATATTTAGTGAATAAGGACTTGAAGGCAACTATTATATATATGGGCAATAATTATACAAAACTGTGTTTTAAAAAAAAAAACAATCAAAGGACAGTATGAAATTAATGAGTCAACAGAAACTCTCAACAGAGAAGTGAAAATTATACAGTGGAAAAATCCAGAGTTTAAAACTAATTAACAAAAATTTACTAGAATATTCAACATCAGATTTAATATGACAGAAGATAGATTCAATTTGCTTGAAACAAGATAAAAATATGCAATACTTTAAAAAAGAGAAAAACATGAATTAAAAACACCAGTTCCTTAGACACCTGTAAAAACCATCTAACCATTTAATATACACACTTCTAATATAGTATCATAACATCTAACGGATGTGTAACTTAGCACTAAAGAAAAAACAAAAGAAAAAAACAGTCAAACAATGGCTGAAATATCACAGATTTGGTAAAAAATATAAATTTACAAATTTGATTTCACAATAAGCATAAGTGAGCACAGTGGAACTTCCAGTTTCTGATTCCTAAAACCTAAAAGCTGAACAGAATGGAAAATCAACAACTCTCTGGATTCACAAGAGAGGTGAGGACACAGGACAAACCACTGCCTCCAAGATTGGAGAGCCAGACAGGGGAACAGAGGGAGTCGTAGCTTACTCGTGCAGAGACTCAGGAACTGAAACCTCTGCAGGAACCAGTGCTGGGGCAAGAAAATCTGAAACGTGATTAATTCCTGGAGGCTCAGTGTGGACATGCCTATGAGTTAAACACTCCAGGTTGACCTAGTCACGGAGGGGCCCCGTACATTTCTGAGTCTTATCTTCAGAAACTTGAACAGGTCTTTCAAGTAAATATCAGAGGAAAAGACTCTCCTGCTTCTGGCAGAGCCTGGGGAGAGAGAGCCATTGTGAAATGTTTCAGAGCACTCTGTTCTTCTTAACAAGGCCTGTGCTCAGGAGAAACTTGTTAGCCAGAGCCTAATCTGATAGAATAATATCAGAGCCTAATCTTCCTTGGGGTAAGAAAATACCTAACTTGAACCTTTCTAGTTATCTTGTCCATGTTAAGGGAGAGAGAAATAAACTGAGAAGCTGCACCGTTCAGAGGCTCACTAAAAGACTGAGACCTCATCATCGGACAGTAGAACACTTCCACTTCCCCTTACCACCACACTACTAAAGCCCTATAGATGGCAGTTCCTTTTACCTGGTCCATCATGTCCAGCTATCAATAAAAAATTACAAAGCATGCTGAAAGGCAAATAATACAACTTAAATAGACAAAGCAAACATCAGAGCAAGACCTGTCAGAGATGTGGAATTATCAGACTGGAAATGTAAAACAATCACAATTAATATGTTACAGGCTCTAATGGATAAAGTCAATAGCAAGCAGGTTGGGTACGGTGGCTCACGCATGTAATCCTATCACTTGGAGAGGCCAACATGGAGTTGGAGACCAGCCTGGCCAACATAGTGAAACCCATCTCTACTGAAAATACAACAATTAGCCGACTGTAGTCATGCACGCCTGTAGTCCCAGCTACTTGGGAGTCTGAGGCAGGAGAATCACTTGAACCCGGGAAGAAAATGTTGCAGTGAGTCAAGATTGCATGATCTGCACTCCAGCCTGAACAACAGACTGAGTTAGACTCTATCACACACACACACAGAAGTCAACAGTAAGCAAAAACAGATGAGTGATGTGAGCAGAACAATGAAAATCCTTAGGGAAAATAAAAAGAAATGATAGAGGTAAATAAATAAAAATAAAATCGTAACAGAAATGAAGAATCCCTTGATGGGCTTATTAGTAGACTGAACACTGCTGAGGAAAGAATCACCAAGCTTGAGGATATCTTAATACAAATCTTAAATACTCAAAAACAAAAAGAATAAAGACTGAAAAAAAAAAAAAAAAAGGAACAGAATAGCCAAGAACTGTGGACAACTACAAAAGGGGTAACATACATTTAATGGAAATTCCAGAAGGAAAAGAAAGAGACAAAAGAACAGAAAAAACAATATTTGAAACAATAGTGACAGATAATTCTTCTAAATCAATGATAAACATCAAACCACAGATCCAGCAAGCTCAGAGAACACCAAGCAGGCTAAATACCAAAACAAAACAAAATTTGCCTAGGCATATCATTTCCAAGGTACAGAAAATCAAAAGTAAATAATAATATTAATGATAATATCTAAAAGGAACCAGAGAAGAAATTGTTACCTAGAGGAACAAAGATTCAAATCATATGTAGCCTTTCAGAAACTATCCAAGGAGACAGTAGAGTGAAATACTTAGAGTGTTGCTACGGTCTGAATGTGTCCACCTAATTTCATGTTGGAAATTGATCACCAGTGGGATAGTATTAACAGGTGAGGCCTTTAAAAGGTGATTAAGTCATGAGGGCTCCTCCTTTATGAATTAGGGCCTTTATAAAAGAGGTTCCAAAGCTTTGTTTTTTTGTTTTTGTCATTTTGTTCTTTCACTCTTTCGCACCCTATAAGGATTCAACATTTGCCCCTTCTGCCATGTGAGGATGCACATAGAATTTCTCACCAGACATGGAATGCTAGCACCTTGATCTTGGACTTCATAGACTCCTAAACTGTAAGAAACTTCTCTTCTTTATACATTACCCTGTCTCTGGTATCTTGTTATAAAAGCACAGAAAGACTGAGACAAGTGTTGAGAGGGAAAAAGACAAACAAAAAAACCCAGGCTATAATTTTGTACCCTGAGAAATTATTCTTCAAAACTGTAGGAGAAATGAAGAGTTTCTCAGACAAACAAAAAGTGAGGGAATTTGTTGTCAGTAAACCTGACTCAGAAGAAATGTTAAAAGTTCTTTAGAGAAGGAAAAAACATCAGAAACTCAGAATTGCATTAAAAAAAGGAAGAGCATCCAAGAAGGAATAAGTGAAGATAAAAATTATTTCTTTTGCTTAATTGATCTAAGAGATAACTCTATTCAAAATAATTATAGCAGCGATGTAGTCAATTATGTATGCTAATGTTATTGCATATATATGTTTATACTTCTATATAAGCGAAATGAATGATAGCAATGATATAAGAGAAAGGAGGGAAGAATTAGGATAATCTTGTTATTGTAAGGTACTCATGCTACCTGTAAAGCGGTACAGTGTTAATTTGAAAGTGGTCTTATATTAGTTGTAAAGATCTTTTGCTAATTCTAGGGCAGCCACTAAAAAAAATAATAAAAAGTTACATACCTAGATGATATCCTAAGAAAAGAGGGAAAAGAAAATAATAATAAAATGCTCAATTAAAACCATAAAAGGCATAAAATGAGTAGACAACGAAAATAACAACAAAGAACAAGGATAACAAATAGAAAACTCTAATAAATATGGTAGATGTTAATCTCCAGACATCAATAATCACTTTGAATGTCAGTGGTCTAAATATATCCATGAAAAGACAAAGATTGTCAGAATGTATTAAAAAACAAGACACAAATCTATGCTATATATAGGAAATCCACTTTCAATATAAAAACGTACACAGCTAAAAAGTAAGTGAATGTAACAGTATTGCATAAACTCAATTGATAAAGCAGTGGTAGAGTTCCAGATGGTTGATTCCAATTTTGGAAGTTCTGTAGGTAAAATGCTATCAAACAGCATTGAATGCTACAGAGAAATCTTTCATGGAAAGAAGGGCCAACTGATGTAGCTAACTTCATTGTTTTGTTTTAGCAAATTGCCACAGCCACCCCAACCTTCTGCAATTCACATCCTATTAGCAGCAGCCATCGACATCGAGGCAAGATCTTCTACTAGCAAAAAGACTATGACTCTGTAAAGGCAGAGAACATCTTTAGAGCTTTTTTAGCAACAAAATATTCCTTACCTAAAGTATGCAGACCTAATGCTATTGCACACTTAATAGACTACAGCATAGTGTAAACTTTACTTTTATATGCACTGGGAAACCAAAGAATTCTTGTGATTTTCCTTATTGCTATATTCACTTTATTGTGGTGATCTAGAACTAAACCTTGCACTATCTCTGAAGTATGCCTGCACTTTAAATCATCTCTAGATTACTTATGTCTAATATAGTGTAAGTGCTATTTAAACAATTTTTATACTGCATTGATTTTTAAATCTGAATTGTTTTTATTATATTGTTATTTCTTCTTTTTTCAAATATTTTTCATTTGTGGTTGTCTGGTTGTGGATGTGGAATCAATGAATACCAAGGACCAACTGCATTGACTTTAGTTAGTTAATAATAATGTGTCAAAATTTATTAAAACATTGTAATAAATGTGCCATGGTAATTTAATATCTTAATAATAAGGGAAACTGGGTGGAGGGGAGTATATGTGAACTCTCTATACTCTCTTTGTTATACACACACACAGACACACACACACACACACACACACACACACAAGTCACAGCATAGACTGCATAAAGTCAAATAAGAAAAGAAAATCTTTTCTCAGCAAGAGAAAAATAACATTTTATGTAATTATATCAGCAATGCAATTAATAGCTAACTTCTCAGCAGAAGCAATGAACACTTAAACGATAATTCAAGCTATATTAGGATACTTTTAAAAAGTCAAGAAAAAAGATGTGGTAGTCTAGATAATTAAACAGATATCCTATGTTTCATGTTACTACAAGTGACAGAGATTGTAAAGTTTCTAATACCACATAACAAGTGTGCCCTTTCCTCCAGCCACCAGTATCTAATTTTCTTAAAGCTCTCACTGATAGTCATTTGGAGAGCCATCGGGCTTCTATTAATAATCTCTTACTTTTTGGTTTTATTAGCCTTTACTTCAAAGTTTGTCAAGCTTCCTTTTGTCTGCTTGCCACTTGTTTGCAAAGCCATACACACACACATACATAAAATTAAATGTTTTACATAAAACACATACAATTAAATGTTTTTTATATATGTTAAATATATATATTTACCAGAACCCCACTTACAGGTATCAAAGTCTGCTCAAACAAACCCAAAACTTAGTGGCTTGAATGACAACATTAATTTTACTCACAAATCTGCAGATTGGCCAGGGTTTTTCAGAGAGAGTTCATTTCTGCTTCACTCAGGATCAGTCAGGGAAATTTGAAGACAGTGTTAGAATCATTTGAAAACTCATTCTGGCAAATAACAGAGGTTGATGCTAACTATTGGCTGAATCTTCAGCTTGTCCTGGGGCTGGGGCTGGAAACCCTGCACATGGCCAATCCATGTGGCTGCTTGGATTCTGTACGGAAGGATGGCTGTTTTCTAAGATCGAGCCTCCTAAAAGGATCAGACAAAAGCTTTATTTCCCTTATGAGTTAGACATGGAAGTTACATAGTGTTTCTTGTGCAATAGTTAAACCCCACCATATTCAAGAGGAAACAACATAAGCTCTACCTCTCAACTGCAGAAAGAACATTTAAGATAGAATGTATCGGTGTATCCATCTTTGGAAATTATCATCTGTCACAATAAAACTTTTTTAATACGGGGAAATGAATCCCTAGTTGGTTAAGCCATTACAGTCAGATTCCTATAATATGCATATATTCTGTTTTGGATACATATTGTATATGTTTTGGTTTTCATGTTTAATATGTCTCCCCTACTAGACTGTAAACTTCACTAGGGCAGAAATTATTTCCATTGTAGGCTGAGTGCAGTGGCTCAGTCCTGTAATTCCAGCTCTTTGGGAGGCCAAGGCAGGCAGATCACTTGAGGGCAGGAGTTCAAGACCAGCCTGGCCAACGTGGTGAAACCATATTTCTACAAAATATACAAAAAAAAAAAAAAACAGATATGGTAGCGCATGCCGGTAATCCCAGCTATTCTAGAGGCTGAAGCAGGAGAATTGCTTGAACCCGGGAGGTGGAGGGTGCAGTGAGCAGACGTGGAGACACTGCACTCCAGCCCTGGTGATAGAGCAAGACACTGTCTCAAAAATAATAATAATAATAATAACAAAAGAAAGAAGTTCTTTCCTTTGTTTTCACATTGGCTCTTAATAAAAAGTTTTTTAAAGGAATACATAGAAAAACACTGAAGCAAAACAAAGGCTTAGAGCTTTGGAAGTTAAACTTCTTTCGCCACAGTCAAGCATGAAGTTTCATGTTGTGTTACACTCTGACCCACGGTCACCTTGGCACAGAGCCTCAGGGACCTGATTTGCTTCTGAGGCTTAAAGGTGGGTTGGTTTACAGATTGCTCAGGGATTATAAGTGTGTGTTTGTGCGTGTGTGTATGTTTGTGTCAAAGGACAAAAGCAAAGACTATGAAAACAGACAGAAACCAATAAAATGAATTCATTTCTTTGGCAATAAGTTTCTAAAGACATTTTACTGGCAACCTTGATGTTCTCTACAATTTCCTAATGAAGCAAATTTTATGTAACTCTGAACTTCTGCATTAGGGCCAACTGAAAGAGGTAAGAGTAGTTTTAAGTCAGGTGATACGACATAAAAACGTTTTATTTCTATATGAGAGACCATGAAAAGCATGGTTATATGCAAATATCTAAAATTATCTATCCTGAAAGCATAAGACACCCCCAAATCATAGCAGTAATGTCATTAGTCATATTATGTTTACTAGAAATAAGACAAACTGTTGCTACTATTGTTAGATGTATTGTTTAAAGTAGTATTGCCAGAATGTCATACACTGGATTGCATAATATTTACACTCATGTCTCTCATGTCTCTTCCAAAGCATAAATTCAATGTTTTCTTAAAAGTGTCTCAAAAGAAAAAAAAAAATGAAACATTTTTCCCCTATGACACGTGCAATTACTTCACCGTCTAAGGAATGCATGTTGTAAATACTGGATTTATAGCAACACCTCAGATAATTACACAGTTTTAGGGGTACTAAACAAGAAAAGAATTGCTGACTGTTCACACAATGTCCTCTTTTATTCACTATGAGTCTCAGAAGAATGTGACCATATAGGTTAACTACGTTTATGTTGTTCTTAGGGAGAATAAACTTAAAAGGCAATATCCTTTTTAACAAGCTGAACCAACTTGTTGGAAAGAAATAGGACCTTATAAAAATTGGAATAAATATCTTCAAACCAATATGTTATTTGAAACTCTATTTTACTTGGTACTTTCATTTTTGTCTCACCCTCACGTAACTCTGCAAATAGCTATTCAATTCAAACTGTCTCAAGGGTAAAAGTATAAAGCTCAATGTTTCTGTTGGATTTAGTGGAGCTCACAGAGCATCTGGATTTGTTGGTCGTGGCATTCCCTCTTAAACACTCAAGTGTCTGTTTGAACCAGTTTATACCAGAACAATTCAGGGTTTCCTTTTGTGTGTAGAAACATCTGTTTACATGGCTTCAGTCTGAATGAATAAGAACATGTTATCATTTACTGAAAAGAATGACAAGATGGTATATAGCTTTTGTACCTAGTAATCTTTATTCTACTCATATATTTTAATACTTTAATAAATTGTAGAATATGGCCTAAATCTCCTTGCTTTAAACTACTTCTAATGTAAAGATTTATTCAGAAAGCATATTTCAAAAGCAGTATTTTTATATTTTTTTAAAAAACAAAATTTGTTTTTTATGCCTAAAGTTTAGTCCTATAGTCAACACTATGTTGTTCACTTAAATTTGTTAAGAGAATAGCTCTCATGTCAAGTGTTCTTACTGCACATACCTACACACAACAAAGCAAAGGGATTGCAAGGAAAATTTTGGTGGTGATAGCTTTACCTAGATTGTGGTGATGGTGTTGTGGGTGTACGTGTATGAACAAAAGTGTCCAATTGTATGTATTAAATTTGTGCAAGTTTTTATATGGATCGTACCTTAATAAACATATAAAAAAATGTAAAGCAAGGCCAGATGTGGTGACACGCCTGTAATCCCAGCATTTTGGGAGGCTGAGGTGGGCAGATCAACTGAGGTCAGGAGTTCAAGACGAGCATAGCCAGCACGGTGAAAACTCATCTTTACTAAAAATATTAAAAATTAGCCAGGCGTTGTAGAGGGCTTCTGTAATCCCAGATACTCGGGAGGCCAAGGCAGGAGAATCACTTGAACCCAGGAGGCAGAGGTTGTAGTTAGCTGAGATCGTGCCATTGCACTTTGGCCTGGGCAACAAAAGTGAAACTCCTTCTCAAAAACAACTACTATATGTGTGTGTGTGTGTGTGTGTGTGTGTGTGTGTGTGTGTGTGTGTATTTATTTATATAGATGCAAATGCATCATTAGGAACATTAGCATTATTACATCTCCTTGTGTATAGAATTTTGCAAAATTTAAGTCAAGAGAGAAAATAGATAATAACATAATAATTAGAGAGAGACTTCTCTTTACTCAAATTTGTGCTACCAACTACTATACATATATAAATAAAAGAATGGAATATCAACCAATAGAGTAAGTTTAAAAAGAAGATGTGGTGGAATAATTCTCTGTTGCTTCATCTGATGTTGACTGTTCCTTTCCCTATTTTGTAAATTCAAGGTTTGACTTTTTAAAGTTGGTGTATTTAAGAGAAAGGAAACAAGAAAGAAAATGGGAAAGGAATAGAAAGTACTTACTTCACTTACACTTGCAGTGTTATGGCATTGTTAATTTCTAGATATGAAAGTCCTCGAAGCAAATAACTCATTAGCAAGTCAGCAGCACATCATTACATTGTTAATTAGAAATATTTTGTGCAATCTAAATAGAGAAATAAAAGTAGTATTAAAAATAATGCATATGGCCAGGCATAGTGGCTCAGGCCTGTAATCCCAGCACTTTGTGAGGTCGAGACAGGTGGATCACAAGGTCAAGAGATCGAGACCATCCTGGCCAACACAGTGGAACCCCATCTCTACTAAAAATACAAAAATTAGCTGGTTATGGTGGTGTGCATCTATAGTTCTAGCTACTTGGGAGACTGAGGCAGGAGAATTGTTTGAAACTGAGAGACAGAGGTTGCAGTGAGCCAAGATTGTACCGCTACACTCCAGCCTGGTGACAGAGCTAGACTCCATCTCAAAAACATAATAATAATGCATATGAGACAGAAAAATTTGTCTTCACTGTAGGATACTAGAACCACTGTGCCTACATAAACAGAAGAAGATAATTAGATGAAGCAATTCTGCTCCTGAAAAGTTTTCATGAGTTCTTTGGAAATTAGCAAACCCTGAGAATATCTGGTCTGCATTCTCCTCAGGCTGGATACAAGAGTTTCCTTGGTTGTCACTTGAAACTCCCTGCTCATCCGTTAGCATCTGGAAATCTGACCAATTATTTGACCTGAGATATTCTCTCCCATTCAGGTGGTTTCCACTGATAAAATCAAAGACGAACCTTTTATCATTATGCGTCATGAGTGAATTCATCTGAAGTATATATACTCACACATTCTTTTCTGCAGTAAAATCTTGGAGAATGTGCTAAATTCCTGTACAAGATTTCTTCTCCCCTATTATCTGTGTGGCCTCAATTCAGGTCCTTGATGAAGTCCCAGGAGATATATTTCAAGCTCTCCTCTTAATCCACTTGAAGCCCTCCTCTATATGAAGTGAGAGGCAGGGGCCTGTCTATCACAGCCTCTTATAGTTGGGGTAGGGTGAAGAAATGGGATTCAGACCACAGCAAGAGTTCTCTATTCAAACTTCTTTTCTCCCACTCAACAAGCCTTCTCTCTGACTCAAAATTTCTTTCCCAAGCTGCTAAAGAAAAAAAGAAAATGATTCAGCTCAGTATTGCCTAGAAACCTCAGCTGAAACTAAGTAAAATGATTGTATTTATCATCTTCCTGCATAGTTATAATCACATTCTTTGAATTAAGTTAGGCATTCTAGATAATCCATTGAAGGAAAGTGACCTGTGCAAAATAATAGAACATGAGCTTATATTGCAACCCTGACAGCAATGGAGGTGGGGAAGAGAAATTAACTGTATAATGCATGGGAAGAATGTTGTTATTGAGAACATGTTTTGGAAAAAGAGAAAGGTCAAGAAAACAACAAGATGATTAGGACCATTAGAATTGTTGCATCTTCAGTGCTATTGGCCACATTACTTTGGGGAATTTGCTGTGTCTTCAGCATGCAACTGATTTTATCTGTAAATGAAATGAGTTTTAACATTCACTGACAGGGAGACTAATCGTTCTTGAAATTTTATATGACAAACCCTGTGACAGGCATGTCCAAATAGATAATAGATACCAACAATCTTAAAGGCTATAGTAAGTAATTTTTCCATTTTATAAAGAAGTAAATTTCCACATGAAAAGCTAAGTTTCACTCCCAGAATAACTTATTGAGTAACAGGGTACTGTTTTTGTCCAAAGCTTATTGTTCCAGAAAGTTGTCTCTTCATGGACTAGGAAGTTTTTATTTACTATTACTGTAGTTTTAGAAATTTAGAATGAGTCATTTGATCTAGGTATGTCCTACTGAACATTGTATGTTTCCTCTAAGGCCCATATTACATGTCTGTTTTAGCTATGATCTTGTTAATAAGTGCATATTTAGAATTTTAGCCCTAAATGGTAAATCAGTTTTGAAGATTGTATAACCAGTAATGTTATAGAACTACCAAGTTCATATGCCCACTGTGTAGTAACATACCAATACACCGAGACAGAAGAGTTTGCAGCAGAGGAAGAGTTTAATGACACAGAGTGGCCAAGTGAGGAAATGGAAAAGACCATAAAATCAGTTTTCCCACAGAGTTCTGGGCTGGGATTTTAAGGAAATAATGTAGGGCAAGGTGCTGGAAAAACGGATTGTTGATTGGTTAGGATAAGGGAAATGAAATCATCAGTATGTGGAAACTGTATTATTTGCTAAGTCAACTCCCTCTGGGGTACTTCAGACCAGTTGGTACCCAGAACCTGAAGGAACATCTCAAAGAGAAAACAACATTTGACAATGTCCACATTGTTATATCCAGAACAGTTAAGGGAAACCATAATCCTGGGTTAGGGTCTGAGTGATTCTGGGCCACAGGCACCAAACAGCTATGAGGAAGAGGGTCAGAGAGCAAGCCGCCTAGTGATTAAGGCTGAATGTGCTGCAAGCTTGGTTTATTTTCATTTCTCCCCCTCCCTTCTTTCCTGGTTAATTTTTAAATTTATGGGGATGGTTTCAGTAACTCAGAGAAACTAAGAAGAGAAAAAAATCTGGACCACAATATTGCTAGATTGTATATTTTGGGTTAACCCAAAATAATTGTGTCAAAAATGTTCTAGTTTGGCCTGGAGAAGACATCATTTGCCAGTATAATCACAAAGAGCATGGGAGCCCGCTGCTGGAATGAAAGGATGGAAGAAGAGTGAGGAGCAAGTTTCCTCTATCACCAGGCTTTGCCATCAGTTTTGAGTACTCAGCAATCTTCTGTTAGTTTGAAAATCCTTCAGTTTAAAAAAGTTACTAATTGCTTTTTGTTGATTTGATTGTGCTTAATTGACATCTTTAGTAGTAAGCAGCAGATAGAATTTAGCAAGATGATTAGACTGAATTTACACAAAATATATAATTTGTGATTCATTTTTTCCCACTATCATAACTGTAGTTTTTAATATGCAACTGTGGATCTGAACTTAAGTTTTTATTTCTCATGTTTGTGTTGGCTTTCATGTGTAAATGACACACTTTCTCATTTATAGTTAAATGCTGTGTTTGGTTTCCAAGTCCTTTTCTTGCCTGCAGCAACTTCACCTGAATATACTTCCTTAAAATGTAAAGAATTTTGTTAAGAAATAAATTCTTAAATTTGAAGTAAACTACAGTGACTTTTAGATTGGTGACTGATCTTCAGCAATTATTTCACATTGATGCTTAATCACTTAAGTGTTTTTAACCAAACATCCATTTTTAAAATTAGGTCTTCAAGATAGAGCTTTCACAGAAGAGAATAGCCTAAATGCCTATCTTCCTTTAATTGTTTGGTTAGCCAGGGAAGAAGGAGGTACATGCAAGTGAAGTTCATTGCGATGGTTAGTAATAACTGTTTTCTAAGCATTAGTGATAACTGTTTCCTGAAGACTATCTAGGGCAAAAAATGAAATAGTGAAATTCACAGTGGTCTAACTTTCTGTTTTTCTTTAAAAAAAAAAAAAGTCTTTCAATGTATTTCCCTTCTTTGCCCCAATTTCATAGACCATGGTCAAAATTGCAAGTTTGACATCTCAAGTTTCTGGGCTATAACAATTTTTCCCAGCTTGTAGAAGATTCATTTTTGCTAAAATTCTATTACTCTAAGCTATTTCTCCCAAGGATTGTAACAATTCTTCTAAAAACAGATCAGCAGCTTTCAGTATAATCTTACTTCATCTAACTGGAACAAGGTCCACTTCTGGTAAATCCTGCAACTGAATGCGACAGGAATAGAAAACTCTATTTCAGTGCCTTGCAGAGTGTGATAAAAGTCATTTGGCTTATTTTTATTGTTTTTTTTTTAGATCTAGGCTTAGTATTAGCTTTTGTATTATTTTATTTTCAACAATGATTTAGAATGACAGCATTTATATTTTAAGTAGAAACAAATTAAAAGACAGGTCTTTTTCAAGTGTTTGCTAAACATACAAGTAAACAAAGATCTTTTAGAAATGTTTTAATAGTATATCATTCAAATAATATAAGTTCTGAAATAAATGCTGAATTCTACACTCGTCTATGTTCATTCACAAATAATTATAAACATGTACATATTTACAGCTTGGTACTGCAGATAGTAAAACTAAAAAGAAAAAAACTTCCTTTGTCTTAATATATATGTGAGAAAGAAAAAGAGAGAACAGAAAAAAGGCAAAAAAGGAAAGAGAAAGAGGTTAGCAAAGAGGAAAGAAAGGAAGCAAGAGAGAACTAAAATCATTTGAACTATATTCATTTTAATAGTCTATAATCACATGATAAGATTGTTTAAAGCTTAATTTGGTCAAGAAAGTTAATTTAAAGAAAGCTTACTTTAAAATTTAATTCAAAGTTTAATTTAAATAAATGAAAACTCTTGACGCATACCTATTCCTTAACATAAACTCCAGAGAAGTATTAATTACCCCTATATAAGAAATCTAAACAATCTTCCTGACTACATAGCCAAGAAGTGATATAACCAGCTCTGTGACAAATTAAAAGATAAAATTTTTTTTTAAATTACATCAAAATTTAACATCAAAATTTTCCATTGATTGAAGTTGGTGCCCATTTTCTAAACTTCTTTAAAATGTTTACAACTACAGAAAAAATGCACTCTGAGTGCATTACAACTAATTTACTGTAAAGTTTATATTAAATGCTGTAAGGATTACAAACTAATGAATATCCAAGTCTATGAAGAGACTTTTATTCCTTTATTCCTATCTTCTTTCATCTCTTTCTTCCCCCCCTTTTTTTTCTATTTTTCCTGCATCTTCCTTCTTTTTCTCCTCTTTCCCTCCCCTCATCAGAACAATTGCCACTTTTTCTGTACTTAGTAGTCCTACTGCTGTTCCTGTACAATACTGAATACTTACATGTGATACCCAGCATTGCCTCCATAGCTAGTCTACATTCTAACTTTTATTTCTCCCATTTGTAAACAAGGACATTGAGGTTCAATTGGGAGAGAAGGCTAACTTCAGTGTTATGTCCTTTCTGCTGAACATTGTATTACAGTATCTTGTAACTGGTATAAACCATTGCAAAGACATCTATATGTTTATAATGTGTCAGAATAAACAAACGTTTTTTTTTTAACTCTGACAGTTAGAGCTTGACTTAGTCCATGTTGCTTGAACTTTTCACGATAAGAGGAGAAAAAGGGTACGTTGTTCTTCAGTATCCATGGAGGTATTGGTTTCAGGAACCCTGAGGATACCAAAATGAGCAGATGTTAAATTCCCTAATATAAAATACTATGATATTTGCATATAACCTACACACATCCTCCCACACAGCATACATTATAGATAATCTCTAGATCACTCATAATACCTGATACAGTGTAAATGCTATATAAATAGTTGTTATGCTACATTGTTTAGGGAATAATGATAAGAAAAAATCTTTCTTTTTAAAGGAGAAAGAAAGAAAGAAACAGCAAAAGAAAAAAAAAGAATGAAAGAGAGAAAGAAAGAGGACAAGAAAGAGGGAGGGAGAATGGGATTCTTGTTTTATTGTCCAGGCTAGAATGCAGTCTAAAAATGGGTATTAAAAACCTCTTTTATGCCAATAATTGTGCTTAACAATGGAGACAGGAAGGAATAGGGGATGAAAATAACAAATAAGCAGCCAACCAATATGTTATTTAAACCTATGAAATGCTACGCAACTGCTGAGGAGTGATTTACTTCCAATTATGTGGTCACTTTTAAAATAGGTATAATGTGATACTGAGAAAAAAAATCTTAAGTGTTTAGTTCAGATACATTTTTTGTCCAAGTATTTTCAATCCATGATTGGCTGAATCCACAGATGTGGAACCCATGGATAAGGAGGGCCAACTGTGTATAGCATATTTCCTAGACCTATCATTAATACAGAGTTTTGAAAGACTGAGTAAGCAAATATTATTTTGAACTCTGCAGGCCTCATACAAGTTGTTTTTTATCTATTTCCATGAACATCATGACAGAGTAAATAACAACCACAGTGATTTGAAAGTCCAAAATATCCTTTCGATTGGAATAGTTGTGCTATATTAATGAGAAATATTTTATACTAATTAGCTCCATTCCACATAAAGTTAGAATAAAAACAAACAATCTGGGGATATTTAGACAATCAGTATAAATATTTCTTGCCTCCAAATTGGGAGTTTAGAAAATGTTAGAACATTAAATATGTTCATACTCTATGAAATAAAAGTAATTTTTAATTGCATATATATGTATTCATTTCTGTCCTCAGGTTTTTTTAATACTAGATGCAAAAATGTTATTTACTCCAAAACATTTTAATAACATAAAAATAACCAATTAGAAATGTGTAGAAAAAATATTAAACGGACAATGTAGGACCAATTAAATAAAAGGATCATAAAATAGTATTCAAGGAAGGGAAGGAATTATTGGAAGCTATGAAGGTTGTTTGTTTTATATTGTTTGTTCAAGGACAGATCATCCTGGATTAAGATAAAGATATTGGAAAATATTCCTGAGAGAAAAACATCTGGCTTAATATGGGGTCCTATGTAATCAGATGCTGTGGAAGCAGAGTTGGAAACCAGACAAGGAACAGAAAACAATATAGGGCTCCCTATTAGAAGAACCACCAAACAACTACACAGAAGATGACCGAGAACCAAGAGCTCATAAAATAAGACAGCAGGGAGAAATGGAAGATTCAATCATTCCCAAACAAGAAATCAACAGGGCAATTCAGAGAAGATGTGAAGTAAGCAATCAGAGGAAGACATTTACCCCCTGGTTTAGGTAAGGAAAAAAGACAATAGCTAACATGCAAAAGTCAAGGAATATATAGAAAGTTTTACCAAGTCAAAATAGTCAGAACGTTTCAAGAACTAGTCAAATGCAAAGGATTCAGAAGTACGTAAATATCAGAAGTTAAAACAAGGTAGAGGCGGGACACGGTGGTTTACACCTGTAATCCCATCACTTTGGGAATCGAGGCAGGTGGATCATCCGTTAAGGTCAGGAGTTCAAGACTAGCCTGGTCAATGTGGTAACACCCCCCTCTACTAAAAATACAAAAATTAGCTGGGTGTGGTGGCCTGCACCTGTAATTTCAGCTACTTAGGAGGCTGAGGCAGGAAAGCTACTAGAATCTGGGAGGCAGAGGTTGCAGTGAGCCAAGATTGTATCACTGCACATGTGACAGAATGAGCCTCTGTCTCAAAAAAAAGGAACAAGGTAGATATATCTATATATCAAGTAATCGTAGTAGATGACCAATGAACTGGGCTTAATTTTACTTTGAATTTCAAATAACGTTGGTCTCAAAGGTATGCTTCCTGCTGGGGCAAGAGACAACCTCTGAGTAAGGAATGGTTAGTGCTAATAACATCAAAAAAGCACATGATACATGTTAGTAAGTGGGCATCACTAGGGGCAGTGAAAACTGAGGGCTCATTAGATGTCAGCAGAAGTTAATAGAAGAAAGGCAAATGCAAATATAAAAAGGAATTGTTGGTTGAGCAGAAGTATCAACTAAAGTTACCTTCTGTTATAAAAAGATTCTAAAACATGTAATTACTCAAACATAATACAAGCTTATTTCTTCTTCATGTCAATATTAATGGATGATGCCATCCTTCATGAACTTATTCAGGAGTTTAAGTTAATAGAAGTTCTGTGATGTTTGAGCACATGGCTGTAAATGGGTTTATCTTCACTGCAAAGGGGAGAAAAGCATTCTGACCTCTAGCAGTGAAGAATATGCTCCTCTCAAATCTCTGACTATGGGCAGTGAAATAGACTATGGTCTCAGCTGCTGTGCTTTGAAAATCAACACTGCAATTATGCCACAGTACCCACAGGCTACTCCCAACTGGTGACTGGGTATGGCAAGAATACTAATGTTACCAAAATGCCAAAGATTTGGTCTAGGTCCTGTTGCTCATCATATGTACAGCCAATCAAAGAGACAGTGAGTATTGCCAGGAAATAAGGCTTCATCTGGATGCTGTAGCCAAGGAGTTGAGTTGAGAGCTATGTCTCAATTCTATTTCCCCCACTGACTTAAATTAGGGGTTGATATAGCAGTGAAGAAATGTAACTACAAGTGGAAAAATAAGAATTAGGAAGAGGTAAGGAAGTGGAATTGGTCAATAGGCAACAGGTGGTCAGTGAGGCAGTCATGATGGATAAGGGGTCTGGTGTCTCATTGTCCAGATGTAGTGATCTGGTAAATTTTAGTTTCTTGGTACTATCTGGGAGGCCTAATGATCAGTTTTCTGAGAAAGAAACTTCCATAAGGCAAATGCAGTTTTCCCAAGTTTTAAGATTGGGAGAGTCCAGTTCTACATTTATTCAAAAAAAAAAAAAAAACTGTAGACATAAATTCTATCAGGAAATTGGACTGATTTCACTAAGGCAAGACTACTACTCCCAGAGACAAACACCCCTGTAATGTGCACCTTTGGCTTGAGAACTCCCAGTCTGCTTCAGTGAAACTTTCTTAGAATTGTACTATAGTTTAAGACTTTTCTATAAAATTTTCCTTCCTCCAACATCTCTTCCATAGGAGTCAGACCTACATCAAGTTCTAAGCAGGCTCCCAGTCTCTTCTGACTCCTCATTTTCCCTCAGATGATTTTCCCTGGAAAAGCACTTACATGTCTAAACTGTGTGCTATCTGTTCTTCAGAGAACCCAGATGAATGTAAGGAGTGCCAGAACACAGGTGGTAAATTAGGGTCTGGTAATAGGTCACTCACTAACTGGCAGGCAAAGAGGATGTCATCTTGAAAAATATGGGAAACGTAGTCCCTGGCACATTGTACAGAGAAATGCCTTTACAGATTTAATGATTCAGGCAATTCAAAAATATTATGGCAACAATGCTTAAAAGGCATCAGAGCTTATTACTGTAATTTTGGATTATTTTCCTTCAGAAAAATAATACGAAATTCAGTTAAAGACTAAACATGACAGCCAGAGAGACTCTATAGTAGCTGATAAAAAAACTCCTTATATAGCCATGGAAGAAAGGATACAACTAAGCATCCAACATGACTAGGGGCACATTCTAGGGATACAAGGATTTATCACCCTAGCAAGGACCCTAGGGAGTGGGACACACTCACCACTAGAGTGCAATAGTTCAGAAGGGAAATTGAAAAGGCCAGTAGAAATTAAAAATGTTCAAGCTCCTGTGATTCATAGTAGAAGAGGAATAAAAAGGCCAAGTGAAGTGGGCATGGTGAAATGAATGTATCATATGAGGCCAAATGATACCACCATGTTATCTTGTTATCTTCCGTGTGAGATTCCAAAACATATGCCATTTTCCAAGTCCATCAGAAATGTGCTGGTGAGAGGAGAACCAGCCTTACACAAAAAAGCACAGTAGTGGCCGTCCTCTGCAATCATAGAGCTTTCTTTTTAACATCTATGACAATGATGTGCCAAGAAGTAACAGGAGTGAGATGGCAGTATTTAGCTGCCAGAAACCGGAAGCACAAAATTAGTGTATGTACATCAACATTTAAGGAGCAGCCAAAAATTGCTGACTGGCAGTGCGTTTGAAGATGGCTCATAGACAATGGCATCTCTGTGGGAAAATAAGACATGTAGTCAGTAAAGATGCTTCTTAAAATTGACAACCGGAAAAAGCCAAGAATGAAGAGACAGAGGGTTGAAGGCCGTTGTCCCAGTAAAAGGTCAGCATTACTTGGCCAATTCTCAACATAAAGAAGTGGTCAGGTGTCTGGGAGAAAAGACCAGCCATACCATGGCAAATATATATTGTAATCATTACCCCAGGTCTCTTCCAGAGGAACCTAAAGCCACTTATTCTGATGAGTATAGTGAAAAGGAAAATACCCAAACGTTTTGTAGAGCTCTGGGTCTAGCCAACATTGATACCCAGAGACCTAAATTGGCACTAAGATTCCCTGTTAACAGCAGGAGATATTTAGTAGGTGGAATGATCCCCAAACAAGGCTATTGGGATCTGGAAATAAGAATCTATTCTTATTCGAATCATTCCACCAGCTAAATAGACAAATGACTAGGCCAGTAGCCTTTAAGCAGTCTTTATCATTGGCCCACCTAGAAGTAGCATGATGAACACATTAACAGAATAACATCTGTGTTCAAGACAGGGCCTGTTTTAGTCCAAAGTCCTCCACTTTCCAATCCCTGTCCACTATTTCCTCTGAAAGTCCAATATGTCAGCAATAGAGACCAATGCTACGTACCCAAGAGTGGGCAGGGCCAAGTAGCAAGCTCTGTTACTATCTTCCTTAGCAGCCAAAATTTAAATCAAAAAGAGTATTTTATCCAGGGATAAGGGATGATGGAGATTAGTGTTACCATTAAAGGACCACAGAATGCAGAGCAATGGTCTTTAGCCTGTCTTTGTTTAATTCACCACTGTCTCTTGCAGGTGGATCCTGTAAAATATATGTAGGTTGTAACTGGATTAACCAAGCCCCATTCCCAAGCACTGTGGTATGTGTTGTATCATTGCTAGAGTAGAATAATAAGGCATCAAGTACATGCTATTGAGCATAGATAAATCATTAGTTAAATAGATTTAATTTTATTCCATCCAGAAAAGAACAAAAACAGTTTGTATTCACTTAACCAGTCAACAAAATTCATTGACAATTTATCCTCAAGGCTATGCTAATTCTCATGTCTTATAATATAGTTAATAATATTGTTGAAAGAACTTTAGACCACCTAGACATCCCAAAGAAGATCCATAACATTGATAACCTTACGTTGAATTTGCTTTTTCATAATTTCTTTTTTGTACCAATTTTGATTTTTAAGTTGACAAAAAATTGTATATATTTATGATGTGCAACATGATGTTTTGATGTATGTATATATTGTGAAATGGCTAAATCAAGTTTCATGCACATTTTTGTGGTTAGAACACTTAAGATCAATTCTTATAGCAATTTTCTGATGTACAGTATATGTACTAACCATTGCTACCATGATATACAGTAGATCTCTTGAATTTAGACTTTCTGTCTAACTGAAACTTTATATTCTTTGGCCAATCTCCCCAGTTCCCCATTCTCCAGCCTTAGAGAACCACTATTCTACTCTCAGCTTCTATGTTTAGATTCCACATACACATAATGTGGTATTAGTCTTTCAATGTCTGGCTTACTTCACTTAACATAATGTTGTGTAGGTTCATCCATGTTGCCATAATTGACAGATTTTCTTTTTTTAAGGCTGAATAATACTCTATTGTGTATATATATAGCACATTTGTTTTACCTGTTCACCTATTGATGGACACTTAGGTTGTCTTCATATGTTGGCTATTGTGAACAATGCTGCAATGAATATGTGAGTGCAGATATCTCAACACACTGATTTCTTTTCCTTTGAATACATATCCTGTAGTAGGGTTGGTGGATAATATGGAAGATCTATTTTTAGCTTTTGAGGAACTCCCATACTGTTTTCCATAGTGGTTGTACTAATTACATTCCTAGCAACAGTAAAAAATAGTTCCCTTTTCTCCACATCCTTGCCCACATTTGTTATTTTTAGTCTTTTTGATAATAGCCATGCTAACAGGTTGTGAGCTGATAACTCATTGTGGTGTAAATTTACATTTCTCTGATAATTAGTAATATTGAGCATTTCTTTCATAAATCTATTGGCCATGATGTCTGTTCAAGTCTTGTGTCCATTTAAAAATCAGGTTATTAGTTTTCTCACTAGTGAATTGTTTGAATTCCTCTTATACTTTGGATACTAACCCTTATCAGATGTATGGTTTGAAAATCTTTTCTGCCATTCTATAGGTCTTGACTCTGTTGGTTGTTTCCTTTATTGTGTACACTTTTTAGTTTGATATAATCCAATTTGTCTATTTCTGCTTTTTTGTTGCCTATGCTTTTGGGATCAGTTCCAAAAAATTATAGCCCTGACCAATGCCATGGAGCTTTCCCCTTCTGTTTTCTTCTAGCAGTTTTACAGCTTCAGGTCTTATGTTTAAGTTTTTAATCCATTTTGAGTTGATTTTCATAAAGAGAGTGAGACGAGTGTCTAATTTCATTCTTCTGCATTTGAATATATGGTTTTGCAAGCATCATTTGTTGAAGACACTGTACATCCCCCACTGTGTGTTCTTGACATTTTTGTTGAAAGTCAATTGACTGTAGATGTGTGGATTCATTCCAGGATGCTCCATTGTGGTTCCATTGGTTTATGTGTTTTGTTTTTTTGTAACTTTTGTAAATGAGAGTATTTTCTTGATATTTTTTTCAAGATAGTTTATTGTCAGTATATAAAAACAATACTTATTTTTATATGTTGATTTTATACTCTGCAACTTTACTGAATTCATTTATTAGTTCTAACAATTTTTTGGTGGCATCCTTAAGATTTTCTATATATAATAACTTCTTATCTACAAACAGAGACAATTTCATTTTCTCCCCTTTTTGGATGTTTTATTTCTCTCTTTTGCCTAATTGCTCAGGTGTGGACTTCCAGTACTCTGTTGAACAGCAGTGGTAAGAGTGAGCAACCTTGCCTTGCTCCTGATTCTAGAGAAAAAGCTTTCAACTAGTCTCTATTGAGTGTGATGTTAGCTGTGGGTTTGTTATATATGACTTTTATTGTGTTGAGGTACATTTCTTCTCTGCCTAATTTGTTGAGGTTTTTTTTTTTATCATGAAAGGATATTGAATTTTTACATCTGTTGAGATGATTATATGATTTTTGCCCTTTTTTCTGTTAATGGTATATAACAGTCTTTGTTTTGCACATGTTGAACCATCCTTGCATCCCAGAGATAAACTCCAATTGATTTTGGTAAATTATTCTTTTCATATGTTGTTGAATTTGTTGCTAGAATTTTGCTGAAGACTTTTGTGACCATGTTCATTTAGGATATTGTCCTATGATTTACTTATCTTTGTTTCTTTTCCAAAATTTTTGATGAATTTTTTATGAATTTTCCTTAATTTTTTAGTCTAAGAAATAATATTTTACACATGGAAACATTATGCATACTTTAGTTTTTTTAATTCAGAAATGCTCTTTTTAGTAGGACAATTGGCTTGTTGACATGTTAGGTACAAAATATTCCCTTACATTTTATTTCATCATATAAGAGGCTGATTAAGGACACTAATTAAGGACACTAACTTAGCAGCACATGGAGAATATAGAGTGCTCTTGGCATTATGTGTGTGTATATTTGTGTGGTGTGTATTTTAAAATATGAACAAAACCAAGTCCTTGCTCTCAAAAGTTCCAACTTATTAAAAATAGAATAGAAAACACATTTTTATTTTTAACTTTACCAAATGAATATAATACACCTTGCATGTAGTTAATATCATTATTAAGACATAAGCAAAGTGCTGGAGGATCTATCAAAATAAGTTACACCTCCATGACTTATGAGTACAAGAAGCAGTCTCTAAGGGGTGTGATACTTGAGTTTATCCTTAAACAATAGGTGGAATTTCAAGACATGTAAATGATAATAAAGAAAATATGTTCTAAAAAAATCAGTAACATGATTATAAGAAGACACACCAGATACAGAGAAAGTCTTTTTTGCTGTAGTGTAATATGAAAGTATGTTATATGCAGATGGATAGAAGATTGGGCCAATCTTCTAAGGGACAAATGATAACTGGTGTTCAATTATGAATTGGGCACCATTTTGATACGAGTATGCTATATTTAATCTCAAACTAATGTAGGATGTATGTGAGTTTAGAAAAGTATAAAAGAAGAAGAGGATTTATTAAAATAGAGTTGAATTCCTCTAAATAGGGAGGAATCATACAGAAAAGAAATAGATGTGGAAAGAATTTTCAAGTTAAATTTATAGAATTTAATAAAATACTACCTAAGTGGATGTTATATAAAAAGGAAATGAAAGATAAAGGTGACCTCAAAGTTCCTAATCAAAGAAACCAGTGACATTTAAAAGTGAAGTGAGAAAGAGGAGGACTTGTTGGTTTATAAGATGATTTTATCAATCTTCTCTATAATTAATGGCTGACTCTATTTCAGGCACTGATCCTATATCTTGAAATACTACAAATTAAAAAGAAAAATTTTAAATGTAAAAGATTTGGTTCAGATTACGTGAAGTCCTTATTGTTTCTCATGTCAATATATAGATGCATATATATTAAATATTTCCAGTGAAAGACAAAGATTGTCAGAAAATATTAAGAAAACCATAATTAGAAGAAATAATGCTTTAATATAATTATAAAGAAATATTGAAAATTAAAGATAAAAAATTCACCTTGCAAATACTAACCAAAAAAGCTAGTCTATTTCATGTCAGACATGTCAGATGTTAAGGCAAGATGCATTACCAAGTTTAACAGTAACATTTCATAATGATAAGAGACAACTCACCAAAACCATATAACAATTCTAAATTTGTGTGAGGTAAGTAATGTGGCCTCAGAATAAATAAAGCAAAAACTTATGGAACTAAAAAGAAAAATAGATATTTCTAAACTAAAAGTGAGAAATTTGAACATATCTCTATCAATTATTGATCACACATGCAGACAACATATCAATTAGAATATAGAAGATTTAATATCATGCTTAACAAGTTTGATCTGATATATATGCAAAACTTTGTACCCAACTACTACAGAAAAAAAAAATCATTCAGTAGAGCAGTCTCCTCTCCCAATTTGTATAAGGCCAGACACATTTGGAAAGTGAATATTTTGAGCTTAGCGCTATTTTCTTGATCTCATTTATATTTTTTGAGTTCATAACAAACAAGTATTTAGAAAAGAAAATACATTGTCTTAATAAATCATAGGTTTAAAACTTAAATATTTTATCAAAATAACATTTGTTTTCTTGATGGGAGATTAACACCAACCTTCTTTCTTTAAATGTTGGCTTTCTGATTCTTCTGACTCAAGATCAGATTTATGTCTCAATATAACACAAAATTTCACCTATCTTTTTAAAACTTTTGTAACATTCAGAAAAAAATTATAAGATCAATAATCATCTCAGTGTCTATTTATTCAATAATGCTGAAGAATTTTCTATGTCAGGGGTCAGCAGACTACAACAAGTAACTTGCTTTTGTAAATAAAGTTTTGTTAGGACACTTCTACACTTCTTTATCTACATACTGTATACAGTGGCTTTTACATTTCCATAGGAGTTATGAGTAGTTGTGACCAAGAACATGTGGCGCATAAACCTAAAATACTGACTCTCTGGTACTTTGATAAAAAAAAAAAAACTGCCAATTTCTGATCCCTGACCTATGTGTTTTAACAAGCAGAAGTTAATTTTCAGACATTAAGACATATGGCTCTTTTAAGTATAATACTTATTTTTGTTTAAAGAGTCACAGAAAGATCAGTTGTTGCAATGTTCTGATGGTTAAATTATGAATCCTTCGTATTAGAAATTACTGTATGTAAATAATATTTGGGATTTTAACTGGTAACTTTAATAAATGAGAATGAATTTTGAAAATAATGGTAATACATATGAAAAATGTGTATATGTATAAAATTAATACATCTTTCTCCATATTTTGGAGATAATATTTGGGTGAGAACATTTTTTGGAATCTGATTTAAATATTCAGTTGACTCTCAGGACCACCACACAATGAAATGAATAAATAACATTTTAAAGCAGCAAGAAAGACCCTATCATTCATAACTGTGTTCCCTATTCCTTAGCATGTGCTTTTTAAAAAAAATAATCTCATTAATGGAATAGTGAATGCATCCCAAATTCACTTCACCATGTATTCATTGTAAAAAAAAAAAAAAAAAAAAAAAAAAAAAAAAAAAAAAAAAAAAAAAAAAGAAAAGACAGGGGAAAATGAAATCACATCTGTACACTTCTGGAAGCAATTGTGCTGTAGGAGTCAGATTGAGGGTCAGTACTGCTTTGCCAGAATACCAGAGGATCATGCTATTGAAAACCGAACCAACATAAAAAGTGGTAAAGAGGGAGAAAAACTAATAAAAATTCACATTATTGCAGATTGTATAGTTTGTTGCCCTGTGATTGGTCTTCATTTATGGCTAGAAATTGCAAGACTGCTGTGAGAATGGCAATTATACCTTGAAAATAAGAGATTGCAGTAATATCAGGACAGATATTAAAACAATAATGTGACTTAAAGGGTGTTTTTTTTAATACTTAAGGCTTCCCAATGTCTGTCCTTCAAGGTGTGGAAACATACATTATTTTTAAAATTTAATCACACCTATCTATATATATTTTATGCTCCATGCATCTTGTAATAATTAGAAAAAAAACTGTATCAGAGACAGATTAATACAGAGACTGTATTAATCCCACTATGCATTTTGTTAGTTTATGTAGCATCAGACAAATGCTAACAAAAATAGAATAGATCTGGAAGACACAATTTTGAATTCACATTTGAGGCTATGGGTACATTTCTGGATCTAAGTATATCCTTTTTTTCTGTTGTTTCTTATTTTTGTAGTGGTGACAGTATATCTTAGTTGTGTATGTATGTGTATTTATACACACTTATTAATAAATATAATAGGTATAAATTTTAATCAAAGTGTCAAGCATTCTTGGGACACTATTTTTTTAATTAACTGTGAGAAAAAAACAGTGACAAGTTAAGAAAATATTGACAATTTAGTATCTCATGAATATTAAGTTGCAGCTTTCTGTATTATGTAAGGAAAAACAATATATAGTAATGTCTGTCAGTAATATCAAAAGATGAATAGATAGTTGGTAGGATAGATAGATGGATAGATATTACCACAAACATGCACATATTTACACACTATTGCACAACTCAAGACCACTCTGGAATTATGTAATCATGATCAGTAATGAATGTTTACACAACTCTTTTGAAAATTCCGTGTAACTAATTTTATATTGTTCATTAAATTTGAGATTGACTTAAGTACTCAGTAAATACTTTAACATTTTTTTCTTTTAACCGTGAAATAATTAGGACTATCTTTCAGGCCAAAATTGTAAGAAAACAAAAACCACACACTAAAATAAGAGGTCTGATTTTAGCAAAATGCCAGTTTGTCTTTGTAAAGTCTACAATACAATTGTTAATTGTGTAGCCTCCATGTTTCTTTTTTACCAGAAAGCCTAACATAATATTTTGCACATAGATTAATGATATCATTAACAATTTATTGCTAAATTTCTTCAGTCTTTAGAAAGATAACATGTGCATGCAATGGAATATCAAAGAATTGTGGCACAGACACTCATTCCATTGTATCTTTATCAATGAAAATAGAACGTTTAATAATTCTTTAGTGTTTTTATGAATAATAAAGTAAGTATAAAAACATCAACTACACATATTTTTAACAAAGAATTTTTCATTTCCATCATTTAAAATTTACTCTTTAATTAATTTTTGATTAGTAGGCTATAAATAATGTTGACAGACAGTTATTGATGGAACTGATTAAAAAACTGTATCCATTTTTTAAAAATTAAATTTGCATTGTTTTGGAATGAGTTTCAAATAGTCTGCCAAATTGTCATGACACAGAAATGAATGAAACATGATCCCTGCCTTAATAGTTTGGTAGACAATGTTGATTTGCAAACATCCAACATTCAACATTAGATGAAAAATAAAAGTGTATCCAAAGATCCAACTCTCATAAAAATATTTTTCCTCATGCATTCGCCTCACTTTTCTCCATTTGTAAATGTAATGTATTCCTTAATAAATTTGTTCTTCAGAATTCGAGTTTTGTCTTCCTGCTCTTCATGATTGTTTTCCTTGGAAAGATCTCCAAGTAAGTGCATTCTTACATCCACTGCATCGCTTATGCCTAAAACTAGACAGACTCAATGAAGTGCTAAGTGTGTTAGACAAATTATTTATGCTAAAAGTTATTTTTGCAAGTGAACTGACCTGGAAATTGTGGATTTTGCCTTTCTATTTTTCTAGTATGGAATATCTGATTTTAGACATTTTAAGAAATAACTTTTAAAGCTTAGCATTTAACTATTAAAGAAACATGTCAATACATAATTTAAAACTTGAACTGGTATTTTCTATATCTTTATGTTCCGTATCTGCCAGAATTTAATGCTAAGAGAGCTAGGTTTGTACTAGGAGTCTAGTGCACTTATTATCTGGTTAGTATAAAAATTTTTTAACTTTCAATAGGTTTTTTTTTTTTGAAGCATCAGTTTTTTAAGAACAAGTAAAAAAACAACTGAAATAACTGTTAATGTGGAAATCATTTTGTTCTAAGAGCAAATGTGAAAAATGATGCAATCTGCAGACAATAAAACTCTAGTTGTTTTGAGGTCAAAGTAATCAGTATTATTTTTCTCTTCAGCAAAACAGGAAGTAAAAGGACATTTTCATTAATTCCATCTGGCTCACAGATGTCATTTATTGTGAATTTTAGAAATATATGAAAACCTTATGGCTAATCTGTTTTGAAACACATTCATTTTTATGGCAGGAGAAAAATCCTAGTAAATATTATAGACATATTTAAAGAGGATATATTTACATATTTATTAAAACTAAAATATTATGTTACTAAATGATAATTGTTCCAAGTAATGATTTCTATCTAAAATGGCATTCAACAAAATTTGTTCACCAGGCCAAAGGATGACTTCTGAATAAAATATTTTTAAATTTGATTTTGTGACTAAAGGATATGTGGTTGTACACAGCAAATATATTAGGAAAAAGCCTTATTCATTTAGTAATGCTCTTGATATGTTTTCACTTATGGTTCCTTTCTTTTTAAATTCTGCTACATTCTTTGTTTTCACTTACATTTGGCTTCTGTGAAAGTATTAAGAAGTACTTTTCATTTATCTCTTAGAAGTTATATACAATATGACACCTTTGGAGATTCGATGTTAGAAATGCAGAAGTAGACCTTTAAAATGGAATCCCTACTGCCAGTCATAAAGCGAAATCTGTGCAACACATGCATCTAGATACTTTTCATCCATATCTAGCTTGCTCACAATGACTTTCTTATGCATTACAAACAATCTGGCTGCTAATATAGTTTTTAAGTGAATTTTAGTGTAGCACATGACAGTCTTCTGATATAGTCAGTTATCAGTTCAGAGGTCGAATTACTGAATCTTACTTCCCTACTGTTCTCCCCACAGGGACATAAATTCTCAACTGTATCTAGAGTGCTTGCAATAATATAATGTCATATTCCCCTCTGCCAGTTCACTAAAATGGAAAAGTTATAATTTCAGAAACTACTGGCTGAACGAAATAGCTTATGATTTCACCTATAAACATTAGGGATGCAAACATTTTCTCAATATCATGAGAACCATTGCCCGTAGTTTTCGGTCAGGTGTCTGTGTTTGTGTAACACTCAGGTTCCAAGAACACCGCATTACTATGATTACAGATTTCCCTTTAAACCAAAAACAAGATTACATTTAGTTATGATCTCACTGAAGCTTAGTTAGATATATAATCAGTAAAAATATAAATGAAAAGTAAATAATTAGAGAAGGTGAATGCATGATTTTAAAGATGCTTATATTTGCTCTCGCTGTATTTTTACAGCATGTGAAAATTTGACATTCTGGTTTCATGAATACATTCTACATTCTTTTCATTTCTTCAACCAGGTAATATATTTCCTAGAAAAATGTGGATATTGATAAAATTGCATCTGGAATTTCATCATTAGGTTTAGACTGGAAGAATTTAAATATGATATTGTAAAACTAAATGTCAAGTTGATTGAACCAGGATAATGCAATAGCTTCTCTGAGCATTTTGCTGCACACCTTAGGCAATCGGCAGTCTCTTGACACAGATATGAACATGTCTTATGGAAGACATTGGTGGAAAGTAAGCAAACAGAATAATAGCCAAATGTATCCAAATTACCTACCAAATCTGTTCATCTGAGACTTACGTGAGCTTCAAAAGTCACAGACAAGCTTTAAAGCTGTTCACAGTACTGTTTACTCTATGAGACACTCCAACCATTAACAATGTAAATGACTGCAATATTCAATACAATTTTCTAACACAATTACTTGGGTCTACAGGACTGTAACAGTTTTTGAGCTATTGAAACTAACATGTTCGAGCTTCTGAAACAAACAGCTTCAGTCAACTTAAAATCAATAAGAGTATTTGATTTTTGTCATATTTGTTGCCTTCTAGATTTCTGATAGGTAGCATAATTCTGTAGTATTGATCAATATGCTATGCTTTGTGTCAATACAAAAAATACAAATGTCAATTTCAGGTACTTGGAAACAGTTTAGGAGAACTCGTGAAAGAATTTCATCTATTTTTAACATTCCTAACCATAGGGGTTAGCAAATTTATCCTTTATAACTGTTTATCTTGGCCTAGGAAAGTCAAGAAATCATTTACTTTCCAAGTGAAATCACTCATGTTAGAAGAATGTCTGAAGATTGTGTTTTGTTGTTGTTCATTTGCCAGTCTCTTGGCTAATAAGGGTACATTTGTAATGGGAAATACGTTGAATAAAATATAATTTTATTCCTCAAAATGTGGGCTTGAAGCAGCTGCTTTTCATAGTGTACACCTGCACAGTGTTATGGAATGATAGGTTTTAAAAATGAGTGCTTCAAAATACGACATTTATTTTCTTCCTTACAGCTCGAATCCTCTCTCCGCCTAGTGTGTGTGTTCAGCTGGTTCTCCAAACCTTGGTCACAGTCTCACTGACCTTGGTTGCCTGGTTACAAAATCCTCTTTGTGATTTGTGAGATGCTTGTCTTCATGGAGAGCAAAGGATTTTTTTTTTCCTACCGTAAACTTAGGAGAGTTTCTATTTCAGCAGAGAACATATTAAAACCAGTATATCTTGCCAGTTTAGAACTTGCACTTCTTAGGGAATAAAATTATGAACTGGATTTTTTTCTATCTAAATTATATTTAATATTATTGCCAACATTTGCTTCCTGGTTCTAGAGAATAAGCATCTTAAACAGCTAGGGCTGCAGTCTAAGCTCCTTAAATATGAGGGAACTTTACAAAACATATAGTATAAATATAACAATAGGTTATGAAAATTATGTCCTTCTGAAGAAAAATGTTTAATGAATCAACCATTTGCCATCCACTTAATTTTCTCATTCTTTAAATAAATAAACTAGGGAGAAACTACATTTTAAATATTTTTTGATGCTGGAAAAAATAGTCTGTGATATGCATTTTATTTTGTCATTATCAAAGTCTATTTCTCTTTCTAAAGTTCCATATCCCTATGATAGTGTCAAAATATATTGCTTGTCAGATACATATTTACTTAAACTTTTACATCTGATTTTCTTAATTGTTTCTTTTTCCAAGAAAAGATCCACTCATGTGTATACACACTTAAGGAGTGATTTTTTGTGAGCCTGTGCAAATACAATAAATTGGAGGCAATGGGCGAACTAAATTTAAGCACTGTGGTCAAGTCATAAAGTAGCAAGCCCATTATATCAGAGACCCAGTTTGCTCCTTGGACACTTGAACATATAGTCTCTCTGAAGTTAGTATAATTGGTATCAGCTGTTTAACTGTTGCTTTTTTTTTTTTTTTCTTTTTAAATTTTGAACAGGAGCCAACTTGGCTTGAAAACTGTGCTACCAAAAAGTGGAGACTGAAGAATGATGCCAATGTATATGTATGTATTTCTTTCAAGCCATTTTCCTGTAGCAGTTCATCTCAGGGCCACGATGATTCTAACACAATGACAGTGATAAAAGAGAAATGGGTTGACTGCTAAGAGGCAGCTGGACTGATTAAAACCAATATGAGTGAGTAAGAAAGCATTTCATTTTTAAACTTTTACTTTACAAAAGAATAATTTCTCTTCAATGGTGTGGTAAATGATTTATTTTCATCCTCTAAGTACTTTATGTAACATAATTTTCTATAAGAGTTATTTGTAACTAAGGCAACACAGGGTCCTGTGTCTTCAAATTTAAGCTTCTTCATATTTTTTTCATTAATGTATTGAGTAAAAAATATTTTTGCAAGAATTCAAATATCAGATCATATTTTTTCTCTTCTCAAAATCATAGCTACATAAAGCATTATATACCTGAGGTACAGTTCCAAGATCATCTAAGAGGTTTATCCAAAGTCACACAACTAGTTAATGTCAAACATGGATCACAGTCTTTTTATTTCTGATTAATGAAATTCCTATTAAATGACATACTAGCTTTCTTACCTATCTTGCCAAAAGTAATTTTAGCAGATAGTACTTTAAATAAACTGTAAAATTCCAAGCTAGTTAGTGAAAGTACGTTAAAGTTTTAAATTTTGTTTTAGCTACAAAGATAAGAGTACCATTTTATACAACGGAGAACACTTACATGTGCTAAAAGTATTAGAAAGTATGCAGAAAGTTTTAAAAGCAATAATTTGGCAACAAAGTAGTCAAAAGGATATTAATATTAAAAACATAATTTGAAGTCAAGCTCTGTGGCTCATGCTTATATTCCCAGAACTTTGGGAGGCCAAAATAGGAGGATCGCTTGAGATCAGGAGTTCAAGATCAGCCTGGTAAACATAGCAACACCCATCTCTAAAATAAAGAAAATAATAATAAATTAAATTAAATTAATTAAAATAAAATAAAACAACCAGAAAATCATGGCAAGAATGACAGTTCCTCCCAGGGAGTCACATTCAGAAGATAAAGAAATGAATGTTAGAAAAATTTTGAAGAAAGAAAAGTCAGGGCTTAAGCAGAATTTCATAAAATGAGTAACAAGTATGCGTTAAAAGAAAGTTTATATTTTGGATAATGAAACATTTGCTTATTCAGCAAATACTTATTGAGCACATGCTACCTGCCAAGCATTCTTCTACGCATGGTCTTTAAGAGAAGAGTAGTATGTCACTGATAAAAACGGATAATATTGTAGCTACATCTTTGTTTTTCATTAAACATATTTGTTTGAATGACTTTTTCACATTTCTTATGTCTCTGGCAAAACCTGGAAAGGAATAATCATCTGATGTATAAAATAATAAATAGAAGGGTCCCATATTTTAAAAGGATATTTTACAGATAAATAGCTTGACACCCCAAAGAAAAAAATGAATAGCCCTAGATCATTTTTAAAATGAATTGTCCCCCTCCCCTCTTCCCAAATATCCTAGAAATACCTTCTACTTTCTCCATGTCTGAGGATGAACCCTGAGTCAACATGTGAATTCCAGGTAGAGAAAAAGATAAACTCATCCTTTCTAACCCACTTCCATGAGCTAATTAATTGAGCGCCCTTAATAAAAGGTCCTTTACATTGAAAATAAATTAGTTTGACAAAGAAAGAAGGATTGTCATTTGCTTGTGTATCACAGCTTTATTTCTTGATATTAAACTGGAAATTTTTATGGCTAGGTAACGGTGGGCTGATAGTGGCCACATGAGGCTTTTCTTAGACTGTAGTTTTATCAGTAGGTGGGACCCCAAATTCAGCTATTTCTCAACAGAGAGAAAACAATGGCTCTGCTCAGAATTACTCATCCTTGGCCCTACTGAAATTTGGGACCAGATAATTCTTTGTCATGAGGGACTGTTTTCTATGCTGCAGGATGTTTAACAGCATCACTGTCCTCTCTTCACTAGATGCAGGTAGAATGTACCCCCACCCTTTGAAGTTATAACAACCAGAAATGTCTCCAGGCATTTCTAATGTCTTCTGGGGAAAGGCCAAAATCAACCCCAGTTGAAATTCATGAATCTAGCTGATCTTAGTCCACCATACAAACATCCAGAAGCAGTTTCAGATGATAAAAGTCATTGCTGGGAGATCTGTGCTCACAGATAGCAAGTGATGCTTTCCTCCATCTGCAGATCAGAAGTATACCTTAAGTTGTTATACCAGAAGTAAGTTCTTTCTTCTCTACGACTAACACACTTTTAAATCTATTTGTTAGAGACAGTGATTGGGTTTTTATTGGCACAGGGACATAATTCTCTTAAGTATAAATTTTATAAATACTGGAAACTAAATGCTTTCATAGTATGTGTCTGCCAGTGGAAAAAAACTATACTCTTTTCTTTTATCCTATTGTATAAATATTATGAAACAAACATATAGATATTCTTTTTTCCTTATCATGTAAGTCCAAATAATCCCAAACAGAGTTTTGTACCAACTGATAAGTTTTTCTTAGAATTCTCATAGCAATGAGCTGACTCTCACATACCACATATGCCCATATCAATTTGAGGTTCAATTTTTAACAACTCAGACTTTAATATTAAGCCTAACTTTTAACTGCTTGGCCACAGAAGACAACTGATATTTTCAGTAAAACTGTAAAAAGCTTGGTGAAAATAATCTTGTCTATTATATCGACATTATTCTCAGCCAGCATTTCACAGGAACGTTCATTCTCATAAGATTTTTGTCTTTCTGTACTCAATAAGGAATATAACAAATTAAGCCAAGTACTTACAATAATTGGAACTATAAACAGAAATAAAAATTTTTGCCTGCTTTTTCATCATAAGTGCTGAATAAATTGACATAAACCTTTCATTATTTAATATATTTCAATGTCATAATGTTTATCAAAGTCATTTCAATGCCACGACAATTCTGAAATTATTCTCTTGTAACAGTGGTTGGGCTTTAACTGTAAAATAACTCGTTGCTTATGTTATCAAGAAACAAATGTTAATGGTTTGTCATTGTCCATTTTTTTCTTCCGTAACTTTTCTTTACTCAATTAGTCAATACTATACACTACATTTACAGGCTACAGTTTACAACTGGTATTTCTAATTGGAATCCATCATTAGGAAATAATTTAATAGTAGTTAGTGTTTAGAACAAAAAATATTTCAAAAACTTTTAAAGTTTTAGCACTTTTCTCTCATTCGCTTGATAATCTTGTAATTACTCTATTGATTCTTCTTTGAAACTTAAATTTTCACATAGCTCTAGAGGACTGTATTGCCAGAAAATACTTTATGTACTTCATGTACATGTCTTTTTTAAAAAAAAAAAAAACAACTATTCCTTGAGGACATGAACTATCTTTTTGTATCCTGTATGGAATCTTATGAATAGTAGGTGTTCAATTACTATTTGTTGACAAATCATAAATACACAATTCATATATTTGTGTATGTAACAGTTTGAAGAGCCTATCATTTGATTTTATACTCCTCTGAGATGTAGTGGCAGAAAAATAGAAACTTTCCAGTAATGAGATTAAGTAGTCACGTATTATAGACAAGTTAATCGCACCTACGGTTTCTAGGTATTCTCGTGTATTAATATTAGCTTTTGAGTATGATATGTGATATTCAGCAGATAAACTGAAATATCAAATGTGTTTACGATCTAACTTGACAAATATTGAACTTATTTATCTGACTTCATTTGGAGTTTATTTTCAGGAAATAGAATCATTTCAAAATCTGGAAAATGCACAGAAAAAAATAGCTCTGCCTATGTTTTTGGCAATTTAAAATAAAATACAAATCAATAAATTCCTCAAATTAATTTATCTTAATATTTGAAAAATATTGCCTGCAGCATTTAATACTTTTGCAAGATAGAGTGACTTCCAATTTAAACCTATATTTCAAGAAGAAGAAAATGTATTATATTATTTTCTCTGAAGATAGCCTTTTTATTGCTATTATGTTATTTTCTCTGAAGATAGTCTTTTCATTGCTAGTATATGACTGTGTGTTCATTTTCATATGTCAACTATCTCTTTTAACTGCCTTGGTGAAACTTTGGTATTTTGTCTAAAATATTGGCATTAGATTATTAATGTCTGAGATAACTACCTACATTGAGCAAATTGACATTTGCATAGTTGGGCCCAACACCATATCAGAGAGCCAGACACAGGCCCTAGTTAGAACCCTCTCTTCATGTCAAGGCTCTGCTTCTGATCAATCACTAGGCATAATGAAGAGCCAGGCATTTGTTTATTGACTCCCGCTTGAAACCATAAGCCTTTCACAGTAGGTGGTTAAAGATTCACAAATTAAAATTATTTCTGACAGTACAATTTTATGTATGTGTTACATGTTTTAGAATTTAAGAAAAAGCAAGAAACTCTAACAAAAAGTTTCACTGTACTCTCTCCATTTATTAAATGCAAATTTAAAACATATATACAGCTGATTTTTTAACCCTGTATTCCAGTAAGTTTATAGTCCCAATCGTTTGGTGTGCTCAACTCTTTAGGCATTTTAGGAAACTTCTTTTGGAAAAAGCTTTTTAGTCTGTGGTATATTTTATTGACTTACCCAGTAGTGCTGCACTTTAAATTTGGATTTCATCTGAGGAAAAAGATGGAACTCATTTGGACCAATACACATGAATAATGTAAGTGATGGATCTGGGCTGTGCCATTTTTGGCCCCAAATAGTCTGTGACTTTAATAGTTCTAAGATTGATTTTAGTTTTTGCATGACTCATATCTTTACAAAAAAATTTGAGAGGTTTTCCAAAACCTTTGTGTAATGGAATAAATAGACCCTCTCCCAAGTTGTCCATTTTAAAGGACAATGCTTCTTTGAAGGAGTAAATTTAGACGTGCATATAAAAAGATATTATTTAAAGTCATACTTTGTACTTTCACTTAGGAAGAATAAGATGTCATCAAGATTGCACAGGAGCAGGATCTGGCTTTGTGGGTGTCAAATGGCTCCTCCGAGGTCTCCAAGCACATTGCGGGGTGGTATTGTGAAACTGTCATCATCAACAGCTGTTTAAAAACCTTTCTGAAAAACACCTTTCCCTGTGACCTTCCAACTTGCTTCTTACCCTTATTAAATTAATAGTTTATGTGATGTTTTGAGCCTTGGAAATGCTAGGGCTTAAACAGTTAACATAAGCTAATAATTCCTTGTTTCCTTTACTTTTCTAGTAGGCAAGAGCTGGACGTTTAGCCAAGAAAGAAAACACTTATAATAAATCCAAAAACTGAATAAATGCGTCTTGTTTTTCTGATGGTGTCCTAAATTGGATGACATTTTAAAATTGAGTCTAAATGTTTGTCGTAAAACTCAACAAAAAGTGAGTTCCTCCTAGAGAGTCTGTGAGGCCTCTATAACTGGACAACTGCAATTTGGTGGACTTTATTTCCATGGAAAATGAGAGCTTCTCTCTAAACCTTTAAATTATATATCTAAAGAAAGTACTTCTTTGTCTCTTGAGGCAAGGCCCATACTGACATGAACATTGGAAGTTTTGAGTCACATTTCTTTTTTAGTCTAATGCAAGATAGTTGTGGAACTTAACATTTCTCTTTTTTATTACAAATGTCTTAATAATAATAATTGGGGCTCCATGTAATGCATAACTTGTTCAAATCCTTAACTAATAAAATCATAATAAAAAAGCATAGTTTTCAAATTTATTAATACATTTATTTAATATACATTTGTGAAGTTTTTTTCTGTTTGGACACCATGCTAAAAGTAGGAGCTATAACTATAAAACAAAAATAAAGAGAGTTCCTACCCTTCAGATCTCATAGCTTACCAAAATCAAGACATTATTTGAGAGAATAATTATCTTATCATAAGCTATACATCTCAAGTTTATCTAAACCACCACACAGAGATAAAGAAAATCAATGGTATTATCAGTATTACAGTCTTTGAAATAGACATTTATTTTAAAAAGTATATATAAATTTTAATTTTTTAAGAATTAATTTTATGATTATGAAATAGTATGATTGGATAACACCATAAATCTTTTTGATAGGAACCAATACTGGGGCTTAATTATAATTTCAGAAATTTAATTTATATCCAGTACCTTTGTTCCTTTACACAAAACAAAATAAAACCTATTATATCACCTATTTGTTTGTTTGGTTTTCCCAATAGAAAAAGAGGAAACTCTGTTTTTACAAAACTAAAGCAAGCATTTATCCTTAAGACTTATTTAATAATTGACTAATTATTTTTAATGTTGTACATAAATAAACACTACATTTATTCTTTACTGATATGCTCTATACTTCCAACAGATATATTTTTCTTTACCAGATCTCTTATTAAAATAAGAAGCCAGAAGCCTCTGAAGCAGATTCAGTTTTTAAATACAATAATCATGGCAGATTAAGGAAGGTATATGGTGAAAAACACTTGATAAATTACTGCAAAATATATTGAAGAAACAGAATGTATTGTTAGAAACCCATCTAATTTTGTGTTTAATTTAACCAGTGAAAAATGTTTAACTAAGAATGTATTTCTCTTTGTACTTTTAATTTTATGCAGTCATAAGGAAAATTATGGTTCTTTTTATTTTTCTATATATTTTATGTTATATCTGAAAATGATATGTTTCTTCTAGAATGCAGTAAAGATTTTTTTGTAAAAAAATAAATCTTTTATCTTTCACACTTAAATTATGAATCAAAAATAATTTCAATATATTATATTAGTTATATTAAAGTTTAGATAATTAGCAGTACATATAACATTATAACATTCATTAAGTTAGAATTTTGTTTAGTATTTACCAGAACCACATTTTAAATAGGATTTTTCTGTTTACAAAACTTAATAATGTCATCAATGTGTTCAGTTTCTTCCTTGAGTGTAATTGAAAGAACTTTAACAATGTCAGCATGCCAAAAAATCTATAATGAAAGTACAGAATGGAATCTATTATAGACTACAGATTTGACAATCAGTATGGAACATCCAAATTTATTTGGCTTCATATGTTTAGTTAGAAGTAGCATGACATTGACCATAAATATAAAAGATATTGTGTACTACTAGGTCTTTTAAGTGAAAACACAATTTTCGGAACTCTTTTGAATGGCAATGTAATTGACTGATAAATTTGACATATGCTGATAGTAAATCACAAGCTAAAGATAAATAAATTTTATATTATAAATAGAAAACAAATACGCCATTCTAGGAAACAAATGGTAATTCCAGATATGGCATTGTAGAAATAAAAAGAAAAGAGGTTATTTTTTTCAGAAAAATTTTATCAATGAAAAAAATAGATAGGCTGTATCTCAAAATAATACAGTTACGTCATTGCGGTAACTGTTTTCATTACAAAAAAGAAAACAAAACAAGGTAAATAATGAGCAGTAGTTTAATATGTATGCCTTCTTTTTGCCTTTAATAAGTGACTATGGAATATTCAAAGGCATTTTTAATAGTGATCTTGTAAATATAATTAATCTGATAACTGCCAAAGCCCCTCATTAAATCTCCTCTTTAGTTTTCATTGGTAAGTGTAATTAATAAATAAATCTGCCAAGTTTTATATAACTTCTTCTGTCAAAACATTTCTAGGGTGACAACCTAGTATAATAGTCATTCAATTAATAATTATGTCTGACTAAAAATGATTTGGACGTGGATTCTGATTTGCACAGTCTATCTCGAAAGATATTTTAGGATAAAAAGAAAATTATCACAAGAAAACTGAGATATTAGAAGATTTAAAGGGGAGAAAGTATTATTATAATTTACTAATAAAAATTACCATTACAGATGTAGTATTTGCTTTGGGTTTTGAGGAATAAACAAAGGAGGCAATTGAAAATATAAAATTAGAAATAAGGCTTTGAGAGGTGTCTTCCTTAAAGTTCCAAAACCTTAAAGTTCAAGGACTAGATCTGGCAGAAGTGACTCCATAGTCCATGCTCTTAGAGAAAAAACACAAATATATAGAACATATAATAATAAACAGTGCAAAAGCAGTGCAAAAGCAGATGTGGAGTATACTACTTGTGTCGTATATTCTGATTTTAACTCAGACCTTAATCGGTATTGTCTTTTCAAGCTTGAATCTCATTTGCCACTAAGTGCATGTTTATTACCGGAAAGAATATGACAGTTTGCAACTGAATTGTTTCTTGAAGAGTGACATAGTTTCCCTCAGATTAGGTGGCCTCAATTAATCCTGTGGTATAGATGAATAAAAGTTCAGCATTCACTACAATAATACTATTAATTTAACCCTCAATGATTCATTCCTAGCACATCTTTGCTGCTGTTTGCCTTTCCCTTCCCCATCTCAGGTAAAACATTTGACCGGCAATATGGGAAGAGTTGCTATGCCTGTGTTTGTAAGCAAGAGAAAACATGCTCCCATTTGAGATAAAGCCACCTGAAGATATCTAACAAGCACTTCATCCTAGAGTAGAGTGAATAGTGGTTAACTCACTGAGCTTTGTACTCAGGGTTCAAGTCCTGGTCAGTACCTACCAGAAGAATATCTTTGGATAAGCTGTTTAACCATTACATATGATAGCTAACGTTTATTGAGTTCCTGCTATATACTAACCACACCAATAAGTATTTCACTCTGATTTTCTCAAATCTGTATGACTCTTTAAAGTAGCCATTGAGTCTTCTGTTTTACAGTGAAAGCCACTGATGACAATCAAAGTTTAAATTAGGTCTAACTTCAAATTACTTAGTGTTAATTGCTACACTGAACTACCTTCTTTTTCTCAAATTATTGTAAATTTGTTCTTTGACACTTCACATTTATTTTCATTCTTTTCATCCTCATAAGAACCTGGCTCTGTGGAATATCCCTCTCACCACTCTTCTAACCTCATAATCTTCTTTTAATTTCTCATCAATATCTAGGAGCCAAGTTTTTCCTCCCTCAGAAGTCTCCTTTCATTCTCAGACACATTGTCACTACATAGATTTCATCAAAATTGGTTTCCTTCTCAACCTGCAGATGAATACAATTTGGTATCTGACCCATCACTCCAGGAAAATAAGCAGATTCTGCAAACTTCAAACAATGACTTTTTTACTAGCCCATGTAAACTCTAGTTATCCTGTTTGACTTTTGAGTATTCTTCTTGGCAGTATTTCACACTCTACCACACTCTTCTCAAAACGTACAAAATAGTGGTTAATGCATAAGCATTGAATTTTCCTCACATGTATTTAAATTTCAATATCCCAATTTCATATCTTTTTTTTTTTTTTGAGGTGGAGTCTTGCTCTGTGGCCAGGTTGGAGTGAAATAGCAGAATCTCAGCTCACTGCAACCTCCGCCTCCTGGATTCAAGCAATTCTCCTGCCTCAGACTTCTGAGTAGCTGGACTACAGGCTCCCACCACCACACCTGGCTAATTTTTGTATTTGTAGTAGGATTGGGGTTTCAACATGTTGGCCAGGATAGTCTCAATCTCTTAACTTCATGATCTACTGCCTCGGCCTCCCAAAATGCTGAGGTTACAGGCAAGAGTCACTGCCCCCAGCCCCTACTTCCATGTCTTAATTTTGAAACTCTGGGCAATGTTTTAAATTCTTTCTTTTGATAGAGATTTATTTAGGGGAGACAAAACACACATATATAAAAACATGTTTGCAAGCAAGGAATTAAAAATAAGAAGCAGGCCTGATATGGTGGTTTACTCCTATGATCCTAGCACTTTGGGAGGCCAAGGCAGGAGCATTGCTTGAGGCCAAGAGTTCAAGACCAACCTAACCAACATAGTGAGACCCTGTCCCTAAAAGACAAATACATAAATAAAATAAAAAATAAAAAGAAGAAGCAATGGAAAGTGACTGGTGGCTACTTCATATTGTGTTGGTGTATGTGGCAGGAGGGTAGGGTACTTGTTTGGGCTGATACATGAAGAGGAGCTGGTCGCATGAAGAGTGCTGAAAAGATAATCCCAGGTCAGTCAAAGGGAATAAGCTTGGTGTTATTGAGGAACTGAAAGAAAGCCTGTGTGTCTGGAGAAGATTGAACAGATAGGAGAGTGGTACAACATGGTCAGAGGGGTATGCAGATGCTAGAAGATGCAGAACTTTGGAAACAGTCTGTATTTTTTTTTTTTTTTTTTGCAATAGAAAGTCATGGAAGAGTTTTAAAATAGAAACAATAGAGCATTATTTATACTTTTAAATACTTACACCTGATATGTATGTTACACAGCAGGAGTTAATTAAGGAGTCTAAATAGAAAGATGTATCTCATTTAACTATAAATTTGAAATACTTGAGAAAGAACCAGATTGGATATTCAGACTTTGCTTTTCTATCAAGAGAAAGACAAATAAAAACTGAGCTCAATTATAGATAAGCATCGAAAGCATTCAATTCTGCTATTCAATTCTAATGAGTTCTTCTCTATCTTCTACTGCATTTATAGATTAAGATTGGAAGATTGTACCTAGTCTTCCTACCCCAGTGTTGGTGGGAATCCTCCCCCCACTCACTAACAAATAATTTAGGGAACTTTTGTGAACAGTCAAAGGATTTCCCTTATTTGCTTTGTGATTGCTAAAAGGATCAATGTGTAAGTACTCAGTACAATATTTGGAGCACAACAGCTGTTTTAGGTATAGATATAAATATAGACATATAGATAGAGAATGCCCAGTATTTCTTGCATCTTTATTCTATCATAATACAAGTTACTTTCTTGTTGTTGTTTTTGAGACAGAGTCTTACTCCTGCCCAGGCTGGAGTGCAGTGGTGCAATCTTGGCTCACGGAAACTGCACCTCCTACGGTCAAGCAATTCTCCTACCTCAGCCTCCCAAATAGCTGGGACTGCAGGCACGTACCACCACGCCCATCTAATTTTTGGATTTTTAGTAGAGACAAGGTTTTACCGTGTTGGCCAGGCTGGTCTTGAACTTCCGACCACCCGTGATCTGCCTGTCTCTGCCTCCCAAAATGCTGAGATTACAAGTGTGAGCCACTGCAACCAGCTACACATTAATTTGAAAACTCAAATTTAATGTAAACTGAGAATGTGATTATAACATCTTCAATTTCACATTGATTCATATTGTTCATTCCTCAAAAAAAAAAAAAATCTCAATGATACAGGGAAGCCTAGTATTTGTGCCTTAGTCCCATTTCACAGGTAACTAACCAGATCAATCAAGGCCTTGGAAAGACACAAAGACAAATAAATATATTATAATGGCTTTTCTTGGATGATTAGGATAAAATAGAATATTTAGCTTCTAAAATAGGAACATGCTTTTTCATATTGTAAATTCAAAGTTCTGGAAATATAGGTAGAAAAAAGTGTGTTACAAAGCAGCTCTGAGGCTTCCGCAAACCCATACAGCTGCTCAGCTCCAATCCCAGACTCACAAGGTCTTTCATATATTTGATTGCCTCACATTTATAAGGTTACAAGCATTTATCAAGGGAAAAAAAATCCTTTGAAGTGTTACTAATAGGCAGCTCAGTAGGTCATCCTAAGCAATATAGAAATCTCAGCTTCCATAAGCAAAATGAAAGGTATATGGCATTACACATAAATTGTTTAGTTGTATAGCAAAATATATCAATAACTAGTATATAGAAAATGTTACCTTGAAAAATATTTGTGGCACAAATAGCAGACATGGGATTGATATGCTCACTATATAAATAACAAATACAAACTAATTAAAAGATAAATAATCAATAACAATGGCTGAAGTATATAGCATTTCACACAAGGAGCTCCCAAGTGGCTAATAACATATAAAGAGATGCTTAATCTTAGTAATCAAAGTCAGATAAATGCAAGTTAAATAAATATTTGAAATATTATTTGAAAAAGAAATAGCCGCTAGTGATAGGTAGAATTCTCATATTGATGGTTACAGTAGAAATTTGGAAGATTTTTGGAAACATTCTAGGAACTGGCATTAAAAGAAAATCACAGTAGTTGCTGAAATTTAAGATAACATAATCTTTGACTTGGAAATCCTTTCCTGTGAAATGGCCTTAAGGTAATAAAATATTCAGTATGTAAGCACTTATGTGCAGAAACTTTTAATACAAGAGATTTTATGTGCAAAGATTTTATTATATTTGCCCATAGCAGAAAATGAAACAATAAGGGTGTTGTTTGATAGTTGTTTCAAATCTATACTCTTGAAATATTAGCAGATATTTAGTGAAGTAAAGGCATAGTCATTTGTTGAAAAACAGAGCCATTATAATTTTACACTGAGCAAATCATTATATAAATTATAAATATATGTATGTGTGTATAATAGCCTTTATCATAAAAGAATAACCATAAACCTTCACAGAAGTGTGCATATTTTATGTATACTTATATGATAATTCATAAAGGTATAGAAAAATACAAGTCAATGCTGTTATTACTAGTTAATTCAGTAAGGTGGAAAAGTTTAACCATATTTGCCTGACACTTTTGACTGGTTTGTTAGCTTAAATAAGCATGTGCTACTTTCATAATTAACTTTACAGATTAAATGTAATGATGTTCCTCAATTTTCAGAAGAAAATATTTTATTACTTCTCTAGCTGTAGTGTTCTCTAGCTGTAGTCTCATTTCCAAACTTGCTCCTTTATAATCACTTTCATCAGGAGTTGTTTGTAAATTTCTGTGATCCATGGAATCTCAATTCAAATTCAAGATTCAAACATCTCAAGTGTATAGTTTACGCCCTAACCGAGCCCTAAAATGACTTATTGTATGTAGCCATTTGGTGGCTAAGACAAACACAAGAGCAATTTCTTTTAAAGAAACAAGAATTGCACCATCGCTTCTGTAAAAAACGTTTTTTCTACTTCAAATTTCTCTTCTTTCTCTGAATATTACAAAGCACTGCAATATAATCAAAAATCAAACAGTGCTTATTTGCCATTGTAATATACCAGTGCTCTACAACCAAGGTACAAAAGAAATTAAGCAGCCATTATCACTTTATCCCTGCTGCTTAGAAACTAATAAAAACACATTAATAATAAACTGTAGTCAAATATAAAGGGCTGTGTAACAAGCTAAAGCAATAGGAAAAGTAAACATTGTACAATTAAATACACACCACCGCAAAATTCTCATCACTAGGACGGGTCTGGCCACAGAAAGAGCCAAGCTTATGTTTATAGAAAAGAGAACAAAGGAGGTCAAACTGTATGTGTAAAGAAAGACATAGAGATTTTATCAGGACACATAAAGATCTCATATTAAATGACTGATTCTAACATAAGGAAATAGGGTGAGTATGTCAATTCTTTAACAAAAACAAATTAACTTACAAAAATATCCCACAATGCAAACACATAAACACTATATTCACATTCTCTGCAGGACAGAGTCAAGCAAACAGAATTGATCATTCCCTAAAAATGTTCCAGGTACACTAAATTTTATAAATGGATGTGTTTACTGACAGTAGAAAGGATATAAACAATAGGTAAAACTCAGTCTCTTAGAATTTAAAGTGCATAAAGCATTATGTTAAGTTTGAAGAGTAAGGCAGGATGTCAAGAACATTCCTATAACATAGGTGTTATATGAAAAGATCTGAGGCAAAACCCACTGCTGACAGCCAATTCTCCATGGGTCTCATATTTCTTTATATTTTCTGAGACAGAGTCCTGACTGCCTTTGTTCAAAACTGTCATTTTAGGAGTGTTTGTATAGCAAAAATCCCTGGAAATTAAAGGTGGTGTCTTCCTCTAGAGCAAAGAGCAGGCATGCTGATTGTCTAGTATAAGATAATGATTCCCTTTGGTAAAAGGATAGGCATGCCTCTTCTCCTTTGTAAAAATCCTGAGTTTCCTAAGGTTAAGGTTCCTCTCTGTAATGCAACCACCTGGGTCTATTTACACGCCTCTGTGGGACTTTGGACAAGGGAAACATGCAAACATGCTGCTCTGCTGCTTACTGTAGCAAAAGTAAAGTCCTTTGTCTCTGACCCAGGAGTTTCATCTCCTCCCTGATCTATAAAATTGTGCTAGGGTAACTTGTTAGCTTACAAACGGTGTAAAACCTCAGACTTTTCGTAGTTCTTTACAATATTCATTAGAGGGATGAAATTACAGAGAATGCTTTTGGGAAAAAGGAAGATGAGGGCCTTTCAGGCGAAATAAAGGGATTCAGTAGAAGTCAGGGGATTTATAGCAAATATATGATATTTTACAAAAGTATTCATCTACAATGGGTTACAAGTATTAGACAGAATGGGAGAGAAACAGCAGAAGAGAGGGAGGGAGACAGAAGGAAGGAACCAGGAGAGGGAAAGAGGGGCCCTTTCCCACTGATTTTTAAAAGCACTGCTCTAGAAAATTATTCTAAATCTAAAAATTTATGTAGATTGTTAATAACAAAAAGATGCCCTTAGTTTGAGAAACTTAACACTATGGTACTGTTATGGTTAATAAATGTTCTGATATAAATAATGTATGTGGTTTTAACATTGTGTTTGCCTAAAATGTTTTGACTGTAAAAAGTGCTACATCTGCACATTTCAGCTCTAGGCTTTCCATTATTTCTCATTAACGAGATTGACTCAGATACCCTCTCCAACAAAATTTGACTTATCATTTTAATATTTGCTGACTAAATCATTCAATCTCTTTGCATATCCTTTTATATGTATATTATGTGTAGCAAAGTCATATTATACGTATAACTCTAGGATCTTTATTCTCCTTCTCTATAGGAAGAACCCAAATCAAGAGATTTACCACAAGTTTGAAATGATCATTTTAAGTCAATGATGAAGAAATTCTGATTTATTTAAGTAACCAAAATATATTGAAAACTTGCTAAAGTAAGCAATATTATTATAATTTTGCAGATCTTTTGAGACTTTATTGATGAAAGACTAGAAAATACCTTACATGAGACATTTTGGTTCTTACAGTGTCAAAGGCCACATTTTTTAAAAGTTTCATCAAATTATCTCAAAAAAAAGTAAAAGAGATGATAGAGAAGAATAATGGACATATTCATGTGCTAAGTTTCATAATGAGTCTTTTCAAATTCTATGGCTTACTGGAGCTTTCTTATTTTTTAAAGTATTCTTTGGTTAACACTCATTAACCACACCCTGCTGATAGTAAGAAATAAATTTAATAGGCAGCTGAGTGAGAGGGAATGTAGCAAAGCTAAAATTGCCCTAGACTAGTGATGCAGAGATTTATCTTTCTCCAAATCCACTACAATACACGTACCAAATAAGAGCCATATGAAAACCCTTTAAGTACTTTTGCATGTATTATTGAATACAAAAGATGCACTCCAATAAGTATTGATCAGCTTACAAAATAGCAGAAAACAATATATAAATGCATGTGTATGTGCAAAAGAAAGAGAGAAAATATGTAAGTGATAATATGTGTATATATATCTATACACCTACATGTGCATATACTACATACACATACACACATACAAAACAAACATACATTTGTAACATTAATATGCTGAACTCAAAATTCAACCCACCAGAATCATTCTTTACCTTTGTAAAGAATTATGTATGACATCGCCAGTGTGGAAATGAAATGAATTATCATCAAAAATTTTTACTAACAAGATTTCATGGGCTGGGCATAGTGACTGATGCCTGTAATCCCAGCACTTTGGGAGGCTGAGGTGGGTAGATCATAAGGTCAGGAGTTCTAGACCAGCCTGGCCAATATGGCAAAATCTCGTCTCTACTAAAAATACAAAAATTAGCCGGGTGTGGTGGTGGGCACCTGTAATCCCTGCTACTCAGGAGGCTGAGGCAGGAGAATTGCTTTAACCTGGGAGGCAGAGGTCACAGTGAGTCTACATGATCATACCATTGCACTTCAGTCTGGGAGACAAGAGCAAGACTGTCTCAAAAAAATAAATAAATAAAAATGATATCATGAAGAGTTGTGATCCTACTACAACAAACTCGAGTTCTCTCTGCTTCTTAATTAGTGTTTAGACAGGCTTCTCAGCCGGCTCTGTCATCTAGCCCATGGCAAAAATGTTACATAGGACTATATCAATTAAAATATAATCCCTCTGAGTGAAAGTGTTATTTAAAACATAGACAGTCTTCATCCTATATGAAGGTTGTATTCTAAAATTTTCTTTTAATTCAGCCATTTGGAACTCAAATGTTTTTCTCTATGTAAGTTGTATGGTGTAGTGTTCTTTATTTTTCCAGAGAGGCCACAAAAAGCAATTCTGTCCATAAGATGTTTAAATATGATGGCAAATTCTATTTCAATTGCACTTAATTATTATTCTGTAACAGGAGAGTTCAAAATAACATGTCTTCCCTTTCTGAAGGGTTGGGGCTCTCTATCTCCCAGCAAGGTGTTGTTTATCTGAAGGCTGGCTCTCTGGCAAAGAGCGTGAGTTGGTTTAAAGATTTTTTAATATTCCAACAGATTGCCTATATTTTTGTAGAAGTGGATAATTGGTTTTTTTTTTTTTTTGAAGTTGAAAAGATAAATCTCTGATTTAAACACCGACAGGTATGTTCCCATTATGTCCTGCATACTGTGGCAGGTACTGAAGAAAAAACATAGAGGGCAAAAACACTGGCTGGGCTTCAAGGGCATTGGAAAAGCAGGAAACTCAGTACTCACACTTATCTATTGCACAAAATACGCAACATATAATAATAAATGAGGATATTTCATATGGGTTCTTGCAAAATTTTTCAGGCTAAGAATTTTACCTCTATGTAGGTTTTATTAAGATGTCACTGAAAGACATGGACATACACTTTGGAAGGTTTTATACAGCCCATATCATACTGAATGGGCAAAAACTGGAAGCATTCCCTTTGAAATCTGGCACTAGACAAGGATGCCCTCTCTCACCACTCCTATTCAATATAGTATTGGAAGTTCTAGCCAGAGCAATTAGGCAAGAAAAAAAAAATAAAGGGTATTCAATTAAGAAAGGATGAAATCAAATTGTCTCTATTTGCAGACCACATGACTGTTTATCTAGAAGACCCTACCATCTCAGCCCCAAATCTTCTTAACTTTGGCAGAGTCTCAGGATACAAAATCAATGTGCAGAGATCACAAGCATTCCTATACACCAATAACAGACTAATAGCCAAATCATGAGCAAACTCCCATTCACAATTGCTAAAGGAAAAATAAAATACCTAGGAATACACAAACAAAGGATGTAAAGGAACTCTTCAGGAAGAACTACAAACCACTGCTCAAGGAAATAAAAGAGGACACAAAGAGATGTAAAAACATTCCATGCTCATGGTTAGCAAGAATCAGTATAGTGAAAATGGCCATACTGCCAAAAGTAATTTATAGATTCAACGTTATTCCCATCAAGCTACCAATGACCTTCTTCACAGAACTGGAAAAAACCGCCTTAAACTTCATATGGAACCAAAATGGAGCCCATATAACCAAGACAATCCTAAGCAAAAAGAGCAAAGCAGGAGGCATCATACTATACTGATACTACCTGACTTCAAACTATACTACAAGGTTACAGTAATCAAAACCACATGGTACTGGTACCAAAACAAAGATATAGACAAATGGAACAGAACAGAGGCCTTGGAGGAAACACCATAAATCTACAACCATCTGATCTTTGACAAACTGGACAAAAACAAGCAATGGGGAAAGGATCTCCCTAAATGGTGTTGGGAAAACTGACTAGCAATGTACAGAAAGCAGAAACTGAACCTCTTCCTGACACCTTACACTAAAAATAACTCCAAATGGATAAAAGACTTAAACATAAGACCTAACACCATAAAAACCCTGGAAGAAAACCTAAGGAAAACAATTCAGGACATAGGCATAGGCAAGGATTTCATGACTAAAACACCAAAAGCATTGGCAACAAAAGCCAAAATAAAGAAATGGAACCTAATTAAACTCCAGAGCTTCTGTACAGCAAAAGAAATAATCATTAGAGTGAACCGGCAACCAACAGAATGGGAAAAAATTTTTGCAGTCTACCCATCTGACGAAGGGCTAATATCCAGAATCTACAAAGAACTAAAACATATTTACAAGAAAACAAACAAACAAACCCATACAAAGTGGGCAAAGGATATGAAAAGACACTTTTCAAAAGAAGACATTTTTGAGGCCAACAAACATAGGAAAAAATGCTCATCATCACTGGTCATTAGAGAAATGCAAATCAAAACCACATTGAGATACCATCTCACACCAGTTAGAATGGTGATCACTTATAGGCTGGTGTTGAACAATAAGAACACATGGGCACAGGGAGGGGAACATCACACACTGGGATCTGTTTCCAGGTGGAGAACTAGGGGCGGGACAGATGGAGGTGGGAAGCTTGGCGAGGCCTAACACGGGGAGAAATGCCAGATATAGGTGACAGGGGGTTGGAGGCAACAAACCACATTGCCTTCATGATCTGCACATGTACCCCAGAACCAAAAGTACAATTAAAAAACAAAAAAGTAGTAGGTTTGAAAGTTTGGAAAGGAGAATAACTATTAGAGGACCAGTTAGTTTATTGTATTGGTTCAGTCTGCCTCCTTAAAGTTGAGGAAGAATGATCAAATATCTCTAGTGTAAAAATAAAATCCTATGTAGACACAAAATTGCTTTATGAAATTTCATGTATAATAGTTTCATTAGACAAAGGGTATTACTAATAAGACATCAATATTTACAAGAATTCCTGCATCTAAGGTATGCAAGAAAGCTCAAATATTTCACTTTAGATAACTTTATACCCTTTATAGTGGGCATCTAACAGCAAATAACTATCATTTGAGAAAATATCGCTTTTTCTTAATCTGTCACAATGATGTATAATCAACCTGTATGGAAATATGTACCACATAGGTAAAAATACTTTAAAAAATACGTGATTTCCTCTTTCTGTTATACAGAAAACATAGTAGTTGCACAGAACATTACAGATATGTGAGCTTCGGAAGCCTGAAAAATAATTTTCCTGACTAATAAAAATTCAAGTTACTAAGAAAATTAAAGGAGATCAGTGAAACCAATAGATGTTTAAAGAAATCATAATATTAATCATACTAAGGCAAGTCTAATCTTTTGGATCACTGAGATTTTACTCGGTGTTGCTGCTTGTAAGAAGATATTCAGCTCCATGAAGAAATGTGATAATTAATAATTTAGTGGCAACTTATATGCTATCACATTGGCATTTTTCTTTTCCATACTTGAAGATATTCAAGCATGATGTTTTATGACAATTGCCTTTTTCTAACACAAGAAGAAAAAATAAATAAGTTTATTTATTCCTCCTACACATATCTCACACACACACACATACACACACACACACACACACACACACACACAGAGTTACAAAATATGGCTAAAATATCAAATATACTTAAAGATATATAAAGATATTTTATTTTCAAATCTAAATTGAAATTTTTTAAATTGTTCAAGTAAAATTTTTTTGACATTGAAAAAACATGAAATGTGATCAGCTTACTAGGTGTCACTTTATTTGCAAGTTGAAAGCTATGTAATTTTGGACACTGAATCTTTATAAAATATAATATTGAGATATCTGATCTCTGATGATTTTCTTTCCAGGCCCCTGACCAGACAGTCAAGTCATTAGTCACTGCCAGAAATCCGCACATATTCCCACAGTCAGCCACTTTACCTCTATACAAAATGAATGGTTAGTGATATAATTTGACTGTGTCCCCACCCAAACCTCATCTTGAATTGTAGCTCCCACAATTCCCACATGTTGTGGGAGGGACCTGGTGGGAGGTAATTGAATCATGGAGATAGGTCTTGCTCATGATAGTGAATAAGGATCTGATAATAATAATGAATAAATAGTATCTGATGGTTTTATAGACAGGAGTTCCCCTGTGCACGCTCTTTCCTGCCACCCTGCAACATAAGACATGGCATTTTCCTTGTCTTCCACCATGATTGTGAGGCCTCCTCAGGCCTCACATTTAATTGTGAGTCTATTAAATCTCTCTCCATTTTTTTTTTATTCACCCAGTCTCAAATAAGTCTTTATTCTTTATTAGCAGCATGAGAACTAATTCAGTTAGGCATACTACTCACAATTCTGCTCAATAAGAAGCTATTTTTCTCACTGCCTTTTAAAACCACCTATGAATGTGACTGTAATGTCACAATCCATTCTTAGCTTCTGCTTTCATGCCAATATGACCTATCCATCAATTAGAAGTTAGGCTTTTTCCTTCTCTGCCAGCTACTAGTATCACCCCCTGTAGTGACAACTGGGGAAGAGGTTCTGGTGCTACTGTAGTGGGTAATCTACAAGTCTGGCTGCCTGCTCTTCAGCTTATCCATGCTTACTATTCTCTGCTCAATCTCAGATGTACAATTTCCATTTTTGGATGAACTGCTATTTCATCCTATTCAACTTTATGACTTGGAACAGCTGACATAACTCAGATCATAGGGACGGTTCTTTGATGCATACTCACTTGGTGGCCTATCATCAAATGTTTCATGTCTGCAAAAGCCCTGTAACATGCCAAGAGGTACTTCTGAAAAGATACACAAATCTCTGCTGAAGATGGGTTGGCTTTGATTCAGAATTCCAGGGAATTTTGTTGTAATTTTCTCACAGAGGTGACACAAATATATCATACTATATAGTTTGCAATTACTGACACTTCTAACACCATAGAGCTTGATGAATCACTGTGGCAGAACAGTTTGCTCCTCAGCCTAGACCTGCTGCAGAGGTCCCAACAAATCTGCAGCCTTCTTTGTCAGCCTGTATATTGACCTGGAGCAGTATTTCTAGGTCTGGGACATGTTGCTTTAAGAACACAATGAAGTCTACCAAGAGCTGTACTTTGTTTTTAATGGGTAGCAACCGACAGGCCATGAACCTTAAAAAGTTGACTAAAGTGTCAGGTCACCGAATCTTCGGAGTGTTTATTTTTCATCCTCTGGCACATATGTGTGAGACACCAAAGTTCTAATAATGTAGATTTAGCTACCTCTTGCTCATCCTATCCAATTAGGGTGATGTCGTTGTTTTAACGGATCCATGTGCAATTTGCTATCCTGTAGAATATTCAAGTAGTACAAATATCTTTATAATATATATTTTTTAAAGTGTAGAAAAATTAATGTAATACTCACACCTGTAATTCCAGCACTTTGGGAGGCCGAGGCAGGCAGATCAACTGAGGTCAGGAGTTTGAGACCAGCCTGGCTAACATGTTGAAACCACATTTCTACTTAAAATACAAAAAATTAGCCAGGTATGGTGGCGCACACCTGTAACCCAGCAACTTAGGAGACTGAAGGAGGAGAATTGCTTGAACCCAGGAGGCAGAGGTTGCAGTGAGCCAAGATCGCACCACTGCACTCCAGCCTGGGCAACAAGAGCAAAACTTTGTCTCAAAAAAAATTATTATAGTACTGATGCAAAACTGTCAATGAATATTGTAATCCATCTGAGGTAAATGGAAACTCTTCCTCATCCCCTTGGCTAACTAAAATAGCTGCATTCCACATACCTAAGGCTTTGTTAATCTACTCTAGCAACAATTTTACAGCTCTTATAGCAGTGTGATTGGAAGTACCACTTTGTTGAGTTTGCAGTGGTCTCCAGCCGTTTTCTACAATCCATCCACTTTTTATTAGGAACCAAACTAGTGTATTAAATTAATGACAAAATAAGAAACCACATCCTTCCGTATTTTAGGTTTATACAGGTAGAATATCTGCCATGTCCCCAACCCCTTCTCCCCTAGAATGTAATACTCCTTTTGCTATTCTATTTTAGAAGTCATTTTGTAAGGTTTCTGCTTGCTTTCCACAAAGGCTCTCTCAAAGACCAAGTACTCAGTGTGAAATTTATCCCAACTGTCAATTATGTCCATTCCAGGATTACACTGAGGCACTGAGGAAATGACCACTAAGAGGGTACATGGATCAAAATAGCCAACTGTGACCTGGGCTTCAGCCAGGACTTCATTTACTACCTGGCTCCCACAGACTTCCTTTCTAAAAGTGAGACCATGATGACACTTTGACTCTTTAGTTCCAAGTGCCAACTCAGACCTGGTGTTCAATAATTATCAAGATGTGTATCACTTTCCCCAGAATGCCTGTGTAAATGGCCATAGGTTCCCTGGGGTAATAGTTTGGAGAAACCATTGCCATATATATTCCTTGCAAGGTCAAAAGTTTATTCCTATTAGTAGCCTAGTGACCAGTTCAGTCAAGTAGATTTCAAGTTTAAAAATTAGCTTAGGATTGGGACTTGAGAAAAAAAATTCACAAAATTTTTAGAGGACCCTTTTAGTATCTCGTTCCTCCCATTGCTGCCTTTTACTGACTGTAGATGTTAAATAATACTCTCCTTGGCTGCCATCTGTTTTGCTCCTCAGAACACCATATTCTGTGAATCATTTCCATAGTTCCTGGTGGAGCAGAGCTTTTGTTCACCCCTCAAGCACTGCTTTAAGTAAATGTAGTTTCATGGCCTATTTTCTGGTTAAGTGATGCCATCTGGCTTCTATTATTTCAGAGCCCAATTATCCCAATGGACACTAAGGAACTCAGTTCTATTAGCGGTTACCTCTCCAACTCTTAGTCTCTGTCTGCAGAAGAAATAAAATTCACAGTGATGTTAGTGCACCTTTTAACAGCTCATTTCTCATATATCCTCTGGGGCCTCATGCCCAGCTGATCTTCATATAATCGATCCATTACAAAATGTCCACCTTGCACAGCCATGTAATTCCTGGCTCCACTAAGCCAGGGAAACTCAATCATTTTCATATCACTCAGCACTAGCCATTGCTTTTTGTAGGCTTCTGAAAGCTACCCTAACAGTGAATATACTCCACCACCCAGTGTTTTGCCAGAGTTTATATTCTGTGTCCCAAGAAAGTGTCCCAAGTTAATGAATTATTTCTTATCCTTCTTATATTTGATTATATTTATATAATTCCAATCTCGGGAGTAGTTTCCGGACTCTTGTACATGGGAGCTCTTCGTGTATAAAATAGCTCATCCATCTGCCTTTCTGAGAGAAAAACCTTTTTCAACATCTTTAGCATAGATGTTAGCTGTGAGGGTTCAGTAGAGTAATGCAGGGACAGCATCCTTGAGATAAAATAGAAATATTTTCAACTCATATTTCAGGGTCTCAAATTCCTTCTAAGGCCCTACCTCAGCATTACAGATCTTCTTTAAAGGCTGAACATTTAATGGTCTCCAAAGCTGTGCAAACCAGTTAGCTGCTCTGTTTTGTTTGTCCTTCCATTGCAAGAAATGACATTTTCTTTTTAGAATTAATAAGTGAGGATTCCCTTTTCCTTGTTTTTTTTGAACAGCTTCAGTATTACTGGTACTAGTTCTTGTCCAGTATTACTTGTACAAAATCAATGTACAAAAATCAGTTGTATTTCTATACACCAGTAATGACCAAGCTGAGAAACAAATCAAGAACTAAATATCACTTCCAATAACTACTCAAAAAAGTGCCTAGGAGGCCGGGTGTGGTGGCTCACACCTGTAATCCCAGCACTTTGGGAGGCTGTGGTGGGCGAATCACAAGGTCAGGAGTTTGAGACCAGCCTGGCCAATATGGTGAAACCCCATCTCTACTAAAAATACAAAAAATTAGCCAGGCGTGGTGGCACATGCCTGTAGTCCCAGCTACTAGGGAAGCTGAAATAGAAGAATCACTTGAACTTGGGGGGCAGAGATTGCAGTGAGCCGAGATTGTGCCACTGCACTCCAGCCTGGGTGATAGACTGAGACTCCATCTCAAAAAAGAAAAAAAAATAATAAAAAAACAGAAGTGCCTAGGAATACATTTAACCAAGATGATGAAAGATCTCTACAAGAAAAATACTGATAAAACCAAAGTATAGATGATACCAAAAAAGATGGAAGAATATCATGCTCATGGATTAGAAGAATCAATATTATTAAAACAACATGGCTGCCCAAAATAATCTAGAATTTCAATGCAATTCCTATCAAAAAGTCAACTTCATTTTAGACAGAATTAGAAAAAATCCTAAAATTCATATGGAATCAAAAAAGAGCCCAAGTAGCCAAAGCAATCCTAAGCAAAAAGAAAAAACCTAAAGGCATCATATTACCTGACTTCAAATTATGCTACAAGGATATAGTAACCAAAATATTATGGTACTGGTATAAAAATAGACAGCTAGATCAATGGAATAAATTAGAGAACCTAGAAATAAAGCCACATATCTACAACCAACTGGTTGTAGATCAAGTAGACAAAAGCATACGCTGAAGAAAGACACCCTATTCCATAAACGGTACTAGGGAAACAGGGTAGCCATATACAGAATTAAACTGGACCCTTTTGTCTCATCATATACAAAAATTGACTCAAGAAGGATTAAAGACTTAAATGTGATAGTTGAAGCTATGACAATTCTAGAAGGAAACCTAGGAAAAAGTCTTTTTGAACATTGGCCTTGGAAAAGAATTTATGACTAAGACCTCAAAGTCGAATGCAACAACAACAAAAAATAGACAAGTGGATTTTAATTAAATTAAAATGCTTTCACACAGCAAAAGATCAAGAAGCAAACAGGTAACCTATAGAATTAGAGAAAATATTTTCAAACTATGCATCCTACAAAATGGATGCATTTATGTAGACTAATATCTAGAGTCCATGAAATATTCAAACAACTCGACAGAAAAAAATACATGCCAACAAAAAGTAGGCAAAGGACATGAGCAGACATTTTACAAAGGAAGACATGCAAATGTCCAAGAAACCTGAATGTTCAGCATCCCTAATCATCAGATAAATGCAAATTAAACCCACAATGAGATACCATATTACACTAAACAGAATGACTATTACTAAAAAGTCAAAAAAATAAAAACAAAAACAGAAGTTTGTGAAAATGTAGAGAAAAGAGAACATGTATACACTGTTGGTGGGAATGTAAATTAGTATAGTCTTTAAGGAAAACAGTATGGAAGTTCTCAAAGAATTGAAAAATAGAGCTATCATTTGATCTAGCCACCCCACTACTGGGTATCTACTCAAAGAAAAATAAATCATTATTTTACAAAGACAGCTGTACTCATATGTTTAAAGCAGCCCTCTTCAAAATAGCAAAGATAAAGATACGGAATCAGCCTGTGTCCCTGAACAGATGACTGGATAAAGAAAATGTGATGTATATAAAATACTAGTCAGCCATAATAAAGAATGAAATCATGTCTTTTGAAGCAAAGAGGATGAAACTGGAGGTAATTATCTTAAGCGAACTAACCAGAAACAGAAAAGCAAATACCACATGTTCTCTTTTATAAGTGGGAGCTACATAATGTGTATACATGAATTTAGAGAGTGAAATAATAGATATTGGCGATTTGGAAAAATGGAAGGGTGGGAAGAGGGTGGGAGGAGGATGACCATTGAGAAATTACCTAACAAATACAATGTACTCTGTTTGTTTGTTTGTTTGTTTTGAGATAGAGTCTTGCTCTGTTGCCCGGGATGAAGTACAATGGTACAATCTTGACTTACTGCAATTTATGCCTCCAGGGTTCAAGCAATTCACCTGCTGAAGCCTCCCAAGTAGCTTGGACTATGGGCGCATGCCACCACACCTGGCTAATTTTTTTTTTCTTTTTTTTTTTTTTTTTTTTTTTGTATTTTTAGTAGAGACAGGTTTTCACCGTGTTATCCAGGATGGTCTTGATCTCCTGAGCTCATGATCCGCCCGCCTCGGCCTCCCAGAGTGCTGAGATTACAGGCGTGAACCATCGTGCCCAGCCCACTGTCCTCTATTTGTGTGACAGTTACATGGAAAGCCCAGACTTCACTACCACGTAATATAATACATGTAACAAAACTTGTACTGCTAAATCTTCATGTTTGCATGTTTCTTTTTAAGCAACCAAAAAGCCACTCTGACTCTTATCTCTAGCCTTTACATGCTAGTCCTCATCTTCTCATTATCTCTCTCTGTTTGACAGAAATCAGCCAACTTGACAAAAATCAGCCAAATTTGCTGTTTTTGTAGGCTTTGTTCCTCTATATCTTTCAAATGCTTGATGGTGTTTTTTGTTGTTTTGTTTCTTTATTTGTTTTTGTTGTTGTTGTTGTTGTTGTTTACCTTCAAGAGATTTCCAACCACTGGGACAGTTTGGAAAGTTACTGGTGAAATATTTGGTAAGTGTGCTACCAGCTTTTTCCAGGTTCTACACGTACATCAAATACTATTCAAATGACCTCCATTTTGCCCACCAGCTAGTCTCTCTTATACATTTCTTACGTTAATCCCACTACATCAGAACAAGAAGATCTTACATTCCAGTTTGCCTGAGACAATCCTGATTTAACCTGTGGTCGTGGCCTTGTTGTTAACACTGCCCTCTTTCCTTCTAAAGATTGTCTGTATTGCGTGATAAATGATATTATCATCCTAATTAGAATACACTTCCACTTCTCACATTTTACCCATAGCATAGATTTATATTATTGACCTTGGTGGTAATGTTGTATTTTATAGAACATCCTATGCCAGAGATACAGCTTATATATATTTTATCACATTTAATTCAATAAATTATTATCTCCCACTTCTAAAAGGAGGAAATTGAGTATGAGAGGATTTCAATTATGTTCTAGATATTACCTTGCTGGTAAAGGGGAAGAAACACAATGTAAAATCAAATCAGTCTGATTCCATATGTTCTATATTATGACCCTTTGTATTCCTTTGTTGCCACATTCTTATAATAACTAACTGAAAATAGTTTCATTTCTACCACCAGTTTTTCTGGGAATTAGTTTCTCCTACACAAATGAGGAGGTTGGCTATATAATTTCCAGTGTTTTCTTTAAATCTATAATTCTATTTAAATTAAGTAGCTGGCTTTATTATTAATGTTATCAAACTGCTTTTGAATTTTGTCAAACAGGGTAGAAACATAACTGATTTAAAAATATATTTGGTCATAGATTCTTTAAAAAGCAGCTGGCAGAAAATTTCTTGTGAAATTCAACTACTTTTTAAAAAATCAGAACGTTTCTTTAAGGACAACACCTTATAGATAACATAATATTGTTCATTGATACCCAGTATTGAAACATATCCATTCATTTTCTTTAATTTTATTTTCACATAGTTTCAACAATCAAAAGGATTTGCAAAACCTAGTAAGAGAAATAGCACTCACATGCCTTCATCCCATTCTCTTAGCTGTTTTGTTAGACACTTTTCTTCACATCCTTAAAATATATGCTTACATTCTACTTCTCGATTTTTTTAAGACAATGTCTATTGGCTTCCTACCATGAAAACTGAAGACTAAGTTTTCTTTTGTTTCCTATGTTTTAAACCATATTTTCTCATATTTCACACTTCTCATCACTTTCTCAAAATATGTTTATAATTTTATTGTTTAATTGGCATTCAGGTTTTTATTTTGACTATGTAGAGGGGTAAAGGCTAGTCACAGTTTAGTCTTGGTTTCTATCTACATAGAATGTAACTTCTGGCAGAACTTTAATCTGTCTTTGTTTCTTTCTTTCTTTCCTTCTCTCTTCTTTCTTTCTTTCTTTCTTTCTTCTTTCTTTCTTTTTTTATTTTTCTGCTCTTATTGCCCAGGCTGGAGTGCAATGCACAATCCTGGTTCACTGCAACCTCCATCTTCTGGGTTCAAGTGATTCTCCTGCCTCAGGCTCCCAAGTAGCTAAGATTACAGATGTGTGCCACCACATCCAGCTAATCTTGTATTTTTAGTAGAGACAGTTTCATCATGTTGGTCAGGCTGGTCTGGGACTCCTGACCTCAGCCTTGGCCTCCCAAAGTGATTGGATTACAGACGTGAGCCACTGCACCTGGTCAGAACTTAATTTGCAAACCAATTTTCTTCTTTTATTTACTTAACGGGGAACATACCATTTACTTAAATGGGAACATACCATTAATTTACTCCAAAATTCCTGCTGTTAGAATCAACCTCCTCTTAGCACATTCAAGCACATCAAATGTTTTACTGATTTAATATCTCAGAGACATATTTCCTTGTTGAGCACTAAAAGTCTCCAGCCTGGGCTGATTGCTCTTGAGGCTTGTGACTAAGTTTTCCTAATGTGAGGACCTTTCCGCTTTCACACGGGAGGTTCCCTTCTCCTTGTACATTGGATCTTCCTTCTAGGCCATATAAGTATCTCTTCTTTTTTCTTAGTTTAATTCATTTTAGTGGTATATTAGTCAGGGTTCTGCAGAGAAATAATATGTAAGATATAAAGAGATTTATTATAAGTAATTGATTCATATGGTTATGGAAGCTGAGAAGTCCCATGATCTACCACATAGAAACTGATGACCCAGAAAGGCCAGTCATGTAAGTCAGTCTAGGTGTAAAGGCCTGAGAATCAAGGAAGCAAAATGATGTGTATCTTGGTCCCAGGGCAAGAGAATAATTACATGCCAGCTAAAGTAGTCATACGGAAAAAGGGGTAAATCCTTCTTTCTTTCATGTTTTACTCTATGCACTCAATGGATTGAATGATACCTGCTGACATTGAATGAAGGCCATCTGCATTATGGAGTCTAATGATCCAAATGCTAATTTGATCTGAAAACATCCTTACAGACTTTCTCAGAAATAATGTTCAGCCATATATCTGGGCATCCCTCATTCAGTTAAGTTGATGCAAAACTTAAACATCACTGGTGGAGTACATCCACTAGCAACTTACTGAGAAAAGAGAAATGGAGATAATATTTGAGACTATGCATGTGTGAATAAAATGTTTTCCTGCCTTCATATTTTATTTTTGGGTGACAAAATATGAATTTCATTTTGAGAACAAGTCCTTTTGTTTTGTTTTTGTTTTTGTTTAAACTGGTTGCCTGTACCACTACACTGAAATCTCTGATGCAATTGTGAGTCCCAATCCTATTCATGTGACCTATATCAATATCTTTTCCCTCTTTCAAAACCTTTAGAATCCTTTCTTTGTCAAACTTCAGTTTTCTAGAATTTCAATATGATATGTTTTAGTACAAGGGTGTCAGATACCAGGTAGTTTCTTTTCACCTGGGAAACATGCTCTACTGTTCTGGAAATATCGCTTGAATGATTTCTTTGATATTTTATACCTCTCTTTTTTCTATTTTTCATTTTTGGGAATATTTTTAGCTGATGGAATATTGATCCTCTAACTTTCTTTATCTCTTTCACTGTTTTTCATCAATTCATTTTTCAACTTTTCAAGATACTTTCTAGATTTTACTTTCTAATATTTCAAATGCATATTTTCTAAAATTTCTGAACACCTATATATAATTAACAATTCTTAGTACATTAATAATAAATTACTTGTACATTAATAATAAATTACTTGAATTTTTAATTACTAGAGTATCTTTTTTCTCCAGTTTCCTTTTTTACGTTTTTCTGTTGTTTATTTTGGTCTCCATCTTTCTTATTAAGGCTTTCCTCAAACTAACAATCACTACTTTTTCATTAATTTACATGTTTACGACACTTACAAGAAGACAGGAGATTCTCTGGGCTGGGTACAACTTATGCATCTATGGACTGATCAAAGCCTCAAGGAAGATTCTTCTGTCATCTGTTATGAGGATTAAATTTGTCTCAAATAAGGGCTAAGAGAATCACAAGTCTAGTATAAAAACTTTCATATAATTCTCTCTCTTTTTATTTTTTTGAGATGAAGTCTTGTTCTATGGCCCAGGCTGCAGTACAATGGTGTGATCTCGTCTCACTACGACCTCCAGCTCCAAGGTTCAGGCAATTTTCCTGCCTCAGCCTCCTGAGTAGCTGGGACTACAGGCATCTGCCACCATGGCCGGCTAATTTTTGTTTGTTGTTGGAGTTGCTGTTGTTGTTTTGTTTTGTTGTGTTTTTCTTTTAGATGGAGTCTCACCCTGTCACCCAGGCTGGAGTGCAGTGGCGTAATCTCGGCTCACTGCAACCTCCACCTCCCAGGTTCAAGTAATTCTCCTGCCTCAGCCTCCTGAGTAGCTGGGATTATAGGTGCATGCCACCACACCTGGCTAATTTTTCATATCTTTAGTAGTAACAAGGTTTCACCATGTTGGCCAGGCTGGTCTCGAACCCCTGACCTCATGATCCGCCTGCCTCTTGGGCTCCCAAAGTGCTGAGATTGCAGGCATGAGCCACCACGCCTGGCCCTATATTTTTAGTAGAGACGGGGTTTCACCATGTTGGTTAAGCTGGTCTCAAACTCCTGACCTCAAGTGATCCTCCTGCCTCAGTCTCCCAAAGTGCTGGGATTACAGGCATGAACTGCCACACCCGGGCTCTCTTTTTATTGTTTTGCGGTCACTGTCACCAATCTCACTGTGTAGTTTTATTAACCATTTAAGTATCTCGTAAGACACTTAACTGTTTAAGCCTCTGGTAAGATTGGGACACAACTGGGATTGAAAAGTGAACATATATTCAGTATTTAACAATTCAAAAGAAGCCACTACCCACTCTTCACAATGTTTTCACGGAGCCAATACAGTACGTGCCATTAGCCCAGCACACCAAGTGTACCAAAATAAAAAGATGCAACAAGAAAAATATCTACCTTAGAAAGAACAACACTTTCACTTTCTCCCCTTTATCCCCCTAAAACAGCATCTTACCATATGGGTTTACTATACAGCTCTACCTTAGCTTCTAGAGTATTTGTCAGAAGGGAAAGAATAAAATGACACTAGGCAGCACAGTTTGGGGTATTTAGGAAGGTGAGGGGATGAAAGTCAGGTCTCAGATCCAATTAGTCAGCTTCAGTCTCATCAGCAGGACCTCTGTATTCTTTGTTCTTCTGCCCTTGGTCAATGTGCTTATCCTTCTCTGGCAAACGCTCCAGTTTGACAGCCATTTGTGCCTCTCCGTTGGCTTTGTTAGCTTCCATTAGGTGGGTCAGGTTCTCTTTGCCATTTTACTGAAGTTATTATTCTCTTCTATTTCTTTCTAAATCACTTCTTTCTCCATCCTCAGCAAGCTGCTTCAAGACCTCAGCTTAGTAGGACTTGTGTCTTTCTTCTACAGCTTCTCATATCTTCTGAGTTTCCCCCAGGGAAATTATCCTCCTTCTGTGGAGGGGAAAAGGGGAATTATGGAATTGATTCTTTTGACTGAGGGCTGAGAATCAACTCAAACGGCTGGCCTGAGGCACTCTTCTCCAGTTCTTTCACCTGGATATCAAAAGAAAATAGACAAGAGACTGGCAAGGTGTTTTCCAGGATCCACTGGGGTAATGAAAGGCCGCGAGACCCCTGTTCTTATTGTACCTCTGCTGGTGGTACAGGTCCTGGGAACAGGCTGAGTAGCTGAGAACCACCTCCTCCTGTTTTCCCTGACCCCAGCCTTTGCAACACAATGTGTCCACACTGCACCCCCACAAAGAGCATGGCCCCTGTCATCTGTCACCCACGAGGGTGATCACAGGGATCTAATTCTTTCTTTTAAATGGCAAATGTCCTTTTAAATGAGACAGAAAGGTAATTTTTCTTGTTTTCTTTTTTTCAGAATTTAGATGATGTTCAAATCCTGAGGTGTTTCTGAAGGTAAATAGTAATATCTCTTAGATAAGTGTACTCAACATACTAATAAAACTATAAGAAAATACCCTAGAATTTGTAGATAAAGATATAAAGGCATATGATGCAGGGTATACAATCATGTAGTTCATATAGAACATACCAAGTCATATTTGACAGTGTTCAACAGGGATCAGGTTGAGCTCAAAACAATTATGGTTCTTCCAAGAATATTCTACCCATCATTCTGTTCTGTAGAAAAAAAAGGCCATTCTATGTCTTCAGTCTGATTCTGGAAAAGAAATATACAGTTCTTTTACAATATATTAATTTATGTATGAACTCTATTGTATATGAGACACCATTGTTAATAATAACGTAGAAAGGCTTCACTAAAAATTGGACAATCAATTCTTGGCTTATTTTGTAGTAAGGATATAATACGGAGACATCTCTCCATAAGCTTTTCTCTTTATTCTGCAGAATTAAGACCAAAGATGAATCCTCACATGACTAGATTCCCATCAATATGATCATTTTTTAATTGTCAGGGAATATTGCATTTTTAGGTTTGATTCTCTCATCTCTTTATAGAAAATTCACAGGTTCTATCGTATGGATGGTGGGTGATAGAAAGAAAATTAATTTTTAAAGGTTTTTCAATATGAGGATGAGTAATTTGTAACATATATAAATGTTTATAAAGTGTTCTCCTTTGAGCCAGTTGTGGAATATGGCAATGACTACTTCTATGTAGGTATCAAATGCCATAAAATTAAATTTCATAAAAAACAGCAAGCCAAAAGTAGTCTGATATCTAAATCACAAGGAAATTGTATACAATGGAGTGGTTGGAGCAATCTGTGTACTAGGAACATTTGCTTCATCAATCAGATGTGAATATGCTATTCTAATACATGTTTTCTGATTCTAATAGCTTTAATGGTGTATTACTGAGACATAAAAGTTTATACTTTTACCATAATACAGACAGTGGGATTTCAGAAAGCTTTCATATGTATAACAGCCTATTATGACTACTACATTTGGCAAAGAAAATCTCTTTCTCTAATTTTTTCCTACTGAGAAAACAGGCACTTGGCTTTCATTATGTTCAGTTATTCAGAGGAGAACTTATTATTCATCAAAAGACATATTCCTTAGTCTTTCTTTAAACTGGGCAGAGAGATTTTATTACATATAGAAAATAACCCAGCCTGGGCCAGGTGCGGTGGCTCATGCCTGTAATCCTAGCACTTTGGGAGGCTGAGGCAGTGGATCACCTGAGGTCAGGAGTTTGAGACCAGCCTGGCTAACATGGTGAAACCCTGTCTCTACTAAAAATATAAAAATTAGCCAGTAGTGGTAGTATGTGCCTGTTATTCCCAGATACTCTGGGGGCAGGGAGGGGAGCAGAATCCCTTGAGTCTGGGAGGCGGAGGTTGTAGTAGTGAGCCACTGCATTCCAGCCTGGGTGATGGGAGTGAAACCCTATCTCAAAAAAAAAAGAAAGAAAGAAAGAAAAGGAAAGAACCCAGCTTGTTTTCTCTGATCAGCTAATATTTCTCAGCAAGGGGAATATTCAAATAGTAGGTGGAAAAGGAGAACACTTTAACCTCAATCCCCAGGTAACCCTGGTTAAACTGAGACTCTCTATTTGAAAACTTTGGACGGATTTCTACAACTGCATTTTTAGCTAGCCATCTTTGATACATTTTACCTATTAATATGAGAAATTAAACTATGTTTATACTATACATGTCTCATATTAATGTACATACTATTTTAAAATCCACCTTTGTAGTTCAGAAAGAAGTCTATTGAAACTCATAACTATGTGTAAAATACCAACATTATCAACAACAAAACATGAAAAGAAAATGATACTCAAAACAGTCATTACCCACAAATCTTTTCAGCTGTGTACCTGAAAAAAGTAAGTTAAAATGCACCTATTTTGATTCATATTGCAGTGGTTCAGGCAATACTACTTAACTAAACTGCAATATTTTATACTGGGTTTATTAATGCTGATTTTGATACTTTCAGACAGGCTGTAAAAATATTGTGCACATTAGCAAAAACCTTTCCTGTTAGAGGAGTAGAATGACAAGGTATATGTAACCAAATAAATAAAAGACTGCATAAATAAGCCAATGCCGTCTACTGTCATATAAATTGTCTAGAAGACTTAAGCTTAGAGTTTTGTCCAATTTCTATGATTCTTTGCATCATATTTTTGCTACTGATTTTTTTTTAATTTATAGGCAGCTATTTTGTCAATGGAAACAGCAGTTGGAATAGGTTATTTCTGTTTACTTTGATACTTAAAGGCTATCAGAAGAAGGGATATTTTCCTTTAATTACCTTCTCCTCTTCTTTTTTATATATAATATATTTCCAGAAGAAAATGAAAGGATTCTATTTATTTATCTTATGTGAAAGTATATACTGGAATCTATAAAAGACTTCATTGAGAAATATTCTAATTATTCTCATCAATTTTACCTAGACAAAACTGTACCTGTTAAAAATCAGTTCAATTTAATTACTTTTTCAACACTTCACCATTATCATCATCAAAAAGCATGTATTAAAAATATATTTCCACTTAACCTAGCTGTGGTTGCTATACATAAAATTTGATTGGATATAATTACCAGCTATGATTAGATTGTACAGAAAATCAGAAGTTTTGCAGTGCAGTTTTCCAATGGCTTAGCAATATAGGCAGATAATTTAGACCAAATTACTCATCCTCTCATCCTCACATATTTCAGGCAAATTTAAATAATAACAATTATTATTATTATTTTCAGAGATAGGTCCCACTCTGTCACCCAGACTGGAATGTAATACAATGATCCTAGGTCACAGTAACCTTGAACTCCTGGGCCCAAGTAATCCTTCCTCCTCAGCCTCCCATGTAGACAGAAACACAAGCACTCACCACCAGGCCAAAGCAATGTTTTAGTTCTTAGCAGAGACAGGATCTCACTATGGTGCCCAAGCTGGTCTCAAACTCCTGGGCTCAAGCAATTCTCCTGCCTCAGTGCTCCAAAACACTGGGATTACAGATATAAGCGATTGCACATGGCCATTCTTTTTAAATCTTAAAATCTGATATAGTTTGGATATTTGTCACCATCCAAATCTCATGTTGAAATGTAATCCCTAGTGTTGGAGATGAGGCCTGGTGGGATGTATCTGGATCATGGGGGCAGATCACTCATGAATGGCTTGAGTCATACCCTTGGTGGTAAGTGAGCTTTTGGTCTGAGTTCACATGAGATTTGGTCATTTAAAAATGTGTTCCCCACTGCCCACCAGCTCTCATTTGATCCTGTTTTTGTCATGTGAACTGTCTACTCCTGCTTTGCCTTCTGTTGTGAGTAAAATCTTCCTGAGGCCTCCCCAGAAACAGATGCCAGTACTATGCTTCTGGTACAGCCTATAGAACCATAAGCCACTTAAAGATCTTTTCTTATAAATTATCCAGTCTTAGATATTTCCTCATAGCAGCACAAGAATGCCTAATAGAAGGTGGGTACCAGGTGTTGGGTATTGTTATAATTATACCCAAAAATGTGGAAACAACATTTTTATTTATAAATGTGGAAAAAACAATATTACCCTTTGAAACTGGCTAATACACAGAGGTTGGAAGAATTTGGAGGGCTCAGAGGAAGACAGGAAGATGATAGAAAGTTTCAAACTTCATAGAGGCTGGTTGAATGGTTGTGACCAAAATGCTGATAGTGCTACAGATAGTGAAGTCAAGGCCACCAAAATCTCAAATGAGTATGAGGCATTTATAAGGAGCTGGAGCAAAGGTCACACATGTTATTCCTTGTCAAAGAGTTTGGCTGTATTCTGTCCATGCCCTAGGCATCTGTGGAAGTTTAAACTGAAAAGTGACAGCCTAAGGAATCTGGCAGAGGAAATCTGTAACTAGCAAAGTGTTCAAGACGTGATCTGGCTGCTTCTAACAACCTATGCTCAGTTCAGGAGCAAAGAAATGACTTAAAGTTAGAATTTATGGCCAGGCGCAGTGGCTCACGCCTGTCATCCCAACACTTTGGGAGACGAAGGCAGGCAGATCATGAGGTCAAGAAATTGAGACCATCCTGGCCAACATGGTGAAACCCTGTCTCTAATAAAAATACAAAAATTAGCTGGGCATGGTGGCATGCGCCTGTAGTCCCAGCTACTCAGGAGGCTGAGACAGGAGAATTGCTTGAACCGGGGAGACAGAGGTTGCAGTGAGCCGAGATCGCGCCATTGCACTCCAGCCTGGTGACAGAGCAAGACCTTGTCTCAAAAATAAATAAATTACCTAAAAAAATTAAAGTTGGAATTTATAATTTAAATAAGAAGTAGAGCATAAAAGTTGGGAAAATCTGCATCCCAGCTATGTGACAGAAAAAGGAAAAGCTTTTTCAGGAGATGAAAATAAGTAGGCTGTTGAACAAGCCCTTGCTAGATATATTTTTGTAACTAAAAGGGAACCAAGTGCTAACATCCAAGACAATGGGAAAAAATCTCAAAGGCATTTCAGAGATCTAAGAGGCAGCCCTCCCTACCACAATCTCTGGGGCTTAGGAGGATAGAATGGTTTTGTAAGCCAGGCCCAGTGCCTCACTACGCTGTGCAGCCGTGAGACACTGCTCCCTGCATCCCTACCATTCCAGCTCCAGCCATGGCTCAAAGGGCCCCAGGTACAGAACAGGCTGCCACTTCAGAGAGCATAAGCCATCAGCTTTGACAGTTTCCAAACTGTGTTAAGCCTAAAGGCAAATAGAATGCAAGGCTGAGGGCTTGGCAAGCTCCATCTATATTTCAGAGGATCTGTGAAAAAGCCTGGGGGCCCAGGCAGAAGCCTGTCATGGGGTGGAACCCTCAAAGAGAACTTCTTGTAGGTCATTGTGGAGAGAAAGTATGGGGTTGGAGACCTCACACAGAATGCTCACTGGCAAACTGACTAGTGGAGCTGTGGGGAGGGGGCCACCATCCTGCAGACCCAAGAATGGTAGATCCACTAGCAGCTTGCACCCTAAGCCTGGAAAATCTGCAGGCATTCAATAATCTTGGAGAAGACATGGGAGCTTTCCCCTGCAAAAACACAGAGGAAGAGCTGTCCAAGGCATTAGGATTCTACCACTCACATCAGTGTATCCTGGATGTTGAACATGTAGTCAAAGGAGATTGCTTTGGAATGTTAAGATTTAATGACTACCCTACTGGGTTTCAAACTTGCATGGGGACTGTAATTCCTTTTTTTTTTTGGATGATTTCTCCTTTTTGGAATGGGAATGCTTATCCAATGCATATACCTCCATTGTATATTGGAAGTAACAAACCTTTTTTTTATTATTTTACAGGCTCATAAGTGGAAGGGACTTGCCTTGTCTCTGAGGAGACTTTGAATTTTAGACTTTTGAGTCAATGCTGGAATAAGTTAAGATTTTGGAGAATTATTGAGAAGGCATGATTGTATTTTTTCAGTGTGAGAAGAACATGAGATCTGGTGGGGCAAGAGTGGAATTATATAGTTTGGATATTTGTTCTCACCCAAATCTCATGTCAAAATATAATCCCCATTGTTGGAGGTGGGGCCTGGTGAGAGGTGTTTAGATTGTGTAGTGAATCCCTCATAAATGGCTTGAGCCATCCCCTTGGTGATAAGTGAGCTCTCACTCTGAACTTACATAAGATCTGGTCATTTAAAAGTGTGTGGCATCTCCTCCCCACTCTCTCTCTTGCTCCTGTTTTTGCCATGTGAAGTGTGTGCTCCTGCTTTGCTTTGTGCCTTCAGTGAAAGTTCCCTGAGGCCTCCCCAGAAAGAGATGTTGGCACCGTGCTTCCTGTGCAGCCTGCAGAACTGTGAGCCAATTAAACTTCTTTTCTTATAAATTACCTGGTCTCCAATATTTCTTTATAGCAACACAAGAATGGCCCAATGCAATATCTTACTTCACATTTAAGGAAAATAATTCAGCCTTTAGTCTATAAATAATTTGAGTTTCATACATAGAAATGTTCTTATCAAAACAAGACTAAAGTTAAAGTATGACGTTGTGGGATGGAGAGTTTTTCAATTGAGATTTGATGTCCTTCATTTTGAGATGTCTTTGTAAATCCTCAGCCACGAAGTTCACTTGTAGAATTTCGTATCAGTGATTGTTAAAATTAAATACTGGTAAAAGAAATTCTTTTCCCTGAAGACTAATGAGCTCATGAAAAATAATATGGAATGAGAAATACAAATAAAGCTCAAGGTGGGGAAAGATTTTTAAATAAACATGAGCTTCTAGAGAGGTTGCAATCTGATACAAACGCTGTGAACCCCCAGAGGGAAAGAGCAATGTGGAATTACCATTAGGTTTCTGAGAATGTGGAAACTTTATTTTATGTGCCAGGGTATGTGAAGCAAAGCCCAGTTCCCAAATGTGAAACTGTCTGGCAGGCAGAGTTTTATTTTTAAAAATGTTACAACGCTTGGTTAAAACTTCAGCCATTCCGAGATACTAGATGGATTTTTTTTTTAATTCCATAGTAAAAGCATAGATTTGTATGCATTCAAAGTTTGATAGTATCCAGAAATTTAAAGAAAAACAAATGAATAACTAGATAAGTCAGGAAAACACGTTTGCTTTTGACACACATGCACAAACAATAAAAACCATTAGCGTTTAAATTTAAGAACATTGCAGTGCTCTTACTGACTAAGGAATGGAATGGCATTCTCAGAATGAGAAAGGGGTAAAAGAGGGGACAAATGCCTCAACAAAACAATAAATTATCAGTGAACAATTGTGGCTGGAAATGTATCATCTCTTTGAATGAGTGTGCTAAGCTTCTTTTTTCTTTCATAACAATCTGGTTTTTCTATTTAAAAAAAATGGAAGTACTTTCAAATGAACTGAAATATTACTCTCACGGAAACATAATCTTTAGATTTTTCCATCATCTACCAAAAATGAATGTGGAACAGTGTTTTAAGATAATATCCTGCCCTATGATCATTTTTTTTAATGTTTTTAAAAACTACATTAATTGCAATGATACTTTTGGTAATTTTTAAGTCATTCTTGTTTTCCCACAGTGTATTCAATTTTTATTCACCATTTCTATTTTTTCTACATTAATATTTTAAATTTTAAATATATTAGTTACTAGCAATATAACTAATAGTTCTTAAAATAATCATCAGTATGGAAAGTTTAGATCTATGCTATTAAATAACAGAAGATTGCATTGAGAAAGAAGAAAACAAGAGGCATATAACTTTAGAAATGACTGATCTTGAATCTATCTTTATATTTATGATTTTATTTTAATGTCTGTATTTGGTCTTCAGAATTCAAAGAATCACAGCTAATAAAGTTGGCATAATCAAGAATTTATGCAATTCATAGCATCATACTCTCAGAAGTCACACATCACATCATCAAGAAACAGAAAGTTGCATTTTCTCCAAGATACGGAAACTCTATGAAACAAACAGAAAAATCTTCCCTAGCTGCTATATGTGGTTACCAAGAGACTGGAAATTCTATTTCATCTTTGGAGTTTTACCTGGGATCCATTTTATTCATAGCTTCAATTCTCTCAAATGTTGATAATACTTTTAATTTTTTGTTTGCATGAACTTTTTTGGTGTATTTTAGTGTTTTTTCTTTATGTCCCCATTTACTTCCAGCTCTGAATTTTCTTTCTTTATTTTTTCATTAAGTTATCATTTGGAAAGTTGAGCAGTTGAGCTTCATTTTAGAATCAGCCCTCTACTCTGTTGACTTTATGCTTGTAATTCACACTCTCTGAATTTAATACTTTTTTTTTTTTAAGACAGTCTCACTGTCCCCCAAGCTGGAGTGCAGGGCACAATCTTTGCTCACTGCAACCTCCACCTCTCCAGTTTGAGCAATTCATGTGCCTCAGCCCCCCAAGTAGCTGGGATTACAGGCATGTGTCACTGTACCCGGCTAATTTCGGTATTTTTAGTAAAGACAGGGTTTTGTCACATCTTAAACTTTTGACCTCAAGTGATCCACCCGCCTAGGACTCCCAAAGTGGGATATAATACTTTTTTATCAACTAGCATTTGAACATATTCCTGACCCATGACCACTACCCTAGTAACATTGCTATACCTACCAGTGTTCTCCAGGTCCTGCCTTTAGACTTTCTTTGGGCCATCCTTGTTCTGACATTCAAAAACGAGACTTTCAAGTTTCATTCCCATGACATCATTAGCTAATCTCTTATCTACGGATTAAACTGGCAATGAAGATTTTCAGAACTACTTCTGCAACATTCTTAAGAAATATGCAGCCTGAAAGATAATAACATTATTTTTAAAATACTTTTCCTCTATGGTTGACCAAGACAACTACATTTAGAAGCTGTATGTGAATGTAAATATTCGAATTTTGATATTTGGGAATTCTACTTAGAGTTTACGCAAAATTAATCAGAAATTTTAAGAGCCTCAGCAAATAATATACTGTAATTGAGCCTTATATTACAGGCCTTGAAGCTTGTGAGTAAGCAGGCCATGTTAATCTTTGTCTCCAAATTGTGATGTTCTAAATGTTCCACTTCAGAGTCTTGGGAAGTCTAATACATTACAATAAACTTTTTCCGAAATATTTTAAGTAGCCAGGATGCAATTACATTGTCCACATAGCTGGCCTGTTTATGGATCATGTTTGCAGGTCCTCCATCAGGATTACACAGTTCAGGCCTGACCAGTCCTCCAAGATGCTGCCTTTCAACAGCATTTCTACTCTTTAACTGTTCATGTCACCATTGTAGTTGCTGTTGCTGTTGGAATTCCATCTCATCACTCTTCCAATCTAAGAGGAAAGTGTCATTATCTGTGATGGGAGATGGGAAAAGATCTCATTTAAAAGCAGTTCAAACTTCAGAAATTTATAGTGAGTGCTACAGGTTTTGCCCTGTCTACTACGGTGAGCTAAGGTAATATTCATAGACTGGGTTTCAACAAACTCTCTCTCAGGGATAAAATCTGTCATAGAGATTTTATCATAATTACCATCTATCTGGTCATCATTATCAGAGATCTCACTGCCATTATTACAGCTACCAATTCAGATAAAATAGGACATCCTCTAAAATTACAATTGAGGATAATAACGTATGCCAGGAGTGTACAACATGGAGCCCATGCCAGTTTCTGCCTGTCCTTCACTGTCCCCCAGTGCATTCAAAGGGTTGTTTGTTCATTTTTGCCAGTGTTTTCAGTTATTATTTATGGGAGGATAGGTCAATGGAAGATATGCTGTCATTACTGAAAGAGGATATCATGTTTTGAATCCTCCTTTCCATCACCCAATCATGCACACCCAATGGTTGTGCCATATTCTAGTTTATTGTGGAAAAATTTCTTTAGACCTAATAATTTTATAGAGATACAAGACTTGTTTCCAAAAAAAAATTTTTTTTTTTGAGATGGAGTCTCACTCTGTAGCTCAGGCTGGAGTGCAGTGGCACAATCTTGACTCACTGCAACCTCCACCTCCCGGGTCCAGTTCAAGAAATTCTCCTACATCCTTCCAAGTAGCTGGAATTACAGACATGAGCCACCATGCCCAGATGATTTTTTGTATTTTTTAGTAGAGACAGAGTTTCATCATGTTGGCCAGTCTGGTCTTGAACTTCTGACCTCGTGATCCACCTGCCTTGGCTTCTCAAAGTGCTGGGATTACAGGCGTGAGCCACCGCACCCAGCCCCCAAAAACTTTATATAAAGTAGCCTCAATCTTTTTTTTTACTTTAACAATTCTTTGTTATTTCTATTCAATATGTTCTTTACATCTAATTTTCAAAGCTAGCTGTATTCTTCTATTATTAAGAACTGTACAAGTATTTATCTGACATAATTCTTGACACACAGAGCATAAAAAAAGCACACATACAAGGGTTTGAAATGACTACTTAGAACTACAAACCTAGAATGTTTTATATCATCTATTTCAAACTCCATAAAATAACATCTGTATTTCATATCATTTCCTTTTGAACATGAATGGCATAATAAATAAAAAAGTAAATATCAGCAGTGTGATCTTAATTTTTCCATTTTTCAAGTTCCTCTTTCAAATATTAAATATTTTGGACTATGTTTATTTCATCCAGTTTAAAATTCTGTAAGTTTATCTTTTTGTGTCTCTCTTTATTTGCTTCTCTCCTGTCAAATTTTCCAGCCAATTTTTAATGTCACGTTTCCTTTTTGCTTTGTCTTTTTGAGTTAATTCCCTCTCTGTAGCTTATAAAAAGAACATAATATATATTTCAATCATTGAATTTTGTGAGAATTTTTTAAATTTCATTGTCTGTCCATGGGTGTGTATCATACAGATCTCCCTTAAAGAGGACCTACCATTTCAGAAAGATTCACAGGCCCCTACCAGCACACCTTCAAAATCTCCATGGAGCTCAGTCTGAGGCTTCATTTCTTCAAGGCTTCTGCAGGACAATGACTAAGTGTATCAGGGGTGCTACCGATGGAACATTTCAGCCCAATATGGCACTCCTTTAACGACAAACCATTCCTAAGGTCTCCCATCAAGTTAGTCAAAACAGTTCTACAGCGCTAGCTCTTCCAAACTCATCCTCCTTCTTCCCTTCTCTTCTTTCATAGGTGAGAGGCCTGCATTATGTTTTAACGGCTCTTTTCATCACTCATGAGTCCTCTCTCTTTAACCTTCACAGGCATTTACCACAATGATTCTTATTTGTGTCTAATCATACCTTGAGATCTTCTTCTAGGATGATATGAGCAAAGTTGGTATTGACAGTGGTTCAAGAAAAGAAGTAAAAAGATAGATTTTGGAACTGGTTCACTTGCATCCTGACTGGCAAGAAGAATCCAATCCTGAGTGAGTTATGGGATACAAGTAGTTTTGTGCAAAAGTAGTGACCCAGTTGCTAAATATGTCACTGGTAGTAACTTAGGAAAATGTCTATTGGAAGCAAACACCTTGCTGATTTGACAGTGTAGTCATATAATGGGGGAAAGGGAATTGGGGAAATACTATAGGGATAGTCGACTTGACTGATTGTTCCTTAAGTCATATTGATACTGAACAGAGGGAAAATATTACAGTGATAGCATAAATGTAAGCATGCACAATGTGGCAGTAAAAGTTACGTTGCTTCATTTTGCATTCCTTGTCACAAAGACAGAAGCACAATGCCTGGAAAGTCTCAAGTTTCCAAAGGCAACACATGTAGAAATAATTGGAAAGACTGTTCTGTTCCATATACCAGGAGACTCAGAAGGCTATTGGGTTTGAATGGGGTTCAGAACAGGAAAGGCTCTACAGCAGCTACTGGCTACAGCACAAGCAGCCCTCAGCTTGTATCACAGTATGGCAGACTCCATGGAGTTAGAGATTTCAGTGGTAAGAAGATACAAATGTAGTGTTTATAGCAATACACATGAGAGAAACCCAATGTAGTCTCTTGAGACTTGGGTGCAAAGTCATGCTATCTGCACTAGAATATTATATGCATTTCAATAAATACCTCCTAGAATGGTATTGATCCTTGATAGAAAACACTGTGGGACAACAATTGAACATGGATTCACAAATGCCCATCATGACCTATGACTCTCCAAGTCATAAATTTGACGAGGCCAGTAGTAGTTCATTATAAGTTGAAAATGGGACACCAGTTATAGCTCCAAGTAGAATGAGAGAGCATGAATAGGTAGATAAACAGGTAGTAAGACTCGCCATGCTACCTGCCCTGACTGCATTTCTACCTATCGCCTACTGTGTACCTATGACCATATGGTCTATACCCCATGACCGTCCAAAGGAGGAGAAAAAAGCTGATATGATTTGGCTCTGTGTCCCCACCCAAATCTCCTCTCGAGTTGTAATTCCCACATCTCAAGTGAGGGACCTAGTGGGAGGTGATTGGGTCATGGGGAGGTTTCCCCCATGCTATTCTCCTGATAGTGAGTGAGTTCTCACAAGATCTAATGTTTTAAATGTGTGGTGCTTTTCCTTTGCTCACTTGCTCTTCTCTCTCACCTGCCACTATGTGAGACATGCCTTGCTTTCCCTTCACCTTCTGCTATGATTGTTAAGTTTCTGGACTCCTCCCCAGCCATGCAGAATTGTGAGTCAATTAAATTTCTTTCCTTTATAAATTATCCAGTCTGGTGTAGCGTCTTTATAGTAGTGTGGAAGTGGACTAATACAAAAGCCCTTCTTGGTTTATGGATGGGTCATCTTGGTGTGTGGATACAAGCAAAAACAGACAGTGATTACATTGCAACTATATTCAGGGAGGGAGTTGAAAGACTGCAAGGAAAGAAAATATTCTGAGAAGAAAATCTGTAAATGAGGCTCCCATCACATTTTCTGTGAAGGCAGAAGTAGCCTTAAATGAGACTCTATTCAGATTCTTCCACAGTGCCAGTGATCTCATCAGGTGGTCAGGGTCCTGGAAGTAAAAAAAAACAACCTCTAAGGTCAGATATGAGAAAGCCTGGCACAGATGCAAGTCAGTAGATACATGAGAGTTAGCACTAAAGTGGAAAGATATTTGAAACACATATTAACATTTACCAGAATGCAACCCTCATGGAAAAGGTAACGCAAAAGCAAAGAGGAAAAATTACTTATTGAATAGATATTAATCAAATTTTGCCAATGTCCAACCGTGGAACAGACTCAGTGGGCACCTGAATGGAATAGATATGTGGCAGAGGGCACACATAACCCAACCACGTGTTCTATGTACCAAGGCTGATTTAGCTATGGCACCTCTGAATATTCTGACAGAGACTAATACAAAGCCCTCACATGGCATTATTTATCAAGGAAATCAACTTACCACTTAGTGCCAACTTGACCACACTGGACCTCTTCTGTCTTGGAAAGGCCAGTAATCCATCCTCACTGGGTACAGGTTTTATGTTCTCCAGGGCACAGACCCTCAGCCAGTATCACTAACTGGGGGCTGATGAACACTTGATCTAAGGGTGTATAGAAACCCATAGAACAGTGGCTTTCTGCTTGGGCTTCTTAGTTCTTTCTTGCCAGCTTCAAATTTCAGCAAATGCTAATAGTCAAAGTAGCAACAACAGCATAGGGCTCACTTCTCTGTGCCAGTCCTGTTTCTGGGACCTTGCACCTCAAATCCTGGCTGCCCTGACAGCCCTGAACTCAAATTTTTGTCCCAGAAACTTGGTATTTACTGTTCGACTAGCTTCTCTGATTCTTTTCTATTGCCCTTCACCTTATTTTTCCCTCTCACATAGAGGTAAGCATTGACAAATGCCTTAAGAAGAAATGTGGCTTGCAGAATGATAACTCTTTCTTTGTGGTTCCCTTTCCTCTGTAATCTTGGACTTCTAGTCCTGCCCATCTCAGCAGCTTCCAAATTCTTTCATACAGACTTTGGTACTTTATCCACATGTTCTGTTCTCTTCAATAGAGGGGCTGGGGCACTGTAGTACCTCAAGATAAATCTTTCTAGCTGAAAGTAGGATATGTACTTTAAATAAAACCCTAACGGCCAAATGCTCACCATTATCACTCTACAAATTATTCATTTAGAAATGTCATTTGTAACTTTATAATATTTGAATATCAATGCCCAATTATTATTAGATATTTCTTTCAGTCATATTACTTTTTACTTCCATGAATGGAAAATCAGTATCACTTGAAATAAATACAAAGTAACAAGAGAAAAAAGAATGTGATAATTAACACTTTAAAGCCACAATATGTGACAGAAAATACATGTTTGAAATTCTTAGTGAATATCATTATGGTCTAACAATCCTCAAAAGTAGTACTAATTAAGAAAACTGGAACACAAAGAGGTTAAGAAACATATCTTGGTTACCTGACGTCTCCAAGGTAGTAGTAGTTGAGCCACAAATTAAACCATGATGGGCTGGCTTTAAAGAACAAAGACTTCACAGCTATATTTCATTATAACAATAAAAATATTTCAATGGTTTTAAGCTTTAGTTAAATGCTATTCCCTGCCAAGAGATAATGAAAAGTGTTGAGAAAATGTTGAAAAAAATACTAGCAACAAACTGATATTGCTTCCATAATACATTAACAAGAATTGAAAGAAAATCAAAAAAGAAATAGTTGTGTGACTCAATAATACTTAGTGCTGAGTCTCTCTACCAGCAAACATCCACTTACACCTTGGGAAACACTGTTTCAACCAATACATTTTACCAACTTATATTATTTAATTTGTCTAAATAAATCAAGAGATTGCTACGCTGAGTACAAAAAAAAAAAAAGTATTGTGAAAATTCTATCAGATTACCACTAATAAAATTTCTATTATGAGATATCAGATAAATGTATCATCTACCAAACACTGTAGCATATGGATTTTCTCCTTTAAACATCTTCATGTTTATTTGGTCAAAATGAACAAATTCTTATCTTTGTGGTTTTCATAATTAGGGGATTTTCCAACACAGGAAAAAAAATGAAATTTTCAAGAACATTGCTAAATAATGGTAGCAAAATGATGCAAAAAAAGAAGAAGAAGAAGAAGAAAAGATTGCACCACTCTACACCTATTAAAATGGTAAAATCAAGAACACTGACAACACTAAATGCTGATGAGGATGTGGAGCAACAGGAACTTCCATTCATTGTTGATGGGAAGGCAAAATGGCAAACTACTGTGGAAGACTGTTGGGTGAGTTCTTACAAAATTAAACATATTCTTACTATTGATCTAGCAATCAGGTTCCTTGATATTTATCCAAAGACAATGCCACACACAAACCTGCACACGTTTGTAGCAACTTTAGTTATAATTGCCAAAATTTGGAAGCAACCAAGATGCCCTTTAGTAGGTGAACAGATAAAATGGGTACATCTAGATAATAGAATATTATGCACTAAAAAGAAATGGATTATTAAGCAATGACAAGACATGGAAGAACCTTAAATGCATATCTCTAAGTGAACAAACTCAATCTGAAAAGACTACATAGTGTATGATTACAACTATATGATATTTTGAAAAGGGCAAAACTTTAGTCATTAAAAAGATCAGTGATTTCTAGGGGGTGAAGGGGTGGGGGTGTGATCAATAGGTCAAACATGAACAATTTTTAGAATAGTAAAACTAGTCTGAATAATGCTATTATGCTGGATATCTATCATTTTACATTTGTCCTAACCCACAAAATATACAACACCAACAGTGAAACCTAATGTGAAATATGGACTCTGGATGATAGTGATATGCCAATATAGATTCACCAGTTGTAACAAATGTACCACTGTAATGGGGGATGTTGATAATAGGGGAGATTATGATTGTGTAAAGAGTAGGAGTAAGAGAAATGTGAGGAATCTCTACATCTTCCTCTCGATTGTGCTGTGAACTTATAACTGCTCTGTAAGTAAAATCTATGAATAAAATACTGTTTTATAATTATTATAGCTGAATTATCTAGGATGACTATAGTAATTGAGTTCATCAAATAATTTATCAGATATTCTCTTAATATCCTTTTCAAAGCCCTCATCTTCTCCAAAATATACATTGGTATAAGACTGTACAGGTTGATTCCTACTAAATTCTGGTTAAGAACACCAATTAATTAATATTTATGAAAAATATTAGCTGGCATATCATTAGCTTTTAATTTATTTTCAGTGACAGCAGTGATTAGAAATCACCTGGCTTGAAATATATTTCCTTAGAATCATTTATTTTCTCAACTTCTGTTAACTATTCCAAATGAGGCTTTACTCAGACTTATCAAATAACTATTATTCATGCCTGTTTCTCTTTCATTTAGAAGCACTTTTATTCATATGTATTCAGAAAGGTTTGAGAAAATTAAAATATTATTAATGTAATTTTTAATAAAATTCTTCTTTAGTATTATATGCTTTGTAGGCTGGGGGCTGATGTATTGGATCATTCAATTATTATGAAAAGAATATGTCTGACATATAACCAATGCTCAAAGTTAGACCTGCTGTCAAAGAAAACCATAGTAGCATTCCTCCTTTCAGAAAAAAGCCTAACTGCATGCACACCTGTGATCCCAACTACTCAGAAGTCCTGGAGGTCAAGGTTTTAGTGAGCCATGATTGCTCCACTGCACTCCAACACGGGCGACAGAATGAGACCCTGTCTCAAAAAACAAATAAAAAATGAAAACGTCTACTTCATTTCCAATTCATGTAAATATATCAGTATGCATTCCGTGAGGACAATTTCAATTCTGAATTCTAATTCTAAGATACATAGATAGATAATAGCTGGATAGGTGATGTATAGATGCTTGGATAGATAAAATAGAGAGCTTTGTCAAGAGTTTTATGACTAATCCTTTGTGACTTTCTTCCTTAGAAACAGTGCATTATTTGACAGAATGATGGACAATGGAGGTCATCAAATGAAAATTATTGCTGTAAAAGTCAGAAGGTAATTATCAAAGGGACCTGAGAAAAGAGACCCTGCGTGCTGGTCTCACCCATATGAAAGAATACATAATGAGGTTCAAAATCTAACCATTGTTATCCTTAAAGTTATCTGTGCCCATTTACCATGTGAGAAGTCTTCCTGGCCCTTCCCCAAGGGTACTCGTACCCCAGTTTGATGGTCATTGTTATAAAAATATTTTGTATAATTTGTTTATACTTAAAATCTTTTGAGTGGTTTAAATAATTAATTGTTTGGGAGAAAATCTTACATACCACAACATATGATCAGATTTATTTTTCACTTAAAGTTGCTAACTGTATTTTCAATTTTCCCAAAATTATTATTAAACTTTAGTACAACAGGGAAGACACTTAAAGGTATTTACATGAGCTCCCTCTTCCTCAACACACACAGGCCTTAATTTCCATTGTCTTCTTCAATTTCAAATATGTCCTTGGTATAGTTTCTATGATATATCAAATATACTCAGATCTGTATATGGATTAATAGAACAACATGTGATCTACCATCACTCTAACTTTGATAAATGATTAATTTTATTCCACATTATAAATCAGAGAAGCGGTAGGCATAATTTAAATGTGTTTTAAATATCACTACACATGGCCAGCAGCATATTTTTCAAATACACAGCAAACAACTGTTTCATACTTCTTTTAAAATTCCATAGAGAAAATATTTCCATTAGAGTGTTTAAGATATAATAGGTCTTTCTGAAGAAGCCATTCAGTTTGACTCACAATAGGAAGAAAATATTTTACATCAATGATCTACTTGAAATGAGATTTGTGAATTGTTTCCGAAGTCCAAATAGATCTTTGGGAAAGGTTACACATAATGAGATTGAATGGTAATGAAAGAAATGAGAGATGGAAAACTTATAAAAAGTCATAAGCAGCTGAATCCTAGTAATTGATGTTTTAGCTAGGAGCACAATTTTTAACTATGGTCAAAACTTTCCATACAATAGAAAATAATAATAGCAATTCTAGCTCTTGTTTTAACAAGGAAGTTTTATAGATACATATTCAAGAAATAGAAGTTAAAATAATTCCCCTAAACAGGTTTCAGATGTATTGAATACTATTTCAATGTTGCTGACTACTTTCACTTTGAATAATTCATTCCCAAATCATTGGTTTTTTTCAGGAGGCAAACTTGGTAAACAAGCCTGTCCCATTCCACTGCTGACTCACCTATTCCTTTTTCCTCTCCCTCTAACAAGCATGTTTCTAATTGAAATGCATAGTAAAGTTTGCCTGTCCAGAGAAAGAAATGGAGAAAAATTGTTTATAGTTAATCTTATTTCGGTTTGACTGCCTAAAATCAAAATTAAATCCTCTCGAAAAGTTTGAATATAGAAAAAAGAATAAAGTCCCATTTGTCAAGCACCATATATTGTAGACTCATTTATAGCAAGAAATACGTTGCTATTTCTGAAATAAATGCATTTTATAATAGACCAGTTTGTTTTATGTCACAGATGGATGGGTGAAACAGCAATGCATTCTGTATAGAATGCTAATAAAACCGTAGTGAGCATGCTAAAATACTAACAAAAACTCATATATCTCTTCATTATTTACAATGCAAACATTGAAAAATTGGAACAATTTAAGAAAACTCACTGCCACGTGGTACAGGCTTTTGGCGTTTTCAATATTATTCATAGCTTAATGAACTACTCCTAGTACTACACAGCTTTCTTCTGTTAACTGGCTTCTCTATTACACACCTAATCATCTTCACTCCCAAAACAGCCTCTTTCTTAACATGCCTATTATTCTTGATGGCACCATCAGCCTCCCAGTCACTGAATCTCAAATGTTGGTGTCATTTTTAACTCCTTTTTCTTTCTTTCTTTTTTTTTTTTGCCACTCACATAATAAGAAATCAGTTCTATGTAGTCCACTTCTATGATTTTCTTACAGATACCTCTTCTTTTCCATTTTCACTGCTACCAGTCCAGTTTAGACTTTTATTAACTTTCACCTAACAAATCACGGCCAAGTGAAATCAGGCCTGCCACCTGTCTTATAAATAATTTTTTATTGGTACACAGCCATGCGTGTCCATTTGCATATCATCTATGATGCTTTTACTCTTCAACAATACAGTTGGGTAGTTGTAACAAAGACCATATGGCCCACAGAACCCAAAATGTTTATTATCTGGCCTCTCACAGAAAATATTTGTCATTCTCTGACCTAAAATGTTGTTATAAGAATTACCACTAGTCTTATCTCCAGACTCTTCTAAAGTGAATCCTCACATCCTTCTGTCTGTTGGATCGTTTTGAAACATCAACATTCATGAAAGTCCCATGGTCAAAATCCTCAAAGCCTCATACTTTCATATATACTAACACACGTAACTTGGAGCCTAGTAAAAGCCTTACCTGTACCCATATAAACTGATAAGGACTTTGTTTCCTGAGTATACATGACCTTGAACTTCCCAGTTCAACTTGGAATATCCAACTTTGTGCTGTGGAAATACTGATGATGGTAATTAGACGCCCATCTAAAATAATACCCACTCCTGGAATCTTTCCCCAATATATCCAGCCATGTGCAAACCTGCATACTTTCCTCAGAAGATTTTCCTTCATTTTCTTTTTGCTATAGCCATTTGTCATCCACTCTCACTACACTGCAAGCTCATCAAAGAATAAAACTTGGCCCTACTTCATCTGCTGATAGTTGTGATTTGGTTCCTTGCATTTGTTTATTCATTTAACAGGCATCTGTTTTATAACATACATCCTCAGCATTGTGCTAATAAAAAAGGATGCAAAGAAAATATGGTTGCTGCCCTCAAGGAGTTTACTTTTTTGTATCAGACTTTTTAAAGTAAACAATAAAGTATAATGACTTTACTGTAAAGGTTTACTCAAAACGAAGCTAAGACTTCTACTTAAGTGAGACTGGAAGATAAGGGAAGAAGCCTCAGTGCAGTTGGCAACTTGGTGGTCATGGATAGGAGCTAGCCCAAGTACAACATGATGGAGGAACATTTTAAGCAAAGAAAAAGATATCGGCTGCGTGTGGTGGCTCATACCTATAATCCCAGAACTTTGGGGGCTGGGGCAGGCAGATCACCTGAGGTCAGGAGTTCAACACTAGCCTGTTCATCATGGGGAAACCCCGTCTCTACTAAAAATACAAAAATTAGCCGGGCATATTAGCAGGCGCCTGCAGTTCCAGCCACTTGTGAGGCTGAGGCATGGGAATCACTTGAACCCAGGAGGCAGAGGTTGCAGTGAGCCTTTGAGTTACTGCATTCCGGCTTAGGAGACAGAATGAGTCTCTGTCTAATAAAGAAGAAAAAAAAGGTTATAGAGATAGGATTTGCTAACTAAATATAAGAATTTTTTAAAGTATGAGAATTTTTTTAAGTATATCGATTATAAAAATCTCAAATAGTTCACGGTTTCTCACAGAACTATTCTATGAGGACATGTGTATTCTGCTTCATTCTACATGTCATTTGTCATAAGGCTTCCCCAGTCTAATTTTCTTCCAGCAACTCTGTCCTTTGAGCTGCTCTCACTGTGCTTTATCTGGCCTGACAGGCTTTATATTTGCAATTTCCCACGTGGAACTCTCCCTCTTCTATCTTATAAACCAGTTACCTCAATGCTCATACTTCAGATCTCCTCAAGTTTCTCTTCCTCTGAAAAGCCTTTCCTGATTTCCCTGATTAGGCTAAACGTTTCGTTAAATGAGGTCCTGGAATTAAATACCTCTCTTTCCAAGCTCTTAACATGGCTGGATTTTCATGGTTTTGGCTTTTGTTTTGTTTGGTTTTGTTTGGTTTTTGATTATTTGTTTAATATCTCTCTCATCACCTAGAGCAAAATCTCTGGGAAAGCATGAAGTGTTACCACTGTATCCTTGGTGCAAAAAACAATTGTTCTCTACATATCATAGAACACATTTTAAAAAAAAACCTCTATAATATTTACTTAATAGAATAATTAATTACCTGTAACTAATATATAGAGGAGGAAGAAGTGAAAAATATTTCTAAGATTTATGAGTTGGCGCTGAGCACATAGTTGTATGCTTATTGTGTAGAAAACACAACAGCCTAGGGAAATACGAGGGACACGATTACTTTTGGTTTTTGACCTGTTATTTTTTACATGCAAGATGGATTAGAATGTTAGTCTGGAGACTGAAAGGAAAAAGTCTGAGTTAGCAATAGGCATTTCAAATCTCTCATTGTACTTAGCGAGATAACCCAAGCAGAGTATATGTAATTAAATAGGAGGTTTAAGAATGGCACTCTGAGAAATAACTGTGTAATGAAAAAGCAGTTTAGTAGGCAAGGTCTATGAAAGAGATTGTTCTATTTTTTTTTTTTTTGAGACAGACTCTCACTCTGTCACCCAGGCAGGCAGCGGTACAATCTTGGCTCACTGCAACTCCACCTCCCAGATTCAAGTGGTTTTCCTGCCTCAGCCTCCCAAGTAGCTGGGACTACAGGCACACACCACCATGCACGGCTAATTTTTGTATTTTTCATAGAGATGGGGTTTCACCATGTTGGCCAGGCTGATCTTGAACTCCTGACCTCAAGTGATCCACCTGCCTTGGCCTCCCAAAGTGCTGGGATTACAGGCGTGAGCCACCACACCTAGCCTATAAGAGATTAGATGGCACAGAGTAGTGGAAAGAAAACCAAGAAAGAGTATTTAGAAACCAGTAGGGGAACAGGTTTTGAAAAGGAGGAAACTTTACTGATGGACACTGAAGTGCTTCAAATCTAACCAAACTCATTGGTGAGTTACATATTTTAAAGAACATATAGACGGAGAAAAACAACGTTGCATTCGCAAGTAGTACATATTTCTTGGATATCTTTAAGACCCTACAACTTTTCCTTCAGAAGAAGTTCTTTCAGTGTAGGGATGGGTGTGTCATATAGATTTGAAAGTTGGCTAGGACACAATGAATTTGGACTAGGAAGATCCAAGCTTTGTATCTTTTACCTGTGTGACTCAGCCTATTTCTATTTTTTCAGGTACTTCATCTGTACATTGGAGATAATAATGATATTTTCCAAAGTTACACGGTTTAAGGAAAATATAAATGAAGAGATTTATTTTATTTTTTCTCTATATTATATTTTTGTAGAAACAGTCTATTTTTATGCTAGTTTGAAGATATTAAAGAAGGTAAAAATGCTGGCCTAACTTTTTCCTTACAATAACATCGTGAAAACCATTTAAAGTACTTTTTAACAGAAAATGCAATCATAGTGCATTCCACAAAAATTGCAGAGCCTTAGCAAAATCTATGTGACGAGGTAAGAGAATTCAGAAAATAGTTTTATAAATCTTTCCACCTACAATAATATAAACAAATATTATAAACAAAATCCAACTTCCAATTAAATTCTGGGTATTTAATTACCATTAGACATCTTAAAATGGGTTTACAATTGTTATCATGTAGCCCTGTGTAAATCACTCTTAATATTGTTCATAAACAGGTTGGCAATATATGGTAAAATAAAGTTCAAACTCAAGGGTAGCTGATAATTGTATCAGGATTAAAATATTTATATGGTAAAGTGTTTTATCCACTTCAGAATCATCCACAACACAACGTGCCCTTAATGAAGAAATAATTTCTAGAAAGTTTAAAAGTCTCTCTTTTGCTCAGGCCCATGGTGCCAGCAGAATGGGCTAGTGTCATGTACTTTGTACTGCTAGGAAGCTCCATAGTCACTGACGGGGCCAGAAGTGGCATGATAAACAGTACAAGAAAGCCCATTCAGGCACAGCCCTGAAGGCCAGCCCTTTTAGAAGTGCTTCTCCTGAAAAAGGAATCATGCTACAAAAAGTAGAAGTTGAAGCCAAACAGCCAGATTCTGCCATTAGGAAGTGTGTCAGGGTCCAGCGGATCAAAAATGGCAAGAAAATCACAGCCTTTGCACCACATGATGGTTGCTTGAACTTTATTGAGGAAAACGATGAAGTTATGGTTGCTGTTGGTGATATTCCTAGAGTCTACTTTAAGGTTGTCACAGTAGCCAATGTCTCCCTTTTGGCACTATGCCAAGGCAAGAAGGAAAGACCAAGATCATAAATTTTAATGGTGAAAAAATTGTAGTAATAAATTTTCATGTTTTCAATAAATTTTCAAAGTAAAAAAAAAAGAAAGTTTAAAAAAAGTCTCTGCTCCATATCAGTTTTTTGTCAACACAGCATTTAGGGAGTCAGCTCTTAGTTGGTATGATGTGCTATCCAAGGCAAGGACTAATTTAAAGAACTTAATCAAATGGTCATTATTGATATGATTGATATGGAGTATGAGATAAATACGTTGGCAGGTTTATCTTGTCTTTTTCTTAAAACTAACCTTAGAATGCTATATGCTCCCCTGTTTTATTTTATTCTAGTATTTAGTTATTATTTGATTGCATACAAAACATTATCTGAAATCCTTTCTTAATATGAGGTATATAATATAATAATTCTTTACAAACACCTGTTAAACTGGTTAAGGTCAGATCTAAAGATTTGTCAAAAGCTTGAATTTGTTCTTTTCATACTGTACTTCTATCACAATAAGTGAAATGATAATTTTTTAAATTAAGTATTAAATTATCTAGAAAAAAGTGTATATTGAAAATATTTAAACTCTCTGAAATTTTAGTTCCAAGCTTTGATGAAATTCAAGCAATTTCTAAATACATTTTTGCTATTCTAATTCAAGGCCCAATGTTATACCTACTAATAAAAATATAAATTTATGTTTATAATAATTCTAATAAGTATTTATATATCAAATAAAGATATGAGTTATTTTAATAAAGAGATATCATTTTATTCAAGTCACATCTTTAATCTCTATAAATTCTATAGGAGAAAATAAAAAAATTTTCATCAATATCAGAAACAGTCTATAAAAGAGAATTTACTTTTTACTTTTTCAAAGTAGTAAACTTGGGATGTCTTCTCATGAAATAATAGAGTGACAATTTCTCTATGTAATCTGATTAATAATTTTAGCCAAATAAAATGAATCAGAACTTTATCCTATTGTTACTGCTTTGTTGTTCAGACTGACTGGAATATTCATTTCTATCTTATCAATAGATTATTTGCAAAAAAATGAAAATACTTTAAAGATATCTGTATAGCTTAACATATTCACTTTATATTTTTTACCTATTAAATATGTGAAAAAGGAAAGGTACTAAGATCATAAAAGTTAAGGAAAGACAAGAATGGAATTATTAAAAATGCATACAATCATTTTGATTTGAGAGTATGTAGCTAAAATAATCTTAATTTCAGTGTTTTGAGGAATCATACATTGATTAAACTTTTGGAAGATTTATTTACCTTAGGGGAGTTTAATGGAAAGATATGATGGAGAAATATTCATGTTTAAAATCAAACCCTTTGATTAGAGCGTGAATATTGTCAAAAATAATGAAAGCTGGCCAGTTTTTATGTATGAGGCACTTTTTGTCCACACAGAAACCAACAAAAAGAGAGGCAAGTACACACACACACACACACACACACACACACACACACACACGAAATATTCAAAATCAGTTCATTCAAATTTGAAATTAATGTCATTTTAGTGTTTCATGCTACAACTGTTAAATAACTGTGTAGCAACAGAATAGTCTTTGGAATTTTTCAGCATTTCCAATACAGACATTAGCAAAATATCAGATGTCATCATCTTTAAACAAGACATGAAATAAACAAGTTAAGGATTTTCAACATGATGACTATCAGCTATATGTGAGTTCTAAAGCAAACCAACAGGTTTCTAAGGATCCTAAAGAGACTTATGTCACCATCTGACAAATTATTGTTGTATCGAAAAACATTAAGAACACAATCTCTCCAAAATAAAGTTTCCATTTAGGCACAATCAGCAGGGCTTAATTGGAAAACATGAATAATTGAACGTACTGTTGATCTCTCTGAGCAACAAACCTAAGAGTCACGTAGAAGCAAATTCTTGTTAGACAAAAGGGCATGCTGTACTGAATCATTCTCCAATGTTTTTCTGTCTCCGATGGCAACATTTTCAGTGATAATTCAAATGAATACCCTCTGAGCAAATACTGTAAATATGTCTTCAGTTAAAATAGAAAAAAAAATACAAATAAATAAAACAAAAACTCTTGTAGTCTCTACATAAAGCCTAGTTTCTAGAAATATAATTGAAAAAGAGGAAGAAGGATATGGTATAGGTTAGAAATACCTTAGTATATTGCAGTCTTCATAGAATTAATCATTCTGGCAATGGTGTTAAAAGCCAAACTTACAAATACTCCCTACTAAAGCACAGTTTGAATTTACGTACCTGTTTCTCATTGTATGTAAGTCCTTCTCTAGTCCTATGCTAAATGCTTACCTACAGTCTTCAGTGGCTATTCCAGCTTCAGTTTGTTTACTTGAGGTTATTAAAAATATATCTGGCCGGACACAGTGGCTCACGCCTGTAATCCCAGCACTTTGGGAGGCCAAGGCAGGTGGATCATGAGGTCAAGAGATCGAGATCATCCTGGCCAAGATGGTGAAACCCCATCTCTACTAAAATACAAAAATTAGCTGGGCGTGGTGGCACATACCTGCAGTCCCAGCTACTCAGGAGGCTGAGGCAGGAGAATTGCTTGAACCCAGGAGGCGGAGGTTGTGGTGAACCGGGGTCATACCACTGCACTCTAGCCTGGTGCCTGGTGACAGAGCGAGACTCTCTCTCAAAAAAAAATAGTAAGCAGTGTATAAATTAACTAAAACAGTTTAGGCATTATACAAAACCCAAATAGCTAAAAACAAAGCCAAAACAAAATAAAATTAAACACAAAAGCAAAAGTGTTAAAGCAAAATGCCAACTCTGTAAAATATTTAAAGAGGTTTATTTTGAGCCAAATATGAGTACTCATGGCCTGGGGTACTGAGAACATGTGCCCAAGGTGTTCAGGCTGCAGCTTGGTTTTATATATTATAGGGAGACAGAAGTTGTAGGTAAAGGCATGAAACATGTGAGGTATTCGTTGGTTTGGCTTGGAAAGGTGGGACATCTTGAAGCAGAGAGGTGGTAGAGGGAGTGCTTACAGGTCAAAGAGTTTCTGGCTATCTTGAAAGAGTTAAGCTTTTTCTAAAGTTGAAGCCACCGAAAGAAGCCCGAACATTACTATTTCTATGTCTTTCATTTTTGTTATCTTTCTCTTCTATGGGCCATGTGTTATCTTCTTGGATTCTGTTTTTTTCCGGATAACTAACCAAAAAGATCTCCCCTCTTTCTATTTTATTAATTTGTCTATTGTAAAGAGGAATTGCAACATTGTCTCTAAAAGCTACACCTCCTGCTCCTGCTTTTGGTGACTTTGCAAAGTCTTCCTTGCCCTCTACAGAACTTTCCACTATATTACTCTCTGCTTTTCTCAATTTGCTTGTCTGTCCATATATTGTGCTATGCCTCAGAACTTCCAGACCTGAAGGAGACATCAGAGTACAGCCTAAAAATCCTAGTCTAAGTCAGACTGTGACCGCCCAATGGGCTCACCTTGCCCACTGCCTAGACAAAGCCAATTTATCAAGACAGGAATTGCAATAGAGAAAGAATAAATCATGCAGAGCAGGCTGTGCAAGAGACCAGAGTTTTATTACTACTCAAATCGGTCTCCCTGAGCATTTGGGGATCCGAGTTTTTAAGGAGAACTTGGTTGGTGGAGGGAAGCCAGTGAGCCAAGAGTGCTGATTGGTTAGGTAGGAGATAAAATCATGAGAAGTTGAAGCTGTCCTCTTGTGCTGAGTCAGTTCCTGGGTGGGGGCTATAAGATCAGATAATCTAGTTTATACATCTGGATGGTTCCAGCTGATCCATCAATTGCAGGGTCTGCAAAATATCTCAAGCTCTGATATTAGGAGCAGTTTAGAGAGGGCCAGAATCATGTAGTATCCAGATGCAGGGCTCCTGAACCATAATTTATAATATGATGGCTAATTTGTTAGTCCTACAAAGGCAATCTACTCCCCAGGCAAGAAGGAGGTTTGTTTTGGGAAAGGGCTGTTATCACCTTTGTTTTGAACTGTAATTTCCTCCCAAAGTTAGTTCAGTCAATGAACAAGGACAGTTTAAAGGCTAGAACCAAGATGGAGTCAGTTAGGTTAGATCTCTTTCACTGTCTCAGCCATAATTTTGCAAAGGCAGTTTCAAGATCACTGAGCAGTTTTTTCTTATTGGCAATGGCAACCATGACCTGTGCCCGTGTAGTGATGCTAGTACATGTTGACTAATTCCTCCATGTTTGCTTTCTTGAGTCTTCCAGTCCTTCCACTTGCTTTCTTTCAGCTCTCAAAACAGACAATTCAATGTTTCCGTCTGAATAACTTTACAGGAGCTTCTGTTTAGAAGACAGTTCCTCAGATAAGCCTCAGAGGTCTACTCTGTTATCTACCACATAGTCTCCAAACTCCAGGATTCCAGCAGAGGCATTTCCAGAGTTGCTGCCCAGAAAAGACCTTGAGATATCTTTTAGTTGTCATCCAGGATATTCAAACCACACGTAATAAATTCCATAGCCAACTCCCATTTCCTTGTCACTGTCCTTAAACATTTTATGAATAAAATTTTTATCTCATTTTATTTTATTTTTTGAGATGGAGTTTCACTCTTGTTTCCCACGCTGGAGTGCAATGGCGCGATCTCAGCTTATTGCAACCTCTGCCTCCCAGATTCAATCAATTCTCCTGCCTCAGCCTCCCGAGTAGCTGGGATTATAGTCATGCGGCACCACACCCAGCTAATTTTGTATTTTTAGTAGAGACGGGGGTCTCTCCATGTTGGTCAGGCTGGTCTCGAACTCCTGACCTCAGATGATCCTCCCACTTTGGCCTCCCAAAGTGCTGGGATTACATGCATGAGCCACAGCACCTGGCCTGAATAAAATTTTTAAAGGGATGACCCAAAATACCTCAATTTGGAGAGGTAGTATAGTGCAATAGTCCAAAATTCAGATTCTGTGACTAGACTGCCCGATATTCCAGTCTTAAGGCCCCTGCCTCCCTACCAAAAGGAACTTCAGTGTTTCAGTTTATCTCTCTGTGCCTCCATTTTTTCCCCTATCAATGGGGCAATATTTATCTTGAGCTTTTTGGAAATAATAAATGTGTTAATCATGTAAAATTCTTAGAAAAATGTTGCCATTGAAACTGCCTTTGCAAATGTTGTAACTGAGGCAATTATTAGAGTGAAAGAGATCTGACCTAACTGACTCCGTCTTACTTCTAACCTTCAAGCTGTCCTTGTTTATTCCTAGGAGTCAAGCAGCTGGAGGCTGCAAGATTCTATACGTCCCCGAGTTGTTCCTGGGGATACCATCACTATTTTTCAATGTAAGATGAGATCTTGAGATATTTTGCAGACCCTGCACTTGATGGATCGGCTGGCTCCACTCAGCTGATAAACTGACTTATCTGACCTTGTGGCCCCCAACAAAAAACTGACTTAGCACAAGAGGACAACTTTGACTCCTTGTGATTTCATCTCCGACCTGACCAATCAGAACTCCCAACTCACTGGCCTTCCCCCTCCCCACCAAATTATCCTTAAAAACTCTGACCCCCAAATGCTTGGAGAGTGATCTGAGTAGTAATAAAACTCCAGTTTCCCACACAGCCTGTTCTACATGAATTACTCTTTCTCAATTGCAATTTCCCCATTTTTATAAATCAGTAATAAGCATCATATCAATTGTTTGCTATCAATGTTATTATTATTATTACTAGTATTGTAACTAAATGCAGGCGCAACTGCTCACTGCTTACAAAGCCAATAACAGGGATGAGATTTAGTAATTGACTTTATTCCAGAGCTAGCAGTGAGGAAATGGTCAAGGCTAGTACCTTAAAGAAATCATTTCAAACTTTAGACTGAGACAAAGGGAACTTAGAATGGGAAGCATGTGGAAATAGTTCTGAATACAAGGTCTGTGTGTACTATTCTGGTGGCTATCTTGAGTCGTGCTCTACCTGGAGTGCAGGCTGGCATCATCTCAACCATGCCCAGGTTGTTGACTAACCACTTTGAGGTAATTTCTGGAATTTGCAGCTGGGTCTCCCCTCCTGGTGTGTCTCATGATTAGCCACTGGACTCACATAGTTAAGTGTGCATGGTGTAAGTTCAGCGAGCATACAGTTAGATAAATGTGCATGCTGTAAGGAGGTTGTATGGTGGGAAAAGGATGAAATAAAAGGTTGCAGGTACTTTTCAAGGCTACATTCTCAGATTAAGAAGAGAAAAAAAAGCTCTAAAATGCATTTCAAGGCTAGTATACCCAGTTACAGTATTAGTGAGAGAAAGCCATATATTAATCCTTTATTTTCTACTAATTTCAATGAACAATATTACAAAATTACCAACTTTTTTTGCAGTTTATTTTACTTTTAAGGAAAGAAATGGTAGTTAATATGCAAGACCTTTTCTAACACTAAAAATATGAAGTTCAAATTGAAGCAAAGCTGTTCTTATATTTCAAATGAAGAATATTTAAGGCTGCCTTATTTTTACATTACATATTATCATAAGACAACCTCTTAGATATTATAGAATAACACATTAAAATTTTTATTACCTATATATTTTATAATATGATTTCATTTCAAAACAAAATTATGTTAATCGGTTTTTCCCACATTTTTTTCTGACGTCATTATTAATATATGCATATTTTACCTTGAATCACTATTTGCAATTATTTCTAGGAAGAAAAAATGTCAAAATGTGTTGTTTCTTTCTCTATAACGAAATTCTTTGTGAATAGATGCATCTGAAATTTCTCCTCATTTCAATTCATTTCGCATGTAATATTACATAGCCTGAAGTATAAACAAAAGCTAAAAATAAAACCACATTATTTCTTAGCTTGTAACAGCTATGATATGCTGCCTATAAAGAAGAAATAACCTAACCAAAATAGCAGTTTCAGAAAACAGCTCCTCAAAGAGAAATTGTTTAGAAAAAGTATGATCTTATATTTGGAGAAGAGCCCAGATGTCAAGTAGTTAAGTTTTTACCTAAAAAATCAAACACCTATAAAACATCAATTTTTCTAATTATCATTAATCTTTGGCTTACAAGTACCTGGGTCGGGAAACTTGTTACTTAACAAGGCATTCTATTCCTTTGCATTTCTGAAACACTCAAATCGAGTCGCAAGTCGCCCACACATTATTTCCCTGTAGAAGTCATGCCTCTACCCTTTATTTTGTAAGAAATAAGTGCACTATCTTAAGACATTTCTTATGATCTGATTTCTGGTTTTTAACTATCCTCATTGTTCTTCCCTAGTCATTCTTCTTTGCCGGTTTTCCTCTGAAAATCTCAAGCTATTTCACAGTCCTTTTTTGTTTCCTTTCTAACATAAAATACACAAATGTAAATTTAATGAAGCACAAAGTTGAAAATCAGAGGACCCCATTTTTTTCCTTTTATACTGACCACTTTTATTCTGCTTCTTCAACAAATATCTTAGGACACAGTAGCAACAAAAACATACCTTAGTCCAAAAATTAGAATGACCTGTTTCAGCATGTCCTCAAATTAAAGCCTGCCATCAGTCCCTCTGCTTTCCATTTTATCATCAAGCATTATGTTACTGATTTTAATGTCCAGTCAGCTACTTACGTATTTTTATTTGTTGCCAAAATTAATTTCTTGAGTTTCTATTATGGAGTAAATTTATTCTATAAAGAGCTGACAAAGTGCAATTCCTTAATTATAAAATTAGGAAATAAAAAATCAAGCTGTTTAAACATACTGGCAAATTCACCAATGAGTATGAAATATGAAAGAAAGTTCTCCTGTCCAATCTGTGAGAAATCAAACACATCTATTCTCAAAGATAATTAGAAGCAAAGCTTCTCCTCACAGTTTATCTCTGAATGAATAGGTACACACATGGTACCTTTATTCATTCCTAGAGAAATCCCACCTATAGATTGTAAAACTATAGGTGTAGTTATTTGGAAGAGGTTGTCACAAAAGATGTCTTAAGATTGCAGGTGACTATGGCTAAGGGGAGGTGGAAATTGAAGAATGGTGATGGGCATGGTGGTGGCTCACGCCTGTAATCCTGGCATCTTGGGAGTTGGAGGTAGAAATTAAAGAATAGTGATGGGCGCAGTGGTGGCTCATGCCTGTTATCCCAGCATTTGGAGAGGCTGAGGCAGGTGGATCGCCTAGGGTCAGGAGTTCAAGACCAGCCTGGCCAACATGGCAAGACCCTTCTGTACTAAAAACACAAACATTAGCCGGGCATGGTTGCACGACCCTGTAGTCCCAGTTACTTGAGAGGCTGAACCAGAAGAATCCCTTGAACCTGGGAGGTGAAGGTTGCAGTGAGCCAAGATCGTGCCACTGCGCTCCAGCCTGGGTGACAGAGTGAGACTCCATCTCAAAAAATAAAAAAGAACAAAAGGAAAATGGAAACATACTTTTTTGGAATTTGCAATAACTCATGGTCTAGCCAAGTTTGCTTTTACAAAGATTAAATGAAATATCAAAAATCTGTAAGTGTGAAATTGCTGTTAGCAATAGAGCTGGTAGGGAGGTGGGGAAACAGGGCATGCTCTGTTTGAATAAAGTTACTATAGGTGAATAATAAATTATGGAAAAAGAAAAAGGCACTCTAGTAATTTTGTATTTTGAAGAGCATGTTTTATACATTTATGAAAATTCTCCCATAAATTAAGTAATGTATTAAAGAATGCAAGAAAAGGCAAACATTTTATTTAAACCAGTTGTGTTTCATTTCCTAGTTTTATTATATACCATGGAAAAGTAATTTAAAATTCCTAACTAAACCCTGACTTGCATCAGAAAATAATCTTCTATTTCACTTTTAAATTTACTTGCAAAGAGAAAAATGTGTATTTCACTGAAATCTTGCATTAATAAGAAAACTTTGCTTTTTATGTAACACTTTGTCCAGAAATCCTGGGCTTTATTCTATATACTTGCTTACATTTATCTGATGCACCTTAACAATAAATCTGCAACTATTTAGGCAATGCTGGTAAAGAAGATCTTTAGTTAAACCAAACCAAAACCCTGCTAAAATTTAGAACATGACGTGCTGGCATTTTCAAATGAAATAGGCAAACTTTAATTTTACTAACTCAAAGATTGTCAGGTATAACTAACTGTCATATACAACTTGACAATCCCAAGATTTAGTCTGGGACTTTTGTTACCAGAAAGGGGTCCCCATCCAGGCCCCAAAAGATGGTTCTTGGATCTTTCCCAGAAAGAATTCAAAGCAGGTTCATAGAATAAACTAAAAGCAAGTTTACTAGAAAAGTAAAGAAATAAAAGAATGGCTACCCATCTGCAGAGCAGCCCCATGTGCAGCAGGTTGCCCATTTTTATGGTTATTTCTTGATTACATGCTAAACAAGGGGTGGATTATTCATGCCTCCCTTTTTAGATCATATAGGGTAACCTTTTAACATTGCCATGGCATTTGTAAACTGTCATGGTGCTGGTGGGAGTGTAGCAGTGAGCATGACCAGAGGTCATTCTCGTTGCCATATTTGTTTTGGTGGATTTTAGCAGGCTTCTTCTTCTGCAACTTGTTTTATCAGAAAGGTCTTTATGACCTGTATCTTGTGTCCACCTCCTATCTCATCCTGTAACTTAGAATCTTTTAATCTCCTGGGAATGCAGCCCAGCACGTCTCAGCCTCATTTTACCCAGCCCTTATTCAAGATGGAGTTGCTCTAGTTCAAACAGATCTGATACTTCCATGAGACTTGGGAGAGAATTGACTCTAGTTAATGTCTGAGCATTTAGAAAGGGATACATAATTTTACACAGCTTAGAATTAGAGTCTAAAACTCTTATTCTAGGAAGCCACAATTGACTCAACAAATAAGTATTTTAAAACTTACACTAAATTTGGTATTGAACTGATAATCTTTACTAGTTATTGACCGACCATATAGTATCAATCTGGCTGACTGAGTTTGATGACACTAAATTTGATAATTTCAAAAGGAGTGTGTATGGTTTTTGTGAATAGCTTTACAAAAGGATCACTGAAGGTTGCCCTCATGTTCTATAAATACTACCCAGAGACATGTCCCACTAATTACTGATAACTCTCTGAGCATTGTGTGAATGTGCAGTTTTAAATTTTTATATTTATCTGTGCCTTAAGTCAGCAGAATTTTGTACAAGTTATGCTCTAACTCCTTGAGATATGGCTGTTAATGTGTAACAAACATGTAGTAATAAGAATATCACTAATTACCCACTCTGGGGAATTTACCTAAAGAAAATAATTCAACAGAGAAAAATTTCATTTACAAACAAAAATTGCAGTATATTTATAATTGCAAACCATTATGAATATCCTACATATCCAACAGAGAAATATTTTTGATTATCTATTCAGATGAATGTTTTATAGGCATAAGCTTGTATTTATGAAGATAATTTGATGATAATTATGAAGATGTTTATAAAAATCATGTGAACTGATAAAAGCACAGTGTGATCTTAATAATATAAGAAATATGTAAGCATTTTAAATTTTTTAGAAGGACTAATGGACTTCGTCTGAATAGGTTTTCTAATTGTAAATCGATTTTTTTTCTTTAAAAATGCTCTGTACCAATATTATACAGTTGCATAAAATAAAGTCAGTCCAATCATCTGGTTTACAATACTACACAATAAGAGAATCCTACCGTCTATCAGACAGCTGCCCATGTTCTTTGAACATGTGTAGCTAAAATGATAGGATCATATTTGAGTTTACTCTCTCCTGGGTAAGAATTACACAATAAAGACAAAGAGATGAGATCTATGGCAATTAATACAGGCAAGGCAAAAGAATCTAAAATGCATGAATGATGACATTCTATTCAAAACTGAGTCAGAAGTGCTTGAGTAAAATAATATTGACTGCCATGATTGAGCTTGCAGCTATCCTTCACTGTGCCTTATCTTTATTATGTCACTTAATTACAACAATTATGTTATGTATTGCTATTATTATGAACTCTCTATTATCGATGAGGAAATCATTTGTAAAGAAATTGATTTGCCTGGATTGCAGAGCAAGTACATGTCCTAACCAAGTTTAAAGCCAGTTCTGTTGAGCCCAGACCCTTTGACTTTAGCCACTATACAGTAGTGGTTATAGCATGAACTTTGATTTCAGGTTCAAGTTGCTCTTGGTAAGCATAGGCATGCTTTTTTATTTCTGCCAGCTTCAGATATCTCTTGGTAAAATGATATAATTGGAATACCTTTTTCCAAAGAAGTGTTCTGAGCCTTAGCAGTATAAAACTTGTCATTTCATCCATTCATTCAGCCAATAGTCATCAAACAGAAACTTTGTACCAAACCTTCAACTAGAGCTAGGAGATACTATGATGATCCAAAGAAGAGATAAAGACTTAATCAAAATACTTATGCAAATTAGTGCATTATTACCAAGTGTGTGAAGTATTATGAAAGAAAAATAAGTTGAGGGGATGTCTTTAATACTTCAGGGGTTGCATAAGTCTTCCCTAAGGAAGCGCTACGTCATCTGAGGTCTGAAAGATAAGTAGAAAATTCATAAACAGGCAGAGTGGGGTCTTCTCTGGCAGAGCTCCGCATGTATAAAGACCCTGAAGCAGGAAGATGTGTGTTTGTGGGATCAAACTAAGGCAAGTAAATGACCTTTTGTCCTTAAAGCAAAAGATACTGGCTAGAGGAGCATGGGCCAGGTAATGAAGAGCTCTTTTGATCTAAATGATGTTGATTTTCTTTTTCCTAAGAGGAATGTAAGTCATTTAAGGTTTTTGACTAAAGCAAGAACCTAATCAGATTTGACTTTAAAAAGAATTGAGAAACAGTGTGGGATGATAAGAAGTACGGAGATAAATTAGCAAATGCCGTGTGGCGGAGGGCGACAGATACAGGTGGCCTAGACTAAAGCTAAACTCTGAGGATTTCCAAATTTAAACATTGAAGCCAGCTGAGCACCTTCACAATGAAACCACTTTGCAAAAGTTATATCAGCAAGGAAATTATAAGAGTAAGCTAAGCTAAACCAACCCCTATCTTGCCTTTCTCTAAATTATTCCTGGGCTATTGGACCAAGCTAACTTTAAAAGAAATTTAGTCTACAGTATAAATGATAACAGCTTTTCACAAAACTTGGCTGCTTTTATAAAACTAATGGGAGACCTCTAGGCTGAGGGGAGGAGAGCAGCATGAGTCCTCCTAAGGTGCCACATTATTCAGGAGGTTGTAAGACATGCAACTTTCCCAATTCCTTCTGCAAAATAACACCAATATTGTAAATTGGCCTCTTAAGATACCTTTTTAGGTTTCTTCGCATGTCTGACACACGTGGCTCCACCTGGGTCTCATGGCTACACCTGAACCGACAACCCCACTCCTGTGGCCCCACCCAGAAGCAATTCAGCCAGCAAGAGGAAAGTTTCAACATCTTATGATTTCATCTCCACGCCAAACAATCAGCAGCAAGCACCTGTTAACTGGTCACGCCTATCCCTTCCCCTAGACTGCCTTTGAAAAGCCCCTAACCTAAGAGCTGTGAAGGAGATGACTTGAGTACAAACTCCATCTCCCCACGTGGCCCTCCTGTCTATTACACTCTTTCTCTACTACAGTACCATGGTCTTTCTTTATACAGTGAGCAGGAAGAACCCCTTGGGCAGTTACAACAAAGGGCAGCTAGAGAGGCAAGGAAAAACCAAGGCTGGACAGTATAAGAGAAACAAAGGGCTTCATTGAAGGTGTAATGAACTGTAATTGAAAATGACTTTGTTTTTATTGTCCACAGGGATTTACATTCTGGTTCTGCTTCTGATCTGATTTTGTCTATTCCACTTTTATATTTTCCTTTTCAAATAACAATGATCACCATTCAATTTTGGAGTAATTTACAAGGATATAACTTTTTTAATTTTTAATTATTTTTATTTTTATTTTTATTTTTTTTTGAGACAGGATCTCACTTGATCTCAGGAGTGCAGTGGGGCGATCACAGCTCACTGGAGCCTTGAATTCCTGGGATCAAGTGATCTTCTTACCTCAGCCCCCAGAGTAGCTGAGACTACAGGTCTGCACCACTACACTTGGGTAATTATTTTATTCTTAGTGAAGATGCAGTATTGCTGTGTTGCCCAGGCTTGTCTTGAACTCCTGACCTCAAGCAATCCTCCTGCTTCAGTCTCCCAAAGCCTGGAATTACAGGCATGAGCCAACACATCTGGCTTCCTTTTCTTTAATGTACCACCCTTACTAGAAATGATGAAAACAGCAGACATTTAGTATCAAAATGGAAAACAAAATCAAATCCATTTCTACTGAGACTTTGAATTTGTCCTGTGTTTTGACAGTTAGACAAACTCTAGGGTTATTATTTTCAAGGATGACCAAATGTTCACTTCTTATAAATGTGTCTTAAAAACTCAGTATGTGAAATAAGAAAATTGACGTGCACCTCTGGAACTTTAGGCCATGTTTAGTAAACTGAACAACGTTGATTTATCTCATTTATTTTTTAAATTGCTCCCCAGATTATTTTATGGCTAATGAATACAAATGTAGTCCTATTGTCAGAAGCGCTCGACCCAGAGCGACTTCATCTTGAGTGAAGACTAGGAAAAATGAGTCTAGGACTTGCTGGGTGCATTCTCAGAAAGATAGGTATTACTAGCAAGAGAAGAGAGAGGAAGGAACCAGTTAGGAAGATAATTAGGACATGGCCCCTGATAGAAGTCCTTCCAACAAAAGAGCAGCCTGGAAGCAATCAAGCTGCAAGAGCAGATAAGGAAACAAGGTGCAATGCCTTTGTCTCTTGTGCAACCAGTGAATTCCGTCTACATACAGTGGGCTTCAGTGAACTCATTCCTTTCATTTTTGGGCCTACTTAGATAAGGGAACTTGTAAGGAGGGGCTTGCCTAAGACAGACCTGCAGCTGTATAGATAAGAGAAATTGCACAGAATCAGACACAGCTGTAGTGGAAAATTCCATCTCCTGACACATGTGCAGTAAGGGAAATAAAACAACATGGAGTAACTCTGGCTAAGGACCCACATGTACACTAGAGGAATAGAATGGAGCTAACAAGAATTGCCTTTTCTAAATAAGATATCCAGCTCTAACTGGTTTTTTGTGCTTCATGCAAATGAAACCCTCAGCCCCTTTAGCTTGTTTATAAAAGCCTTTGCATTCAACCGTGAAACAGCAACTCTTTCAGGCCTCCTCTCCACTGTGGAGAGCTTTCCTCTTTAGCTTATTAAACTTATTGCTCCAACATCATCTTTGGTGTCTATGCTTCTTAATTTTCTTAGTCACGAGACAAAGAACTCCAGGTAATACCTCAGACAAGAAGCTTCTCCAGTGACCCTAGACTGCTTCACTAGCCTCTATACGATTACGGTTAAGAGAACCAACTAATAATGTTTACTAAACATACCAGACTTAGGAGTGTCCTGATATCCTGATATCTTCAGAAAAGAAGCCTTTCTAATTTTGCTTTAAAGATAATACTATCAATTCCTGCAAAATACAGTCATTAAGAAAATTAATCCTTTACCATAAACCCTTTTTTTATCCTGTATATAAACAAGTATCATGCCTAGGACGGACATGTTCCTGCTCTTACTTTTGTGAATGTCCTACTCTGTCAATGGAGTAGCTGTTCTTTTACCACTTCACTTTCTTAATAAATTTGCTTTTGCTCTGTACTGTAAACTTGCCCTCAATTCTTTCTTGCATGAGTTCCAAGAACCCTCTCTTGGGATCTGGATCAGGACTCCTTTCCTGTAATATCTTTCTGGAAATCTGTTCTGTAAACTTGTCCTCAATTCTTTCTTGCATGAGTTCCAAGAACCCTCTCTTGGGGTCTGGATCAGGACTCCTTTCCTATAATATCTTTCTGGAAATCACAAAGAACGATACTCAAAGGAAAGAAAAACCTAATCCAAAGGAAATAGACTGAAACACTGATTGGTAGACTTTGGGTAAATGTTGAGATACCTGAGTAAAAGACAGTATTGGGTGAGAGGTCCAATTTAGGGGAGTTACAGTCTCCCCTAAGACAGAGAAGGTTAAAGGCCTCTCTTCATAAAAGGCAAGGATGTTTCACTGAACTTGGGTTTGAGGCCCAACTTAGAAAGGTTATAGTGCTTCTTAAGATTTAGGGGTTAGAGGCTCCTCTCAGAAAAGTCCCTCTCAGCCAAGAATGAGTTTGGCACTATGAGATGCTACTGCTATTCTCTTTGGATTATTCTGCCTTGCAGTCTTTGCTGATGGCTATGGGTGACAGAATTAGGCATGTACAGGATTGTGGGACACAGGGAGCTCTTCCTCCCTAAAAATGGAAACTTGAGAGCTAATGGAACTTCTATAAAAGATCCCTTTGCTACTGACAAGTGGCCACCTGAACTTTCCAATTTTGCTGCAATGGGTGGGTCTTTCTCTGGCCTCCCTGAGCTCTTTGCCTTTCTGATCCTGCCACACACACAATGCTTTTTTCTCTCTCTTTCTCTTTTCTATCTTTTCTGTTACTAAGGGTGACCATCTTTCCCAGAGACTGCACGTTGAAACTGTGGTCGGAGTTTGGATTAATGATGATCAGGCCCAAGCAGGGGCAAGTTAGAGCCTTGCCTGTTTGATATTGGATGCTAAACAGAGTGGTTAATGTCTATGTTTTGTCACATGTAGTTTGCTCTGGACAGAATGGAAACAGATAATTTTCCTTGTGTTGTGGCTTGGCCCCAGGTTGCTGGTGCAGTGAGCCAGGTCACTAGGCTGGTCAGGGAAAGGGAATCCAGAAGCCTGTCATGATGGCAAAAGGTGAAGAATTTCTTACCAGTCAAATTTCTGCCCTTTCTCTCTGAATGAATGGTAAAATCACTGTTTATCTCCTCTATAAAGTTTTGAATAAGGGGAAAAAGGATTCATGAAGCTAATCTTAAACTGTGAAGAATCTGGTGCACTTTGTATATCTTTCTGTATTGTTCTGTCATAATGAAAGATACCTTAGGATAGAATGCAGGCCTAGGACTTCTGTAATAAGCTTGCTGTTCAAGGTGACCCAGCAAACTTATCAGTCATGTTCCTGGGAACTTGAACTTATAACCATGTGGCCATGATTTCTCTTTTCACAATGCTGGCCTGGGGTCAGGGTTCAATTCCAGGCTTAGGGAATGGTCCTTTATCATCTGCCTGTCTTTGTATGTATTATGTGTGTGATGTTTATATATGAAAGAGCTTTAATTAATTGGTTTAAAAATAGTAAGAGTTTAAATCAAATATTTTAAAAGAAAAATAAAAATTGCAATCCCTTTTTGTTCACATGACTTTAGTAATCTTTGGGAAATAAAAATAGCTTTAAAGACTATTGAAAATAAAGACATTTGGTCTAAATTAGGCATGTCAGACGTTAAGTTTGCTAAATGTTTTAAGGTCATAGACTGCTTCTTTGACTTAAAAAATTTTTTTTTCAAATTATTTTGGAGCATTAGATTCTAGATAAGGTTTGGGGACATACGTTGTTAGCCATGCCCCCTAGCTGTGATGTAAAAAGTCAGACTTTACCTGGTGTCCTCAGTTCCACACCTAGCACGTAATGAAAATTGCTTATCTACCAAGGTTTTCACCAAACATAAAAGTCACTAAGATTTAACAATGTAACATGTATTTGAGACTACTGAAGAAACAGTTTTACATGCAACGTGTAAGGAAAGTGAAATGTGTTTGTGGTAAGAGATTATAAAACATCATGAGAATGTAGATTTCTTGCAGAAATTAAAAGGTTAACAAATTGTCTTAAGTTAGATAGAATAAAGCTGAAGGTTTGAACAAGTTGTGGAAGGTTTGTGAAAAAATAATCTCATAAAAGAAATTCTGTGTGTGAACATATTGGCTAATGTTAAAGAGCTATTCAATTTTTTGTTTTTTGTTTTTTTGTAAATTGAGCATTGGAATAAAAGCACAACAGATTTTTCTTAGAGCATTAATTTGCTCTTTAACAAAAATTTTTAAAGGGTTATAAAAGGTTTATTTGAATATTTCCTTATGGTCATACTGATTAAAACTGAATAGATTTGTCTATGTTGATGTTAAACCCAATTTATTAATGTTAAAACCAATTTATTAAGAATTGGGTCTAACATCAATAGTACACTAATATAAAGGTGAAATTTGGCTTATTTGGAATAAAAGCAATGCAGGAAACATTGCCAAATGTGAAATTGGCTTTCTTGGGGCTGTATTTGTATAGATATGTTATTGATATGTGTTCCAAAATTATTAAAAACTTCTATAATTCTAATATGGCTTAGTGTATGTTAGCAATAGTGATAAGTGTTAGGTAAAATTTTGTAGGCCTCAAAAGTAACCAAATTTCCTTATTAATTATGGTTTTAATTGTGGCTATCCTACAACTTTTTGCCACCCACAGACAATTGTCTTGTGTTGATCCTCTTCAAGAGGTGGTTTACAATAAGCTACAGGGCTTTAACAGATGTTCTTAAATGCAAATTTTTGGTGACTTTGGAGATTATGACATTAGAATAGAGAAAAAAACTTTCAGGACTCACCTGAAGACCTGAAATGTTCATGACTAACAAGCAGAACAGGAGTTAACTGCATGGACTGAACTTATAGAAGACTGAAGTAATCTTTTTGAAATTTTTCTTAAAACACTGCTGATCCTTTGCTTTGTTTTTTTCTGAGTTGAGTAAACTTTTCTTTTGAGCTATTTACAGCTTATAACAATTGAGTAAAGTATACTCCTATGAACAAAATTTGGAGCATATTTGTTACTCTCTACCTAATTTCTGCAGAATTTGGAAACTGTTTGTGAGTATTCTTAATTTATGGCATAGTTATTTTCATAAGTGCAATAAGAGTCTGTTTTCTTTTGCACAGGACACAATTGGAGAAACCGTTTATTTTGCCAAAGCTTTGACTGGAATGGTGTGCTTTCTTTTAAGGAATCAAACTTGACAAAGCCAGTTAAAGCTCCTTGGAAAAACAGGCCTCATACCGTCTCTAACCAGTTCCTGCGCAGGATTTCTGTACAGGATTCCTGACCTGTGGTAAATAAAGAATGTAACTTTCTGACAGGTCCAGGAGCCCCAAGTTGTCTTGGGACCTCAAAAGGAGAGGAATTTACTCAACTCATAGATATTGAAGATACAAACCTATGGCATGGCTCGGCTTTAAAAAAGCCTTGAGATTCTTTCTATGGAAAAGAGTTTCATTAAAGGCAATTTTTTTTTTTGAGATGAAATCTTGCTGTGTAACCAGGCTGGAGTGTAGCAGCATGATCTCGGTTCACTGAAACCTTCACCTCCTGGGTTCAGGCAATTCTCCTGCCTCAGCTTCCTGAGTAGATGGGACTACAGGTGCACACTGCCCCACCCAGGTAATTTTTATATTGTTAGTAGAGATAGGGTTTCGCCATGTTGGCCAGGATGGTCTTGATCTGCTGACCTTGTGATCCACCCATGTCGGCCTCCCATAGTGCTGAGATTACAGGTGTGAGCCACTACACCTGGCCAAAGCCAATTTTTAAAAAGCTATGTGAAAAATAATTATTCTTGCTGCACTTTGTACAAATAATCAGGCCAATTATAATAAAGCAAGTAGGTCTAACCATGATTTGTCTTTAGAAAAAATGGGAGGATGGAGAGAGAAATTGTGTTTCAAAAACTATGGTACAGTTACTATTAGATTCTAATCTTTTTGGTTGTTTTTGTGTTTGTTTCTGCGATTTAGGATAACATCCCCTAGCTATGATGTAAAAAGTCACACCTTATCTGGTGTCCTCAGATAATAAATAATAAATCGGTGTCCTCAATTTAATAACCTTGTTTATTCCAGTGAACCAACCAGTGATCTCTGGCTGCAGCTCAGAAGAAATAAGAGAAATTGATAATGTAAAAATCTAGATCAGTAGTCTAATTCTGATCACATGTAGGAATTGACTTGCAACCCATATCAGCTTGTTTCCAACAACTGCCCAGTTCTTAGGAAGCCTTCCTGTTTAGTTTACTTGAAATGGTTTTATTTACTTTGCTTTGTAGTTGTGAAATATACTGTGACTGTACTCTTTATGTAGGAATGCAAGATAAGCTTACTCAATATTTTCTTAAATTGGACACTTGTTAATTTTCCAGATATCACTTTTGGTTGGAACTCAGAGTTATGAACAACTCTCACCATACCAACACCTTCTTACTGAGCTCCTCTCTACCCTGAATGCAAGACACCCAGTTGTTGGGCTGGAATATCATTGCCTCTATTCAGCCTTAAGAAGCTACAGAAGACAGATCTTCATCTATATGCAATGTTTAGGATTATTGGCCCTCTTGCAAAGGCAGGAGAGAAATATGTCAGAGGTGTTTGAACCAGAGCAACTCAATCTTCAGTGAGGGCTAGGGAAATGAGGCTGGGACTTGCTGGGATGCATTCCCAGAAAGTTAGGCATTCCTAGCCTCTAGGAGTTTACAGTTAAGGAAACAGATTGATAATATTTGATAAACAGACCCAACTTAGGAGTGTTCTGATATCCTGATATCTTGAGAACAGAAACATTCCTAATTTTGCTTTAAAGATAGTAACATCGATCCTTGCAAAATATAGTAATTAAGAAAATTAATACTTTATCATAAGCTCTTGTGGCAGAGCATATCATTCCATGATCTTTTCTTATCATATATATATGTATATCATATATATACATATATATTGTGTGTGTGTGTGTGTGTGTGGATATATATATATATATATATATATATATATATATATTCCCTCTTACTGTTGGGAATATCCTACTCTGTCTGTGGAGTAGCTGTTCTTTCACTACTTTACTTTCTTAATAAACTTGCTTTTGTTTGCACTGTGGATTCACCCTGAATTCTTTCTCATGTGAGATCCAAGAACCCTCTTTGGGGTCCAGATCAGAACCCCTTTCTGGTCGCACTATAATGAAATGGATAAAGTTGAAATCAAACTGATATTTATGTTTTTTGTCTTCTGAGAAATTCAGTGCATAAAGGCTTTATGTCACTTTCACTTTGTTCTATTGTTTGGTTTCTGGAAGTATTACTTTCTGAAAAGAAATCCCTAATCTCTTATTGATAAATAGACAATATAACTTATTTTTTTAATTTATGAGTTAATATTTAATTAAATTAGAAACTATAAGTTTGAATATTAATTTGTTTATAGAATTTCTTCAAAAAATTAGATTGTTCTCCTATTTTAATGCTCTAAAGAAAATTATCCTTCAAATAATTAATGAATTCAGCCATTCTTTTGAAAAATATCTGCATTTTCCATTTTGAATATCTTCCATTTTGAATATATTCTTATAGCCAGTAGTCTTGCTGTGGATAAGGAATAGGTATTAGAATTTGTTGGCAAATAAAGCAATGCAGAACCATGGGTTCCTACTTTAACTATATTGAGCTTGTAGAATCTATATCATGTCATACGGTAAAGAATAAACTGGGCTGGGCATGGTGGCTCACACTTGTAATTCCAGCACTTTAGGAGGCCAAGGTGGGCAGATCACAAGGTCAGGAGATTGAGACCATCCTGGCCAACATGGTAAAACATTGTCTCTATTAAAAATACAAAAATTAGCTGGGTGTGGTGGTGTGTGCACCTATAATCCCAGCTACTCAGAAGGCTAAGGCAGAAGAATGGCTTGAAACTGGGAGGCAGACAGAGGCTGCAAAGAGCCAAGATTGGGACACCGCATTCTAGCCTGGTGACAGAGTGAGACTCCATCCCCCCACCCAAAAAAAAATAAATAAATAAATAATAAGCTATTAACGTAGAAAGTAAACAACAAAAACCTACGGAATGAATTCAATCAGTTAGACGAACTAAACTGTCTCATTCTTCATGAACCAAATGATATCTGTAAAAGTGGTATTCTTTCTTTGTTCCCTTTTGGTCTTACGATATTTTTCTTCATTGGCTTTTCAAGTCTTGCAAAAATTGGTGCTATTGCTGTTGTTTTTGTTACAGAATAGCTGGCACATGCTATGTGGCAGACATTAAACTCAAGCTAACACATTCTTACTAATTAGTTTCTAGTTTATGGTTACTGAGGACAGAGCAGAGCTCTTCCAAAGCTTAACTTATAAAGCACTGAGAACTATAAGCAAGGGCATATTAAAGTATGCTAATGTAAAAGTAAGCTTATATTTGTGCCACATATTATAGGTATAGAACCTGCATGATTAGAAATAGAACATCAAAACATCAACTGAATTATCCATTGTTAATAAATAGCAAAATTGTTAATATAATATTAAAAATTTATATGTGTACAGATAGGAAAGCAATATAGTACAAAGTATTCTACTTTATACTTTAGAAAAAGATAATGAAAGGAGAGCAATACCTGCATCAGTACTTAAAATAATATTTAAGATAAACATCTCAATTTTCTCTTCCTCATCTTTCTTTTCCCCACATCCTTTAATTATGAATTTCTTAATTAAAAATTTATTTTAAGAGGTGAGGTTTGCTCTTTCATTTATTAATTTTTTTTCAACAACTATTTTCTGAACACGTTCAATTTTTCAGATCCTCTACTAGGCTCTGGGAATGCAACAGTGAACAAAAACAAACATCCCCTATATGTTCATGGTACTTTCACTCAGGTTGTAAAGAAAGAACCAAATCAAATTATCTCTGAAATGAAGCCCAAATTGCCCTTTTGCAATCACTGTAGGGGAAAGGTACATGTAGGGGTATAATGTTACCAAAAGGGGTCAGGAAATGCTGACTCAATCGCACTAAGGAGACTGACTGTAGGTAAGAATGGACTCTACTGAGAGGGGAGTGGAAAGCTTATCCAGTAGATGGAGTAGGGTCTGCAAAGAAGTGGAGTGGGCACAGGAAATCAAGATAATTTTACTCCAGATAGAGCAAAGGAGAAAATGAGGATGAAAATCAAGTGACAGAAGTTGTTAAACACAGACCATGGAGAGCTTCTCAGGTGGTTAAGAACATTGTTTTCCTGACAAGAGTCATTGCAAGGCATTGAAATATTATGAGCAACTGACAGAGGTTTTTTTTTGTTTTCATTTTCTGAGACGAAGTCTTACTCTGTAGCCCAGGCTGGAGTGTAGTGGTGTTATCTCGGCTCACTATAACCTCTGCCTCTGGGGTTCAAGCAATTCTTTTGCTTCAGCCTCCAGAGTAGCTGGGATTACAGATGCCCGCCACCACACCTGGCTAATTATTTGTATTTTTAGTTGAGACAAGGTTTCACCCCGTCTTGAACAGGGTCAGGCTGGTCTTGAACTCCTGACCTCAAGTAATCTGCCTGCTGCGGCCTCCCGAAGTGCTGGGATTACAGGCTGAGCCACTATGCCAGCCAACTGATAGAGTTTTGAAAAGAACACTGTGACTGTACAGTGCAGAGTGGATGGTAAAGAGGACAATCTAGTTATGAATAAGCCAGTTGGAGGTTAGTTTCACATGTTTTGCAGGTGAAATGTAATATTAACTTTAACCAGAATAATTAGAAAGCTCTTCAAAAGATGTATTAGAGAGTGGTGATGCATTCTATATAAAAGCTTTTGAGACGTCTCAGTGATTTTAAGGTTACACAATAGTTTTTGTTTCTGTTAGTCAGTGTGATAAATAACTCTGGAACTTTGGAGGCCACAAATAAATACCTTATGTGGATTTATACATGTTATGTTTATTTATAATGAGAGAAAGATAATTCTGTTCTCAAGAGTGGGATCAGAAAGCTATAACCAAATCCAGACTCACCACTGAGTAATTTTATAAATATAGTTTATTGAATCACAGCCACACCCATTCATTAGTGCATCATCTTTCAATGTTTTTGCACAATGATGGAGTTGAGTAGTTCCAGCAGAGATTATATGGCCTGCAGAGCAGATAACGTGTATTATCTGCTCCTTTACATAAAAAGTTTATTGACCCCTGCCCTAGAAAATGGAAATAATTTTATTTTTACTTTCTTTCTTACTCTCTTCATTGATGTTTGTTACCAAAATGGTAATCACTCTTAAATGGCTACATTAATTAATTTATATGTTCAAAAATAATTGTAAATCTCTGCAGCTTGTGGGCACTTCTAATATTTAGGATGATGCACCTAGTTTAAGGTGCTTGCATGTGTGAACAATTGAATCCAGTCAGTGTGATAGTGCTATGTGATATAGCTAATCCCCTTCCAAACCATCTTTACCTAAAGAATATTCCCCAAATACAAAACAAACACACAGAGTCCTTGTTTATAGCTTGTAATATTTTAGGAAATTACTGAAACATAACATAATTTTATTTCTTTGCATTAGTAGCTTTCGTGTTTCTACAGTATCTCTCTCCCCTATAAAATAAACTTAGGCACAAACTGCCCATTGTCACAGAGTGACAGAGCCAGAATTCTAACCCATTTTGTAATTAAGAAACTGGGTTCCCTTGAACCCAAGAATTGATTTAATGTACATCAATTTGTGAACAATATGTTCACTAATGAAAGAGCATTCTTGTAGGAGTTACTGCTAGAATCAAGGTTTAACTGTGTATGTAGCCTTGTGAGCTTATTGCCTCATTTAGTTCAACCAGTAATAATTAGAAAAGTTATTCAAATATCTAATACATACAATAGAGGAATAGACATCTCTTCCTGGAAAAAAAAAAGATTTTTTGAAAACATAAGCCATGAAAACTATTTTTGTGTCCTCTACAGCAAAGAGAGCTTTTCTAATGTAAGGCATCTAAATGATTATGGAATGAAAATAAGTGCTGTCAGTTAATGTGAAAACCACTCCAGTAAGTCTCCTAACAGTCAAAGGGGTGAACCAAATTACTACTTATGTCGTTTCTTTCAATTAAACCTTTAATGAGCACCATGCTGCTTCCTTGAGGTGTGAACATGTATCAAACACAAGGGAAAAGAGATGTATGAATAATATTGTTTGGAATAATGTCAGCATCACCCTCCTTGTATAAATAAAATACCTAACTGAACATAATCACATAAAGAAACAACCACTTATTTCTAGAAATAAATGGAAGGAAATATATTGAAATATTAATTTTATTTTCTTTTGTGGAATTAATATATTTTTGTTCTTATTTAATCTCTGTTTTCCAAATGTACTTTAATAGAAATTTATTGCCTTTTTAATAGAAATATATTTTATGGAAAAAAGTGAAATATTAATAGATTGTTTAGAAGATTTGTGCATATTAAATTTAATCTCTATTGAATATCCAAGATAAATTGGTATTGTTGATTTATAAACTATGCTGGAAAAGGCTAGTAGGTGCAAATAATGCATCAAAGGATACAAAAAAATAAATATTAACAAAACCCAAGTCTTCTGAGTTTCAATGCATTAAAAGGCATTGAATGGTAATAGCTCTCCTGTATAATATAGCACAGTTGTCTTAGCCCATTGCTGTGCCCCTAAAAAAGAATACCTGACCGTGAGTAGTTTAAACTGAAATAAATTGATTGGCTTAAAATTCTGGAGGCTAGAAGTCCAAAACTGAGAGACCTGCATTGGTAAGGGGCTTCTTGTTTGTTATTCTATTTCGGGAGGGCAAAGAGGGCAAGACAGCAGCAGTGGGCTAAACTCATCCTTTGATAAGGAGCTCACTCCTGTGGTAATGAATCCACTCTGGTAATAACAACATTAATCCACTCATAAAGGCGGTGCCTCCATGATTCAAACACTTCTGGTTAGGTCCCACCTCCCAACACTGCCATACTAGGAATCAGTTTTCCAACACGTGTACTTTGGAGGACACATTAAAACTATAGAAATGGTCCTGAACAATGAATTCAATTTTAAATAAGTGATGATTACGTTTTGCTCACCAGCCTATTGCTGACAAATGGTATTGTGAAGCATATTCGTGAGCATCCAAATGTATTCACGAAAAAGCAGTAAGCCCACCCTCATTTATGTCTTAACTGAGGTATTAAGGGATCTTAGAAAGAACAGAGATTTACAGGAAGCTAAATATTTTTAATTTCTCTCTTATTGTTTCCAAAGTTACAGTCTTAGCTCTTTCATCTTTAAGAATGGGGTTAACATCTCTTATACTACCCACTAAGCATTTGTTCTTATTTATAACAGTGATAGGTAACCTTTGCTTAGTGTTTCCTATGCAATAAGAAATTTGCATCTATGAAAATTATCTATTTAAAATGGTTCTATTCGAATCCTTGTGAGCAGAACATAATATACGGAATCAGAATGGTTTAATAACCAAGTCAAGGTCTTACAAATAGTAGGGGAACAGCTGGAATCACATCCAGACAGTCTGGCATTTGAGTTCAAGTTCATAACAACTATGCATTCAGCCTCCTATTCTCGTAGAAATTTGATTTAGCTTTTTCATCTCAACTGATATGCTAATACTAATACTTTGATTAAATGAGCGCCACCAGACTTTGATTAACTTCAGTTACTTTACATCAAAAAATTTCTTTAGGCTTTCAGATGTAAAGAGATTCATAAATTCAGCAAATCTTCGCTTTTAGTTACAAGTATTTCTCCTTTACTTAGATGTAAAGAAATCCCACAAATGATTTTATAGCAGACCTCTGTTATTTATCTGCTGATAATTCATTAAACAAAGCCAAAAAAGGAATAAAATCTTTTCTGGTTTTATTTTTTTGACTTGTTAATCCTTGCAAAGTTCATCCTGCTAAGAAGCTGCAGGGTACTTTAAACCAGGTCATTTTAACTAAACATAAATACAGCGCAAATTGGATGTCCCCTCAGGCCTTTGAACTGACTTGAAGCTAAGACTTTACGCAGGCCTTTGGTTTTATCTATGCATGTCCTTGGAGGAGAGCCAAATTCTCAGCAGAAACACACATTTGCAGGAATAGGACCAGCTGCAGAAGGTTTTGAAGCTATAAGCACTAACACTTTCTAAAAGCTGAAAAATATAAACGATCTCTGAACTTTAATTACTTGCCTTCTCCAAAGGCACATGTAGAAATTCCCTATATCTGTGCCTAAACTACTCACTGCGGTGAGGTCTGATGGAGAGACAATTAGCTTTGGAGCTTCCCCAGTTTTGCCATACTGGTGTGCTATTCATTTCTGCAAATTGTTGAAGTTTTATCCTCAGTTTTGTCATTAACTTAATGGGTTTTTTTGGGTGTGTTCCTGGAATACAGCAGAATATCAACAAATAATTTTATGTTGAAGCTGACCACATTGCATTACCAGTATTCAGAAGTATGTCATTCAAGATACTCATTTTTTTAGTAAGATTTCAAATATTCATCTCATTCTATGGCTATCTTGCCTCTTAGTGAATTCTCTTTTCCTTTTCCTTTCACAGCCTTCCACTGTAACTGTCTTTCTAATGACTATATCATTTTCACCATCATTATACAGAAGGCTCATCCTTTAGAGCAAGTAAAACACTCTAATTTATAGACCATTCATGAAATACTCCTTCAAACTTATTTAAGCTGAAATGATACAGTCTCAAGTACCAAATTTCTAAAGGAGGCTTGAAAGGCTTTGGAATTAAATGGGAGAAAATGTTTTTTCCATGTCTCATTAAAAGAAATGTGTTTAAACAGTTCAATTAGGAAAGACAAAATAAATTTGTTTTTTAAGTAGGACAATGGAAAAGAGGTGTCTTACCAAGTAATGTCTTCCGAACTCAGCATATTAGTGGAATTTTCAAGATTAACTAACCTTTTAATTACATATACTATAATCTGCAATTATATCCTGTAATATAATAGGAGTATTCTACCCAAGTTGAATGGCACTGTAGATCCATTTCTTTTCCTAAGAGATCAAGAGACTGAAGGAGATTGTCAATCCCATGTGTACAGAAATAGAAAGAGTATTACGTTCTGCTTCAATGATATGAACACCACTCTCAAACTTGCTTGTTTATAACACAAAAAATAAGACAAGTGTCAACTTTAGAAGACTCCAAAGAGAATGAGTTTGAAGTAAACTACAGAATGCCTATTTTCTTTTTCTGGATTCTTGGAGTTAAGTGAGTTCCTGAGAAATGCCCATCTAAATATTCTGGAGGCCTTTCAAATGAGTTCGATAATTTACAGTCACTTAATAACTGAAAATACCTGAATCAATATTGATTAAAAACTCTGGCTTCCAGCTTTACTGAATGTTCTGGGAGTTAATAGAGCTCTCTAGTACATGCAAAAGACACCCACAACGGAAACTCGGGGACACAGAAAAGAAGACCTTCAAAGTCTCATGAATTATATGCAAACTCAAGGCCCTTGTAGCGGCAGACTAGCTCATTCTTGGATAAATCAAAGCATTAATCAGTCTTGTCAAGAAAGCAGGTGTTTTGACTGCCTTTATGGTTCATTTTTATGCAAAAGGGTTGTAGGACACAGAAATCACAAGGGATTGCAAATGAATGGCACTGACAGGATTGATCCCACCAGGCGGGGGCTAAAATCAGCCTGTCTTTTCATATTATGAAATATACCTAATAGCAGAGGTCTTGCTTCACAGTAGATTATTTGTGTGCTCAGGGTATTTCTTTTTTTTTTTTTTTTTTTGCCTTGTCTCTTCTTTTTTTGATAAACTATTCCAGCAACCATAACAGGTTTAGAATGTTAAAGAACCATGGCTCACAAGACTTGACAAAAGGATTTTTGTTTTTAAAGGATTTTAAGGACAGGATATACAAACTGTATAATCTGGTTCCAAGATAGAAGGAGAGTGGGAGGATGAGGAGAAGCAAATCTGTAATTTCACCCTTATCTTGAGATCCAATAATAGCAAAAATATCATCAAAAAGTCCAGGAACATAAACAACTACCAAGTGTTGGTTTATATGAAGCTTTGTACTTTAAAGTGTGACTAAATTTGGAGAAAAAAAGATTAAACTTTAAAAAAAAGTCTCAAATTTGTGGTCAGTTTGGCATTTTATAGAATGGCACTTTTGACTTATTATTTCATAATTTGCTGGGTTTCTTCAGTGAACCATCATTGATGTTGTAGAATAAAACTTGTACAAATAACTAAAATGACAGTTGTAAATTCTCTAGATTTTGTGATTATTCTTCTGTATAGTAGTACATATTTGCATAAATGCCAACATTACATGCCAACTAGTTAATAGCTAATTATTGAGCATTTACTATATTCTGAAAATTATTCTAAGAACTGTACACATGCCGTACTTATAACTTCATGTGGCAGACAATATTGTTTCCCTATAAGGAAATATTAGCACAGACAGGATAAGTAATTTTCTCTATGTTATATAACAATTAGGCTGAAATTCAAGCACAAATTGACTCCAGAGTTCTTATGCTCAGCCCTAATATTCTTCTGTCTCTACAGAACAACTTATCAACTTCTTTGTTCTCAATATTAATATTAACAGGCCAGCATGGTGGCTCATGCCTATAATCCCAGAACTTTGGGAGGCTGAGGTGAGCAGATCACCTGAGGTCAGGAGTTCAAGACCAGCCTGGCCAACATGGTGAAACACTGACTCCACTAAAAATATAAAAGTTAGCCAGGCTTGGTGGTGGGCACCTGTAATCCTAGGTACTCAGGAAACTGAGACAAGAGAATCACTTGAACCTGGGAGGTGGAGGTTGTAGTAAGCCAAGATCACATCTCTGCACCTCCAGCCTGGATGACAGGGTGAAACTGTCTCAAAAAAAAATTATTTTAATAATTTGAATTGTTACACTAAATACATAAATATTTTTGCATTACAGATTTTTTTTTTAAACAAAGCAAGCTAAGTAAGAAGTAACGTTCATAAGCCAAATTAGGTTTAACATCCCATTTCCTAATACATAATAAGATCTTGCTGGAGCGTTTGCTTTTCTTTTCTAATATCTATTTTAAGAAAACCTAATAATTTCCTCATTTGCCTGAATGTCTAGAAGCTATGGCTCAGGAGCAAGAAGTGGCCATGGGGGACAAAGAAGCTTAAAGGTGGTTTGGTGAAGACATTACCTCAACTTTCAGCCTGTTTTCTCTTAATCTCTGTTTTAAGGAACTGGCAAGAATTGTCTGGATAAGATTTGTATGTGGACATTTGGAACTATAAACTTTCAAGGGAATGAAATTGGCCGTATCATCTGGCTAGTACGTTAGTGCCACACAGCCTGTGTGAGGAATTTACTCTAAGCCAAAAATTTGTTTCTTGAATATAGTTCCCCAAGCTAGAGTAAATATATTAATTGCTTACATTAAGGTAGTTTTGTAGCATCAGGTTAGGAATACTCAACACATCCATCACCACGAGAGAGAGGTGGAATTCTTGAGTTAGTGCAATTTCTCTTGGTGTCGGTGTTTTTCTAGATGATTCAACTTTCATTACAATCTAACATTGATTAACCCCCTTTTAATTGACATAATAGTGTTTAAAATTGTAAATATAGTCTATGCAATGATACAGCCATCATGCTTTACTGGCCTAGACATATTTAGTCTACTTTGGAAAGGCTTCTTAACTCAAACATTCATGAATAAATAGTAAAGGCCCTCTATTGAAATGGTATACTAATCAAAATTGAATGCTGAATTTGAATATTAAGGGTTTAAGAACTTGTGCATTTTTCTGAGAATGTGATTTATAAATTACATTGGATTTTCAGAGACTATATGTTTCAAAAACAAAAGTAAAGAAGCTCATTGAAGTAATTTTGTAAAACTCCTCTCTTAATCCACTCATTGTCTGTTAATACATAGCAACACTCTTGAGAGCAGTCTAACAGTGGTCCAGTAAGAAGAGACCACATCTATTATTAATAGTGATAAGATAGACAGAGATATGATTTTCTTTTTTGACTATGATAATATATACTTAGTGATTACAATTTTAACAACTTTTAAGTGTAAAATTTGGTGGCATTAAGTGTATTCACATTGTTTATGACCATCACCACCATCCATCTCCAAAATTTTTCATTCTCCTAAGAGATTATGATCTCTTAAAAAACACTTACATAGTATTTGAAAGTTTAACAGATGAACATTATTTTGGTTAACACTATGAATTCTTAGCTGATTTTAGTGTCCATGCTCTCCAAATAATTATATCTCCAAGAGTCATCTATTCTTATGTATGAATTATTTCTGAGATTGTGTTACAAAATACAAAATGACCCAGTATGAACGCTTCTACCATTTTAAGTTTTTTTGAGGCAGAATCTCACCCTGTTGCCCAGGCTAGAGTGCAGTGGTTAGATCTTGGCACATTGCTACCTCTGCTTCCCAGGTTCAAGCCATTCTCCTGCCTCAGCCTCCTCAATAGCTGGGATTAGAGGCACCCGCCACCATACCCAGCAAATTTTTGCACTTTTAGTAGAGATGAGGTTTCACCATATTAGCCAGGTTCATCTCTAACTTCTGATATCAGGTGATCCGACCTCCTCGGCCTCCCTAAGTGCTGGGAATACAGGCATGAGCCGCTGTTCCAGGCCTCAGTTTAAAACTTTTAACCTGAACTCTGTTTAAAAAAATCTAACGCTGAAAAATGAATTTTTTTTTTTTTTAAGAGATAGGGACTTTATCTGTCACTCAGGCTGGAGTGCAGTGGCATGATCATAGCTCACTGCAGTCCCTAGTTTCTGGTTGCAAGCAATCCTTCCACCTCAGACTCCCAAAGTACAGGGATTACAGGTGTGATCAGTCACGCCCAACTCCTAAAAATAGATATTTTTCTAATAATGTTCCTAAGTCACAATTATGACTATGGTTTTAAAGAAAATTAATCCTTTGATTAAAAACAAAGTGAGAGTATATTAATTTGAAAAAGCCTAAGAAATTAACATAAGTCTTCAATTAATATTATTGAGAAAAAGTTTGTCCCACATTTTCCTTTATTTTGTAGTTTTATATTGTTTTAATATCCAATCTAACTGAATTGCAGAATTAATTCTTATTAAAAATTTATTTATGAAAATAATTATAGAAAATGTAAAATATGGATACAAATGAAACGACAAAAAAAAAAAATGCAAAAGCCTATCCATGTCATCTAAAAATGTACTTACTTTTAGGTGACATTGTTACAATCTTAAAATTTTTTTTGTATAAAAAATTGTATCTTAACATTCCTGGTTACCTCTTATTATAAACAAAAAATTAAAATTCATATTCACATATTTATGTTAAATTAGTTTGAAGTGCCCTATGGATATAACTATGTGAATTATTTTTTCTCATTTATTTAACAAATATTTATTAAACACAAAGTGTTTTGTACGTAATAATTACAGAAAACATTTCTACTCTCTCGTTTATAGCACACAAAATATAGATAGAAAGTGAAGAGGTCAAACATTAGTTCAGAATTCATAATAATAACTTGAAAGAAACTCTGAGGAATTTAAGACAGTACATTTATTTTAAAATACGATTTAGAATGATTTCAATGGTTTGCATGTAGACACTTAAGGTTGGCTAGGAATTAGATTTGAAAATTTGTTCTTCTAGAGCCTCTTCCAGAGAGTTGCTTTTAAGATCTAATGAAGGTAACACAAGGGAACTACTGAAATGTTTCACGATTCGTTTTTACAGATAGGTTTTCTGCAGTTAGTTTGGCTTTCTTTCTTTTTTGAGACAGAATCTTGTTATGTCTTCAGGCGGAAATTCAATGGTGTGATCTCTGTTCACGTAACCTTCCGCCTCCTGGGTTCAAATGATTCTCCTGCCTCAACTTCCAGAGTAGCTGGGATTACAGGCATCCACCATCATGCCTGGCTAATTTTTCTGTTTTTAGTAGAGATGGGGTTTCACCATATTGACCAGGATGGTCTCGATCTCTTGACCTTGTGATCTGCCCACCTCGGCCTCCCAAAGTGCTAGGATTACAGGCGTGAGCCACCGTGCCTGGTTAGTTTGGCTTTCTAACTGGATTTTTATGTAAAGGTAAATTGATCAGTGCTGTAGGAAACAAAGCTCCTAATTCCACAAATAACCTCAGTAAATAATGCATCCAGGTAAATTCACCTATAAGATGTGTGTGTGTAAGAGACATACATCATATTTTCTATATTTGGACACTCAGAGAGTAATATTCATGAATTTAAAAATATTAATATAAATGATAATGAGTTTTAAAAAATCTAATCTATAACAGCCATTCAACTCAGTTTCTGCAGCACAGCTTCTAGTAATATTAATAGCTAGTTTCAAATTAAAATGTCATATTTCCTTCCAGGAAGGAAAGAATGATCAAGAACAGTTTAGAAACATTATTAACAAATGGTTGACGGTCTTAAGGACAATTAAAAATCATTTAACAAAAGCAGCATTTCTTTAGGGGTGTTGAAATGTCTTAGGTAGATCACATTCAAGGCAACCTGCACACTCACTGCCATATGCCGCCTCACTGCCCATTATTGTTGAATTACTGAACCAAGGACAATTTAGAAGCAGTGCTGTAGGCAAAACAAATATCCCAAGTTCTAGTTTTTAAATTGGGTCCAAAGATAGCTACACACAGCAGTTTAATAAAAAACATTTAGCAGATTCAGCTACTAGTCTGTGAAATTGAATGTTTGCTGTCGCCTGTCATCAGTTTTACTGAGGGCAAGAAAACAGAGGACAAAGTATCATATGCCCTTGAGTACTGAAGAGTAGAATTACCAGATCTTCCACTGTATTAGTTTCTTAGGGCTGCTGTAACAATTGCTATAACCTTTGAGTCTTTCTCTTACACTTTTCAAGACCAGAAGTGCAGAATGAAGGTGTCAGCAAAGCTGTGCTTTCTCCAAAGTCTATGGGAAGAATCCTTTCCTTGCCTCTTCTAGGTTCTGGTGGCTCTAGGCATTCTTTAGCTTGTAGCTGCCAAACTCCAGTCTCTGCCTTTGTCTTCATGTGACCTTCTCATATTTTTTTCTCTACCTCTTCTCTTTGTCTTCTCTTCCATCTCCTATAAAGATACTTCTCATCAGATTTAGGACACCCAAATACTCCTTAGTTGCATTAAATCTGAAAACAATTCTTAAATAAGGTCACATTCACTGGTTCCAGGGGTGAGGACATGTGAGTATCTTTGAGGGGAAACAGAGAAAATCAACCCAGTTCAACTGCTATCACTACTTATGCTCTTACACTGTCCTATTATGAATTTAATGGTCATGTTACATTTTCTTTTTTAGTGGCTATCTGTCTTTCTTTTCTAATACAGTGGTATACACTCAAGTGAATTATTTAATAATAATGATTATGATAGTTAATATATATTTATTTTATTATATATGCCAGCCACTCATTTTTAACTCGTTTACCCCTCAGAGAAACTACACAAGTTCTGTATTATTGTGCCAATTTTATAGTTGAGAAAACAAAGACACAGAAATGCAATATTTTCAATTTAAACAATAAGCGAAGGAGCTGGGGTTTCCATTCAGGCAAGGTGACTTTAGAACCCTACTGATAATTACCATCTATATTTTGTAGCCTACATGTGATTTAACCCAGATTACGTAAGAAAAATAACTTATTCCTCTTTAAGAAAATGTTTTACTTATAGTTACAAAATCCATAGAAAGTTTGAGACTATAATATCTTTATTAAATTTTACACTAAGAATTAACTGCTACATTTCAACTAAAGATAATATTGAACTATATCAGGAAACAGAGCTGGGGGTTCATTAAGTCTTATACAGAGAAAGAAACTTTTACAAAACCAATTCTCCAATAGAATTTACAGAGAAAATTAGGAATTCTAAAGAAGAAAGCCAATCGCTTGCCTAATTTCCAAGCCAGTAATCTTTCTCCTTGCATTTAATAAATAAATAAATAAATTACTTTTTATTGTTGGAGACAATGTGTCAGATTTTTCTTCCCAAAATAGCTGTACCGATATGTATCTCATTTCATACCCTCAAAAGTACAATGTGACATTGACATGTCCCATCAAGGGATGACACCTCTGTTACCTCGCCTGAGCCTGGGTGGACCCTGTAGCTGTCTCAGTGTGGCAGAACTGATGCCATGGAATTTTTGAGGACAAGTTCCAAAAGTCAGTACAGCTTCTTCCTGCAGTCTCTGTGTGTGCTCCTCTTTCTCTCTTTCTTGAGATATTTGTACTTGGGATACAGGCACCATGTTTTGAGGAGGTCCTAGCTACGTATAGAGTCCATGTGGGCTGGTTTCAGGGTTTCAGTTGACCAGCCACATCAGCTCTCAAACATGTTTACTGGGCCTTTAGACAATTCTAGCTTCCATCTTTGAGGTTTCTCACTGAAGTTCCAGATAGGCAAGCAATCCCTACTGTGTCCTATCTAAGGTCCTTTGCTATAGAGTCATGAGATGTAATAACAATCATTGTTTTTTAATACATTAAGTTTTGGGGTAATTTCTATTAAATAATTAACATATGCACATATATCACAATGCATTAGATAATTAACATAAGGACATATTTCAGCATGCTCTTTTTTCCATATTAAATATTAGTTTGTCTTTTAATCATATTAGTTTCCTTTTTGACTAGTAAATGTTTCATTAGGTATAGACTTTTCATTCATTCAAAAAATATTCATTTAGCATCTTTTATGAATCAGGTCTTGTGGTAGCCTCCTATGATATAGTGACAAAGGACCTGCTTTTTGGGAGTGTACATTCTAATTTGGTAGAAACACAGTTTCTTTCTTTCTTATTTTAATCTTACAACAGTACAAACTTAAATCTAGAGACATGGGACCAATTCTGCCAAAGTAGAGTGGAGTACAGCCTCCAGAGTAGTTGGGATTACTGGCATGCACCATCCCCAGCTCATTTTTTGTATTTTTAGTAGAGATGAGCTTTTGCCATGTTGCCCAGACTGGACTCGAACCTTGGTAGAAACACAGTTTCTTTCTTATTTCAATCTTAACAACAGTACAAACCTAAATCTAGAGATATGGGACAAGCTCTGTCAAAATAGAGTGTTGTAGTTATGATCTGTGCTTAGGTCAAGTTTTCCTGAAGCACAGCCTGAGAGAGATATTTACATGTAAGTAATATATTGAAGAAATGGTCCCAGGAGAAACTACAAAGTGAGAATAAGAAGCAGAAATGGAAGCAGCAGAAGCCAAACAGTGATACAAGTTTTAGGCAAAGTCTTACTCTCAGCTTGATCCTGGTGGGTTGCTCCGTGAAAGCATTGCATCTAAAATTTTTCTTTGTGAGAAGCAAGAGAGCTGGGTTTTTGCACTTCTACGTCAGTCAATCCTCTTCATGAGTGCAACCTCACAGGCACTTCTTGTTCTAAATTTGAGCAACACAATTCCAACAATGGAAGGAAAGTTTTGGAGTGAGACCAACACAGTGAAACCAGGAAGGAGACACACAGAAATGATACAAGTAATCTTAAGGGATCTGGTGTCAGTGTGAGTATGGTCCTTTTAATTGAGTCTTAATAATTTGGAGGACAAAAAAAATAAAATATTCAAAGCATCAGACTTGTAGGAAAAAAAATCAAGAACCAAAGTGTAAATACTGAATGAAACTTCCAGAAAGTAAAGTATTTTGCACCATCAGAACAGAAATATACTTTGTGACCATAGATGATAGATAGATAGATAGATAGATAGATAGATAGATAGATAGATAGATGATAGTTCTGTACTTTTACTCTTTATTCAAAATTATTCAATTAGCAGTAATTACGCCTTAGATAAACCCTCATTGGCTATAATACTGCCACTGCACAAAGCTAAAGTTACTTAGTAATGTCATGTATCTTTAATTTTAAGTAGTGGTAAGAATAATATAGATAGATGAATGAGTAAGAAAAAGAAGAAACTCACGTTTTGGTAAACTAGATGCAACCAACATGTTTATTCTTTTTCCAGTTTGAACTACGTATATATAGTTCCACTGACTACCATTAATTCAACGATTGCTTTTTTTTTTTTTTTTTTTTTTTTTGAGACAGAGTCTTGCTCTGTTGACCTGGCTGGAGTGCAATGGCACGATCTCAGCTAACTGCAACCTCCACCTCCTAGGTTCAAGCAATTCTCTTGCCTCAGCCTCCGGAGTAGTTGGGATTACTGGTACACACCACCCTCAGCTCAATTTTGTATTTCTAGTAGGGATGAGTTTTCTCTATGTTGCCCAGACTGGACTCAAACCCCTGATTTCAGGTGATCCACCTGCCTCAGCCTCCCAAAGTGATGGGATTACAGGCATGAGCCACTGTGCCCAGCCAACTTTTGCTTTTTAGCTTCCTACTGTTTTCCACCGAAAAGAAATTAATTGCCTCTACATAATCTATTTGCAACCAGAATCAATGACTCCCTTTTGAGTCTGCCCACTTGGACAAAGGAGAATGGCATCCCTGCATGTGCTTTATGCACTTATTTATTTTAATGGGAGTAATATTTTTTAAGTGTTAAGGTAAGTTCAAATTGAGAGTGATTAATTATAGAATATTAAGAAGGAAGACATAGCTATCTTCATTTATTTCTTATTTTCCTATAGAGTAATAGAAAGAACTAGCCTCAGTACTAATATTGGGAAATCCATTGTTGATGTTCTAACAAAGGGTTGTTATTTGCTCTTTGCTTGGTCTAAAAGAATGGAAAACTCTCCATACAGGACCTTGACAAATAAGAAATATTCTCATTTGACTATTTATTTCCATCCAATAAGTTAAAAAGTTTGTATGAATATAATGCAGCCAGTTTATCAAATGACACACAATCAGTGGAGTTAAGTATGACTAGATATGCATAGTTGTATTAGTTGTCTATTGCTGCATAACAAAGTACTGCATTATCTGTGGGTCTGGGATCCAGGCTTGGTTTGCCTGGGTCCTCTGCTTCAGCTTCCCTACAAAGCTGCAATCAGTGCCAACAAGGCTTGGGACCTCAGCTGAGGCTCAAGGAAGGAAGGTCTCATTTCCAGGCTTAAATGGCTTTTGGTGGGATTCAGTATGTCTTATCCAACTGAGGATATCAACTCCTTTCTTGCTGCCAACTGGAGGTTTCCTCGATTCCCCAACACTTAGGCTTTTCTATATGGCAGCTTACTTCATCAAAGCTAGCAAAAGCCAGTAGAAAGTGTCTACTCACAAGACAGAGGTTGCAATCTTTGGTAACATAATCACAAAGCAACATCCTATCAACTTTATCATACTCTATGGGTCAGGAACTGATATGGTTCGGCTGTATCCCCACTTAAATTGCATCTTGAATTATAGCTCCTATATTCCCCGTGTTGTGGTAGGACGTTATTTAATCATAGGGGTGGGTTTTTCCCATGCTGTCTTCATAATAGTGAATAAGTCTCCTGAGATCGGAGTTTCATAAAAGGGCAATTCCCCTGCACACGCTCTCTTGCCTGCTGCCATGTAAGATGTGCTTTGCCCCTCCTTCACCTTCCACCATAATTGTGAGGCCTCCTCATCCCTGTGAAACAGTGATTTCATCGAATCTCTTTTTCTTTAAAAATTACCCAGTCTCGGGCATGTATTTATTAGCAGTGTGAGAACAGACTAATACAAGAACAAGTCCCAGATCTCATCCACAATCAAAGAAAAGCATGATTATATAAAAGCATAAACAGAAAGCAGGGTAATTGGGAGCCACCTTGCAGTCTATCACAATAGTTTTTGTGGTGGCATAATGTGAAAATAAATAAAGAACTTTCTTTAATGAATAAGAGACTTTTTTTTTTGTTCTAGGAGTTTAGTCTTTAAAGTTTGGTAATGAAAATATGACAGTAACCAGTAACTTCTTCAACATCTTAATATGTTGACATGTTCTCATTTCATTTATGAGATATGCATCATCGGTAAAATGTCTGAGTAACTGAGCACCAAAAGTATTATCACTTTTCTTTCCCAAAGTGACTTGTAAGCAAAGAAGGCTGATGGACCAGCAAATAGTCACACTGAACCTGAAACAGTATTATTGAGAAAAATAAGGGAGGGGGCAGCGATTACATGTTTGTTTTTGTTTTTGTTTTTGTTTTTACTGCTCATCACATTCTAAGGCTGCAAATAATGAAAGAGTAGGAGAAGATTCTGGATTCTGGAAGAGGGAGCCAGTCCCTCTGGGCAGTGGGCTTATACAGCTTCATATTAGAGGGAACATAAGCACCTTCACTGCCTTGATCAGGAGCTGGAGTGCACACCTGCAAACATAGTTTGTAGCTTTATGATGTGCTGTGCCAGTGACTTCAGCCCTAACTCATCACCTCAGCACTGTGCTAGCATGGATTCTCAGCACTTATTTCTACAGCTAGCTGCTATGGAATAGGTTTGAATTTCCGTGTTTTCTGTAAGAGGACAATTCCCACTTAGACAAGTCAACCCTTAACTCTCTGTCAACATCCCAGATTCCAAATGGTAGCTAGTATGTCTCCTACCCTATGAGCAATTCTATCATTTCAAACCATTTGCTAAAATTGCTGTAGCAATGCTGTGACATTCACACTAATATTGCTAGGACTGAGTCCAATTTAAAAGTAGGTTATTTATTTAGTTTAGAAGGCTTTGTATGATTCATATTTTTGTGTATAATTTTTATAGAAAACTTTAATTTTGGAAGTTTGTATACTTTTTCTATAAACTTTTACTTCATCACCTATATATTTATACTTTTCCTTTCCATTCTACACCTTTTATTAGATGTCATATCCTTTTTAGAAGTAATATTCTGATTTAACTTCAAAAATACATATCTCTAATTTATCATGCTATTTTATTTCATAACACTAGAGAATACTCTTTAATGTATTCTAATGAATGAAGTTACTTTGTATGTAAGAGTGTTTTATTATGAAGTGTTATTAGTTTCTCATAAATAATACCAGTGTAAGTTAGTCTAAGAAATCTTCTTATTCCAAATTCTGTCTGAAGCCAATAATACTAAGGCAAATTTCCAATGTATTCCTTTTTTTGTCTTTTCTAAAGGTTAATGGTCTAGTTTCTGAAATAACCATTTAGAAAATGTTAACTTTATGCTAATTCAAAATATTTTCCAAAAATATGCCCTGAAATAACCTCTTGCCATTTTTGTACATTATCTGAGAAAAAAATTTTAAATGCTAAGATTCCCGTGGTACATTTTGCAAGTGGCAAGAAAATACATTAAACATATTTTACCAAACCAAGTAAAGGAAAACTTGGTGCTCTCTTCTTTGTTTGTTTTGTTTTGCTGCTTTGGCATACACTTGACTATGTCTTTTAAGCACAGAAAGTTAAAAGTAACTATCAATGTTCAGAGTCAACATTTTTGTTTTGGTATTTATGCCGGAAGAAAATAAGCTCACTCAGAAAACAGAATTGTTCAGATAGGTATTGTGGAGACTATGATGTGAGTGGTGAATATAGCAATGCAGAAGTGCAAAACTAAGAGGGCTGATGACCCAGGGCAAGTTAGAGTATGAATTCGAGATTTGAGTTCTTTGAAAACTCAATTTAAAAAGATGAGTGGGTACTGATCTTTTCATGATGTTTCAGGGATTCAGACTATCAAGACAAAATTTCACCTTGGAGAAAAGTTTAAATTTTTCAGATATGTTAGCTTTAAAATATGAGAGCAAAGAGACAAAAGTTTTAACAATAACTGCTAACTACTTTTTCCTCTACTGCAGACAATTTCTGTCACATTCAACAGCTACATTTATTAAGCTCTACTCATCTTCTCAACACAAAAAATAGGAATATACATAATATATTTTGTTATCATTTTCTTCAAAATATTGTTGCTTATGTAATGTGTAGTGTTCTCAAAAAGAAATTAGCCTGGCAAGCAATATTTGTTAAGTCAGTGTTTTTCAAATTGTTCTAGTCCACGTCTCCTTTTGAAAACCAGACAGCAAAAACTAAAAATAATAAAACCTAGTCCTCTCTTATAAAGTTCTTTGAAATTTCTAAATAGAATAACTATTTTGATTACAATCAAATAAAAGGAAATGAATAGTGGAATGTATCTTTTATAAGTATGCACGTAAACATGGCTAGTGAGTATGAAAATAATGTATTTTTAAAATTTGGTTATGGAGTGTAGGAGGAAGAGAGGGTGGTAACTGAACTAGCGCCAGATAAAGAGAGGGTTATTTAAGAGGAAATAGACAAGATAATGTAGTCATAATATAGGATTTGACATGTAGAGAATCCAAAAAGACTAGAGAAAAAAAAATGAGGGAAAAAACCAGGGAGGAAAGGTTACAGAAAAGTGGTGGTGAGATATGTATTCATTCTTAGTAAAAGAGAATAGAAATTACAGATATACTTGCAGTTGAATTTGTATGCAAAGAGTTAATGTCACTTTGATTGTTTATATTACTTCTATAAAGTTGAATTACATGTTAAAGAAACCTGAAACTGGGAATTTAAAAATAGTGACATAGAAGTTTTCCCCTTTTTTGCATATCACCAAAAATTAAAAAAAATTTATAAAAGACAAAAATAAAAGTCAATTTTTGACTAATAATGGAGATATTTATAGCCCCAGTTCATGCAAGAGGAAAGAATTATAATTTTAGCCAACGTAAAATGGTAAATAGGAACATATTAAGTTCCTACAGTGGATTGAGTAGTAGACTCCAAAACAATATGTCTACCCAGGACCTTTAAATAGAACTTTATTTGGAAAAATGATCTTTTAGTAATTAAGGTGAAGATCCTGAGCCTTAAATTCAAATGACAGTTATCCTTTTAAGAGAAGAAAAGGGAAGAAGGTCAGGTGGAGACCCATGTAAAGATGAAAGCTGAGATTGGAGTCATGATACCACAAGTCAGGAGTCACCAGATGCTTGAAGAGCCAAGGAAGAATTCTCCCTAAGAGCTATCAAAAGAAGGATGGCTCTGACAATACCTTGACTTTAGACTTCTGGCCTGCAAAACCGATTTCTGTTGTTTTCAGCTACCAGTTTGTAGTAATTTGTTATGACAATTCCCTAGAAAACTAACACAAATCTATTTGGCTTTAAAATTAAGAAAATTATCCAGATCACATTCTTCAAAGAGCCATCTGTGAACAATTCAACAATCAGGCAATAATTTAGAAACCTGTGTGGACAGTAAGACCTTAGAGGAACCACTTTGGAATAAAGCCTCAGGACTCATAAAATACATAACTGAAAAAGGAGCCAAAAACACAAGCCATATTTGCAGGAAATGTTCTCAAACTTTGTGAAGCAACCATCTTAATAAAAACAAAAAATGCAAAGTATAATTAAAAAATCTCAGGGAAGTCATGGTGACAATGCAAGGACAGTGAAATATAACACGTGTACTAGTCTGCTCTATACCTCTATTACGAACTGCCCAACACTGGGTAATTTATGAAGAAAAGAGATTTAATTGACCACAGATATGCATAGCTGGGGAGGCCTCAGGAAACTTACAATCATGGCAAAGGGGAAGCAAGGACCTTCTTCACCAGGCAGCATGAAGGAGAAGTGCTGAGTGAAGTGTGCAAGAGCCCCTTTAAAACCATCAACTCTCATGAGCACTCACTCATTAGCACGAGAACAGCATGGGGGAAACTGCCCCCACGATTCAATGACCTCTACCTGGTCTCTCCTTTGAAACATGGGGATTCTGGGGATTACAATCCAAAATGAGATTTGGCTGGGGACACAAAGCCTAACCATATCAATAGGCAAAGCACAGGAAGAAAGCCTATAAAAATACAAGCATACATCCCAACATGTAGAAAACCATCGGGAAAATGAGGCCTCATTGAATTTAGCATCTAATGAATTAAACACTGTTGAAGACACAAAATCTGACATGGATGATAGGATTTGGAAATAAATGTGATGAATGATAAAGTATAGATGAAAAGAGGTTAAAAAGAGAACAATGAATGATGGGAAAGGCAAATGATACCTCATTTTACAAAACTGGGGTGCCAAAAGAATATAAACTGATAATTAGAAAACAATAAAACTGTCTTAGGATATAATGTTAAACTTTGCAAAATAAAATTATATATATAAAACTTTCTCCAAACAATAAAACATTCTGAAAATATATAGGAATGTATGGATTAAGAAAAGACACTTACCAGGAAACCCTGACACAGTACAATATATATATATAAATGCTAAAATATATTAGGATTCTCAAGAGAAACAGCAACAGTAGGAGTCAGTTACGGATGGATAGATAGATAGATAGACAGACAGATACAAATACATGCAGAGATTTTTTTAAATGAAGAATTGGTTTATATGATTGTGGAGACTGAGAAATCTCATGATCTATAACCTGGAGACTCAAGAAAGCCAGTGGTATAATTTCAGTCCAAGTCTCAAAGGCCTGAGAACCACAGGAGTTGATTTCCCAGTACAGGGCAGATCAATATCCCAGCTCATGCAGGCAAACAGGAAACAAGAAGGCCAAATTTGTCCTTCTTCTGTTTTTTGTTTTATTCAGATCCTAAAGGGATTGAATAATGCCCATAACATTGGGAAGGGCAATCTACTCTAGTGAGTCCATAGAATCAAATGCTTATTTCATCCAGAAACACCGACGCAAACACACCTAGAAATAATATTTCATTTAGGCACTCCATAGCAGAGTCAAGTTGACACATAAAATTAACCATTGCACTGAAATATATCCTGGTAGTTATATCTTGGTAGATTTATAACAATAAAGCACAGACAAAACATAATATATAATATCAAAATACTATGTATCCAATTTTAAATGTTTGAAAAATAACAAATGTAATCAAATAAGTAAAAAATTAACATAAAAACAAAAATTAATTAAGCATAAACTATTAAATGTTAGACTCAACAAGTAAATTCTATTGCTCTTTCATTTTCTTTTGAGACCTCAAGTTTTGCAAAATGTTATATCATTTGCCTTTCCCTTCATTCACTGTGCTTGTTTTATTCATGAGTAACATGAATAAAAAACAATAATATAACCTTTTCAATGACAATAAAGAAATAACTATAGATGACAGTAGAATTGGTAAAAGTTGATGGAATTCTAAAAAAAAGAAGGGTTCAAGTCTTTGCATGTCTGAGAACAGGAATGAAATTGCATTTCTTTCTTTTTGTGGAAAATATAAACTACTAAACTGACTCCAGGAAGAAGGTTTGGAAAACTATGCCGATTCATTTACCATTCAGGAGATAAAGTCTAACAGCTATTGCCCAGATGGTTTCACAAGGGAATTCTTCCAAAACATCAAGTAACAGATAACTGCAATAAAATTTCAATTGTTGAGAGTATCGAAAAAAAAAAAATTCCCTAACTCTTTTAGAATGTGTATATCACATGATCCCCAAATCCCATTAAAGATGTGTCCACACACACACACACACACACACACACACACACACACACACAGAGCATAGAACTGCTTGTTCGAGAACATTAAGATAAAAACATTTTTCAATAACTAGGTAATAATTAGCTGTTTATTTAATACATAGTAAAGCAATTGCAGTTTATTCCTAGAAAAATGTTAGTGTGGTTAAATATTAGGATAGCTATAAAAATAAATCAATATATTTAGCTAGTCAAAAAAGATTGTCATATAAACCTCACTAGATGTAAGAAAATAAATTTAATAATATTCAACATCTATTCTTGATTTTAAAATCATAATAAAATAAAATAGTTTCGAGAAGACTATGTTATATACATGAAAAATAGTATATATATACTAATTGAGAACCATAACTAGAAACATTCTCTTTATGATCAATAATAACACAATGAAATTTGCTATTAAAATTATAATTATAATTTATTCTAGATTAACCAATGAAATTGTGGAATATATTGAGAAATAAATTTAGAAACAAAAATCAGAAAGAAGAATTTTCAATGACTAACATTTGAAAATAATATATTTTTTTCTCTTAGCAAATCTAGAAGGATCAATTTTTTTTTTTTTTTAGACAGAGCCTTGCTCTGTCCCCCGGGCTGGAGTGCAGTGGCACAATCTCAGCTCAATGCAACCTTTGCATCACAGGTTTAAGCAATTCTCCTGCTTCAGTCTCCAGAGTAGCTGGGGCTACAAACTTGTGCCACTATGCCTGGCTAATTATTTTTGATAAAGATGGGGTCCCACCCTATTAGTCAGGCTGATTTGAATTCCTGACCTCAAATGATCCGCCCACCTCTGCCTCCCAAAGTGCTGGGATTACACGTGTGAGCTCCAGCACTTGGCCTAGAAGGATCAATTTGAGGATCATTATAAATAATAAGAAAAATCAGTTACAGGACTGAGGACTAAATTAATTTATAGCAATAAAGGAGAGTCTCATACAAAGAATAACTAGGTACAAGACTAAAACATCAAATCATAAAATATAAAACTTAACCAGAAACCTAAAATCTTCTGTGAAAAAAATTGTAGATGCCGCTGAGGAAGACAAAAGAACGATGTAACACAAGGAAAAACACTCTCTTGCAATAGTAAATGCAACACCATAAGAATCTCAGTTCTTCCTCAAATTAATCTATAAATTTAGTGTAATTTCAGTTTAAAATACCAACAGTATTTTTGTTTGGGAAGTAGAAACTGATTCCAAAGGTATAATAAGAATAGAATAGCCAGAAATGTCCTAAAAATAGATGAAGAAGAGAAAGGAAGAAAATTATGTTTCTCTAATTGTATTTATTTTAAAACTTCAAATAATTAAAACAGCATGATACTGAATAGAAAAGCAATTTATCTACTGTTAAGCACTACAGCATTTATCTTTTACTCTAATATTAGTTGCTTTATTTTTTAAAATCTGAAACTGTTACTAGAAAGGAGTCTGGAGCCAGACCCTCAAGAGAGAGTTATTGGATATGGTGCAAAAAAACAATTTGAGGTACATCCATAGAATAAAATGAAAGCAAGTTTATTAAGAAAGTAAAAGAATAAAGAATGGCTACTCCATAGGTTCATGTTTATGGTTATTTCTTGATAACGTGCTAAACAAGGGGTGGATTGTTCATATCTCCCCTTTTAAGATCATGTAGGGGAACTTCCTGATGTTGCCCTGGCATTTGCTGTTGTTTTGTTCTGTTTTTGAGACAGAGTCTTGCTCTGTCACCGAGATTGGAGTATGGTGGTGCGGTCTCAGGCCACTGCGGCCTCCACCTCCCAGGTTCAACTGATTCTCCTGCCTCAGCCTCCCAAGTAGCTGAGACTGCAGGCATGCACCACCACGTTTGGCTAATTTTTGTATTTTTAGTAGAGACGGTGTTTCACCATGTTGGCCAGGCTGGTCTCAAACTACTGACCTCATGTGATCCACCTGCCTCGGCCTCACGAAGTGCTAGATTACAGGTGTGAGCCACAGTGCCAGCCCAGCATTTGTAAACTCTCATGGCGCTGGTGAGAGTGTAGCAGTGAGGGCAACCAGAGGTCACTCTTGTCGTCATCTTGGTTTTGGTGGGTTTTGGCCAGCTTCTTTATTGCAACCTGTTTTATCATCAAGGATTTTATGACCTGTATCTCTTGCAAATCTCCTCTCATCCTGTGACTTTGGATGCCTTGATCTCCTGGAAATGTAGCTCAGCAAGTCTTAGCCTTATTTTACCTAGTCACTATTCAAGGAGTTGCTCTGGTTTAAACACCTCTGACAAAACCAACCAATTGCTTAACATTATATAATACATGTTTTAATAAAGTGTTAGTTAGAAAAAAATAAGCATAGTTGAGAACTACATTAAAAAAAGTATAAAAATTGAAAGAACAATTTATTAACAGTAGCTTTTTATCTGAATGAGAAACAAATAAATGAGAAAAATGTGAATTGTCAAGATGTGTTTCTTTCTCCCAGAAGAGGGTAATATTCAGGATATGATATTCTGAAGAGCGATTGCCTTTTGAAGGCATGTTAGCAGAGAAAAACAAAATTGAAAGACCCTCAGAGTAAAAAATTTCTTTCAGTAAAATTGCCAATTGTTGAATAAAATGAATTATTCTGAGTCACAGTTTAAACCACCATCAAAACTATGAGCAATTAGTGAGTAGTTTTGAGTATGCCTATTTTCATTGAAATTCAGTGGGTTATATATCAATGGAGACTTTTTCATGTTAAGTGAGCAGAAGGCAGGCCTTCACTTTGAAAGAAATTATGGAGTTGACAGATTCCTACTATGAAAGGGTAGATATTCCCAAATAATTCACATTATATGGTCCTTAATATGGGACACAAATTTCATATACAGCGTGTCTTTGCTTTTGTAAGATTGCATGCATTGTAATAATGGTAAAGGAATATGGAAGGGAAGATTGTGCTCTTTTTATTTTGTTTTGCTTTTGCTTCTTTCTCATTTATTTAGCTATGAGTCATAGGCTTTCGTCAATGACTCACTGCAATGGAGAACAAGGCTTCTGCAAATATTTCTGAGCTCTCTTCGTTCCAGATACATTCCCTAATAGTCTCTAGGGAGGCTTGAAGCCTAACAAATGGTATAAGCTCTTCACTTAGAGGCTGGGGCTTGCCGCGCATTCTGACAGCTTTAGTGGCTGTTCGTTATTAAAATTTTGGAGCAACAAACTTGTTACCGTTCAAAATCTTCATGTGATATTTCTGGGTAAGTCTCAGATTTCTCTTACGTTGTAACTGACAATGAAATACCCCTGCAGCACTTTTCAAAAACTCTGTAAGAATTATCTCTGTTGTTGCCAGGCGTGGTGGCTCACACCTATAATCCCAGCACTTTGGGAGGCTGAGGCAGGTGGATCAACTGAGACCAGGAGTTCAAGACCAGCCTGGGCAGCATGGCAAAACCCCGTCTCTGTGAAAAAACAAAATATGAACAATTAGCCAGGCATGGTGGTGCACGCCTGTAGTCCCAGCTACTTGGGAGGCTGAGGCAGGAGAATCACTTGAACCTGGAAGTCAGAGGTTGCAGTGAGCCAAGATCGAGCCTGGGCAACTGAGCAAGACTCCCTCTCAAACAAAACAAAACAAAACAAAATGAACAAAACCACACACAAAAAAATTCTCTCTGTTGCATACATCACATATATTTCTCGCTCTCTGTCTCAATCTCAACCCCAAAGTAGGGTTGTTTTGTATACCAACTTTCCCATAGTATTTGCTATCCTGACAATGGATGCAGATTTCTCTTTTGTGTGACAAGCACAATTTGCATTTCTGTCAAAATAAAACAAAAATCATAAGGTTTTTCCTAAATATAGAGAGGCTTCTTAATTGAAGTTTAGTCTTCGGTGTTTATGACAGTTTCTTCAGGACTATTCCCCTTGTCACAACTCATGGTACAGAGGTCACACTAATTAGCTCTAAATAGGCACCCTCTCGCCTAAGAATGCTAATGTATAAAAGAAATAAGACAGGGTTGAAGAACTGAGTTGTTTCCAATGCAACATCATAGAGAATACACTGTTGAAGACCTTCCCTGAAATGTCTTCTTATTGAATTAGACGCAAATAGATTTGGCTAGGCATGGTGGTTCATGCCTGTAATCCCAACTATTTGGGAGGCTGATGACAGGAGGATCCCTTCAGGCCATGAGTTTGACACCAGTCTGGGCAACATAGTGAGATCTCATCTCTAAAAATAAAAAATAAATAAATAAAAATTTTAAAAATTCAAATAGATTTTGAATTCCGTGAGAAATCCTCATATTTTTCTCTATTTTTGCTAATTCATTATTTTTTTAAGTTGTGAATTATTTTTCAATTTTTTCAATAAAGGTATGATTCGTATACAATAAGATTTACATACAAAATGCACAGATGTTAAATGTACATTTTGATGAGCTTTGACAAATGTGATGTACTGCCCCCAATCAAGATAAAGAGCACTTTCTTTACTTTAAAATTTTCCCTCCATCTGCTTTGCAGGACCCATGCCCCCTAAGCATCCCCACAATCAGGGACTCACTTTTCCAATACCTATCAGAATTTAGGAACAAGTGGTCACATTTATTTTGAAAAGTTGTTGGTTCTGATAATTACTATATATACTAACTCATCCCTGTCATATTATACTTTCTGCCCTCACCTTCCATCTCCAGCCATTAAAGGTTGCTGTGAAAGATCTGTGTAGGATTTAAATGATATTCTTTTTTTCCTTATATGTTTACTTACTGATTGAGTACCTTTGACAGGTCAAAACTCTACTAGTCTCCGTAGAAACAAAAATAAACAGAAAAAAAAAAAACATACTCTTCCTTCTCTCTAGGTATTGAGATTCTTTTTTTTCTGAGACGAAGTCTCACTCTGTCACCCAAGCTGGAGTGCAGTGGCACGATCTTGGCTCACTGCAACCTCCCTCTCCCAGGTTCAGGATTCTCCTGCCTCAGCCTCCTGAGTAGCTGGGATTACAGGCATGTGCCACCACACCCAGATATCTTTTGTATTTTTAGTAGAGAAGAGGTTTCACCTTGTTGGTCAGGCTTGTCTTGAACTCCTGACCTCATGATCCACCCACCTCAGCCTCCCAAAGTGCTGAAAGTACAGCCTGAGCCACTGCGCCTGGTCGTAACTCAGTTTTTAATAGCAAGAATGCAGTCATATTTTTAGTCTTCCTCCCTAGGTAGCATATGGATTCAAGATGAAGCATACAGTCATTCACATATTCAACATAGTTGTTGAGCATCTGTAATGGTCGAGGGATGCGCTGGTAAGCAAAGCAGGGCCTCGGGTCATGTCTCTGTCCTTATGTTGCTCATTACACCTGATGGGAATTGTCCACCTGTACTTGTAGGATGGTGTGGGCCTGGTCTGTCATGACAGTCATGGACTGGTACTGCAGGCTTTGCTTTTCCTCTCTCTTTTGTCTGTTTGGTTCATCAGTGTACCATAACACACTTAGTGTCTCAGACATAGTAAGTGCACAATAAATACCTGTTGAACAAAGGAATGATGAAATACTGCCCTTCTGCTAAGATGCCACCCAAGGAGAAAATGAGGACAAAGTCATGGGAGAAAAAGCAGTGAAGGACTCCGTCAGTGAGGCAGCTGGTCCTCGGTAGCCCTTTCCCATAGAGACACTTTGTTCATTACCATCCTATATATTTGCCACCCAAAACTCTTAGCAAATACCAAAAGTCTGTAGAGGAAGCCCACAGAATCCACACTGACAGCCTCCAGGCATGAGTTTGCAGAAGAAATACAAATCACAAAGCAGGGACTGGCAAAACATTTTTCTGGTTAGAATTCATAAAACATTATTAGTTGCATAGTTGGGATTTATTACATCGTATGTAACAAGATTTACTGGAAGTTTTGCAGATAATTTAGAACCTAAAGCACTGTCTAACACAAAGGCCTACTTCCAAACGAAAGGTCTATGCTTCTTATGTCTAGAATATTTTGTGGTTAGCTATTTTAAGCTGCAGAATGTACCTTTTAATAAAACAGGAATGTACCTGGGGCTTTTAGAAAGCCTGCCTTCATTTAGATAAAAGCACTTTGAAATATAATATGGCTTATAGTCTCAACCCCTCCCCTATTTCAGCAAGGAAGAAAGTCTGAGTCTCTCATAGGCCACACATCCATCCAAAGGCACAGAGGAGGAAGAAGTTTCCCGGAAGTCCACACGCCTTGGCATCACTTCCTTCCACGTCTGCACTGCTGTGCCGTGAGGGCCAGGGAAACCAAAATGATCATTTTCAAAGCTCTGTTCTGTAATTTTTTCTAGAGATCACTGGCTGGGGTATATAAAAAATATACCAACATCTCATTTTACCATTCTCAATTTATTTACCCCTAGGGCTTTGTACTCTCCAAATTAGCTAAGTTATCATGCTGTTCTGTAGCAAGGGGCCTTTCTTACTATTCTGTTTTCTTCCTACACTTCACTTTGATTTATAGTAAAATGTCAATCTCACCATTCCAACCCTTAATACATAAAGAGAAATGTTTTACATTTTAAAAAAATTGATTTCTTCCCTTAATAAGCCAAGTTCTACACTAGTTTCTTTCTAGGCACTCAAAAACACGTAATTTAAAACCTAGAAAGAAAAGAAATGACCCTTTGTTCTTGATTGCATAAATTTACCTTCTCATTAAACCAATGAATCATAGGAGCAAGGTTTATTGAGAACAAAATGTATTAGCTTTATATATCAAAATTATGATCCCTCTTATATCGATAACAAAGAAAAAACATAAGAAAAAATTATAAAATCGAGGTGGTTATATGAGGAACTCTCTACATTTGAAAATTAGGAGAGCACTGCTATAAAGTGTGGATGGTAGCATGAATTATCAAGGAAGAATACCATTAAATAAATAAATTGAAGAGATAAAATCAGAGAAAGCAAACAAGAATTAGGAGCATCTTGCAGAAGTCATAAAAGGAAATAGAAAACTATTATTTTAAAGTGCCAGAGTAGGATGTGTTATTGCAATTTTAGAAGTCAGAAAGTATGTAAATTTTGGTAGCAATTTTTGTGATGCTCTCTTCTCATAAAATTTGTTTAACAGCCCAAGTTGTACATGCTAGCATATAATAAAAATATAATAAATTAATAAGAATTATACACTACCAGTTACACATCTATTGCATTGTGCCTACCTATTTAATTATTTTTTGGACTAGATAATATTGAGTCCCTATTTTTTCTGGTATGTATGTACTTGACTATGGCCTCTAGTTACACAGATGAAGAATAAAACCACAATTTAGGCATTACAATATTTTCAATTTCCATGTAAATATCATTTAATTATCTCAAAAACAGTGACTGGGTTTCTTCTAGGAACTTAACTGAACCAGACTATACTTCAGTGGCCCAAATAGCCTAATTTATCAAATTAAAACTTCATTTGATGTACACGTCCAGTATTATGGTTATCATTCACAGAGAAATCTAAATATTTTAAATGATTACAATCAGTATGGCATCTTACACTTTCATAACCTAAAATAGCTTATAAATGTAAAGGTGACTTTGTTTTGGGCATTCAACCTGCAATTAAGGAATTCAAATGTGCTGACTCTTTTAAAATGCCTGCACTATTTTTATTCTTTTTTAAATTGACATAAATCTGTAAGACTTTCATATGGTTGGATGTTGTTTTTCTTTTTTTTAAATGAAGACTCACTGTGTTGCTCTCGCTATGCAGTAGCTTGGTCTCGGCTCACTGCAACCTCCGCCTCCCTGGTTTAAGCAAATCTCCCTGCCTCAACCTCCCCAGTAGCTTGGATTACAGGCATGTACCATCATGCCTGGCTAATTTTTGTATTTTTAGTAGATACTTGGTTTCACCATGTTGGCCAGGCTGGTCCTGAACTCCTGACCTCAGATGATCTGCCTGCCTCAGCTTCCCAAAGTGCTGAGATTACAGGCGCGAATCACCACGCCCGGACCCATATAGTTGGATTTTAATTTTTTTATTTTTTTTTCCAGCAGAGTCTTACTCTCTAGCCCAGACTGGACTGAAGTGATTTGATCTCGGCTCACTGCAACCTCCACCCCCGGGTTCAATCAATTCTCCTGCCTCAGCCTCTCAAGTAGCTGGGATTACAGGTGTGTGCCGCCACACCTGCCTAATTTTTATATTTTTAGTGGAGACAGTGAATTTCACTAGGTTGACCAGGCTTGTCTCAAACTCCTGACCTCAGGTGGTCTGCCCACCTTTGCCTTCCAAAGTGCTGGGATTACAGGCATGAGCCACCACGCCTGGCAGATTTTAATTGTTATACAGCAATATTTATTGCTTATTCAGAATTTGTAGTATTATTAATTTTTGACACTGTGATGATACATTATCCAGATATACTGCAATGAAACAGAAATACGAAAACATATAAGACAGTCTTGGGACAGTTCTGTGAGTTTCTGCCAGGTTGAAAGCTGCCATGTCAGACAATGCATTTTTGACCCGTACAAGTAGTCCAGTATAATAATGCTTATTTTTAAAATAGATCTACAATTCTTTAAATTTTAATGTGTCAATATTTCAAATTCATCCTTGAATATTTTCTGACCAGGATCGAAACAATGAAACCAGAAAACTAAGCTGATATTCATAAACGTGACTTCAATAAGATAATAATAACTTACTCATCTTTACCTTAATAATTATCTATAGGTAAGTGGCAAATTTAATATATTTGTGACAAGAGGAGCAATAATTTAAATGATTAACAATGTTATAAGCCCCATCTGCTAATATCAATAAATAAATCAAGGAGAAATGAATGACAATGTTAATAACTTGTAAGAATTTGAAGAAAGCTAATTCTAATCATTCTATAAACAAACATTTTCGGAGGATTTGTTAAGCAACAGGTTCAATTTTGAATTACATTTTTGGAAGACAATTTCCTTAATATATGATTATCACTGAAGAACATTTCAAATAATCCAGTGGAGCTAAAGGGATTAAAATAATAAATGGAGGAAAGAATGTTTAAGTGCTTTTTTGTTGTTGCAATTGAGGAAGGGTAGGGTATCAAAAAACAGGTGATATAAACTTGATAAGCCATTAGGTTGCTATGATAGCATCAGACATCCCAGCTTTCACTAAAAGGTTGGTGAAAGGAACAGAAACAAAATGCTGCAATCTTGCCCTTATATTCTTTTAATCTGGGGACATGGGAAACAATAATAAATGGAGAAGGCTGGAGAAGCAAGGGAATTTGAGACATGGAATTCTTGGCCTATGGACAGTATACAAAGCTTTGTATTGAATGAAATATTGCATTTTATTTACTTCACATTATTCAAAATAGCGATTTTCAGCATAGCTTCCCAGATTACTGTTGGTGCTTTAAATTAAGAGCAGTGAGAATGTAGAAGTCTTTTTCTTAATGGTAATATATACTGAAAGGAAGTGAAGTTGAAAGGCAGAATGTATTTAAATATGGTTAGCGTTTGTGTGTGTAATCTACTGAAAAATAAACTGAAATTTCACTTGTGATTGCAATCCCTCTTAAAAAGGAATATGTGCCTGTTGAAAGAGGTAATATATATTATTTAATGTGGTACTCATTTGAGAATTCAAATATCTGAGTTTTAGCCACTTTTCAGTTACTTAACCTACCCAGTATTTCAATTCCCTACTAGCAAGCCAAGAAGGATAATATTTTTGCCTCCTGGAAACATTGTAAGGATACTTTTTTATCCTGCACAATTTAATACAAAATATTCTGAGAAAGTATTTTTCTTTTGTAATTTGAAAAATATTCAAGCAGTTATTCCTTGCTTACTCTTTTTTCTTTATTCCCCAAATGCATTTAAGTTATTAAGCTGGAATATGGCCTACTACTTTCATTCCCATTACAGGTCTCAAACTCATTCCTTTTCCATTGTGTGTTTCTTGTTTGCCAAGCCAACTGAATGTTGCCTGTTTATTATTTGAAACTCAAAATTGAGTCACCTTCTCAGGAAGGGGATGCTGCATGCCAGGTTTTGAGCAAATACGTAGGACCAGGACTCTGACTTTTAGACAGTTCCTTAGCTTTACTTATTTTCTTTTTATTTTCACTGACAGTAAAATTTTCTGGAGAGTACAATCAAGATAGTGTATTATTAGAAACAACATTAATAGAAGCTTGGTCAGAAATGATAATAGTCATAAGGAACATCTCTCTTACCAAGGCATTCCACACAGAGAGATCACAGCACAATAAATAAAGAATTTCTCATTTGCCACACAACAAATAAAACAATTTCCATAACAAAAATGTGATTTTATAAATGTTCTTATACTAAAAATAAAAGCAAAAATATGAGATCATGCACTGGAGACAAAAGCTAAAAATGAATAGTTACAACAACAAAAAAGACAACACTCCAAAAGGTTAAAATGTTCAAGTATTGTGAGAGGAAAGGGGAAGATTCGAATAGAATGGGTTCAGAATAAATCAATTATATTTGCTACCCTAGGAGAGACACCGACATAACAATTTTTATCCATTAATACTTTATGCCATTAGAATACATACTGTTGTCTATTTAAAGGACAGATTCCATTTCCTTGGAACATGTTTCATATTACAAAGATGGAATAAGATTTATTTTTTACCCTAATTACAGGTAGGTAATAATACTGTAAGAGAAATATTCTCAGAACAGGCCAGTGTGATGGCCTGGAATAGTAGGGGTCTGGGAGTCAAGAAACAATGACTTTAGCGGTTTTTATCATTATCTATAAAAAATTCATTTGAGATAGTCATCTAATAAATAGCCTTCAGATATTTCTCAGTCCTGAAATAAACTTTCACTTTATGTTTTGATTTTGCTATAAGAGTTCAACTATTGGGGCTAGCAGAGAGTAGCGAAAATAATACTAAAATAGCTTAACAATTTTAATGATTCTTAATTTCTAAAAAGTTATTGAAAAAAAGTGGGGATCACTTAGTGGAATTAAGAATTGTATAATGCTTTAGTGGGGTTGTTCATACAACATAATAATTCTTCGCCAACCAAACTAATCTAAGCAGTGCCTTTACATTTTGTGGTTGAATAGGCTATCAGGTTTGAACAGTGGCTAGTTTCTACATGATTAGGAAAAACATGTCTGTCATGGGAGTAAAAAAATAAAATTTGTTTGTTAAATTACACATAAATATAAGGTACAAATGTATTTTTAAAATACAGATTAAAATAACCACACTTGCATTGTGTACATACGAAAATACAGTATTTAATATTCAATATACACAGACACATTTATGATAAATGCAACTATTTGGCAATGCCAGTTCTTTCAGGGTTTTTTGTTGTTGCTGTTGTTCCTTATTTCCATATACATGGAAACGGAAATGCTTCACTAAAATCTCCTAGCTCTGGCGGACATCTTGAAGCAGTTTGTTAATTTCTGCCACCAGTTCACTGGCATCCATGAGTTCGTGTTTCCCATCATTGAGGTGGTTGAGCACATTGTCAAAATCATCTTCTTCATAATTTTCAGGGATCTCCTCCATGGCTGGCAGCCATTTTGAAGAAGGCTGCACACTGGAGTGAGTTCCAAGGGGGGGCCCACAGTTGTTGGTGGGGTTTTGAAAATGTGTACTGGCTGCCCATGCCGCTACTCCCTGTGGGTAACCCACAGTTTTGGCTGGCAAGGGTCCCTTCCTGCGTTCCAGGGAGTTGGACCGATCCATCTCACTGCATTCAGAATAGGTGTCCAGGGAAGGGGGTAAAAGGCGCTGGAACACACTGCTCATTTCCGAGAGCAGAGATGATGTGCTGGTATCCCCCGAGTCCTCATCGCTTGGGGAGTCCTTCCCAAAGGTGGAAAAACTCTTCTTCTTCTCACCGGAATCTGCAGGCTGGGCGTCATCCTCAAGGCTCTGATGTGGATGCTGCGGCTGGGGCTGTGCAGGGAATTCTTCCCCCGGAATGAACATGTTGCTCCTGTAATCAGAAGACGGTGAGGGCAGCGGTGGCATCCAGCACTGGTCAGAGTGTCCCAGGACCCTGCACTCCTCCGTGCAGAGTCTCATAGCTGCGCTCCAGAAAAACAACGGGGATTCATTATTATACTTAGCATGACTCAAAATGATGGAAAAATGTAATTTTATAATAAAAAACAGAGTGAGACAGTTTGAAACCATTTCCATGATGCTAACCCGTTATTATACACATAAGCTGGACTACAATTATGACTTTAATTTGAACACTAGTTTTATAGACCTACATAAGTCTTATCTGCTGGTGTGCTTTTTTCCTTATTGATCAAATAAGAATATTCTGCTACTCGAATAGTGAGAAGATGGGCTGATAACGTATACATGGGAAGAACGAGGTGTGAGTGACGAAATAAATGCTGAACATAAATTCTAAAGCATAGACTTGTAACGTGAAACCTGTAACTTTAGAATGCCACCCATACAAGTCTTGTGGAATACATATCTTTGTGTAACTTTCTCAACATTAAGGCCTATCAGACTTACTTTGACTTTAATGGAAGCAATGAGAATATAATAAACTATAATAAGGTAATTATACTTATTAATCTCTTTTAAAGATATGACAAATTATTTGCTTATTAACTAAAACAGTAGTGAAAAGTTTCCTCTGCTACTGAGTGGGCATCTGCAATTACCCTGTTAAGGAGTTTTCTTTTGCAGGTTCAAAATATATTTGTATTCAAATATATGACAATGTCATAAAAAATGACCAATATGAAAAATCCATTCCTTAGTTCTTACAGAGGTTCTAATGCTCTATTGAAATATAAGTGGCCACACTCATAGGAAAAAAGATAGATGAAATGAGAAAAGCAGGAAAATAAAGAGGAAAAAACCCTCTATATTTGGCAAATACAATAACTAAGCTACATCGCAAGGAAATGAAAAGATGTAATATATACTCCACAAACCATTGACTTACTTCAGTGAGAAATAAGGCTCTTCAGTACTATGATTTCATTTTAGAGTAAACAGCAAAATGCAGAAAATGCAAAATAATTCTCTTAAATTTAAAAGGACAATAGGTTGTTATTTGATATACTTGTATATTAAGAGCTAATTTTGTAGATCTGTCTACTTTAGAAAGATTCCTCTTCCTCCCAAATTACTGCTAAAAGAGTGATGCTTGAAGGATGCCCAGTCTCTTATTAGAGGAAGCAAGTTGTCCACTGCAGTTACTGTGGGATTACTAGCACCTGGTAAAGTGCCTGCATACGGTATGTATTCACTACCTATTTTCTAAATTAAACAAGAAGAAAATAAGTTGACTTTCTGAAAAAAAGGAGTAATGCTCTTTGAGTGAAGGTGTAGAAATGGCTGTTTTCACTGCTTGAATTTTTGAGATAATTCTCTTCTTAAACTGCAAGAATCCCAAATATGTACCTCAAGTTTTAATGAAAAGGGGGATAATTTCAGGAACAAAAATGATGTCAGGTATTGTGAGTGAGAAGCTAAATTACTAGGAAAGCTAGAAATAAGAAAAAGCAGAAAAAAAAAAGTGGAGAAAAGTGTAAACACTAATTCCATGTGAATCAAGGTGGGGAAAGAGAAAGAGCGTAAAAATGAAGAACAATGTGCAATTTGTTATGAAAGATCACATTTAAATGAGCAAAGATGATTTAAGAATAGAAGCTTGTTTAGATTTACTGATCTCGTGCATTATTATATTTACCAACTGGTTTTTTTCTTTTTAATTTGATGTAGACAAAACCAAAGGGGTTGAAAGTAATTGGAATACCTTAATAGCAATGAGGTTTTCTCAGCAGTGAAACAGCAATCATGGTGGTAATGATTTTTTTTTTTCCTTCTTAATTCCCCGGGTCTCTGTAAATGGAACTTAGATCTGCCTCTATTGTCTTACTAATATCCTGTCAGAAGGAAGAAGAACAGACCTGCTGACACCTCTTCATTTATTTTCTTTCCCTTAACTCTGTAGTTTTAGGCTTGGGAAGGACTTAGTTGTTTGATTCACTTTATTTTAATGCTTAATGACTGGAGGGAAAGGAGAAATTACATAGGCTTCTAAGAATACTGAAAATGACCTAATTTTCTAGAGACCTAAATATAATGAACATATAACCAACAACACAATGCAAAAATACAATCTGGGTAACTAACGCAATCTGAAAGTTCATGCTCAAAAATCATTTTGGTCATAGAAATTTTTTAAACAGTGAAGGTTATTTGCAACTTCATCCAATAAATAAGTGGTGCTTTAATTATAAAATAATAAGTTAACTTAAAAATGAAAAAGAATAGAAAAGTTGATGAGAAAAGACTAACGGAGAGAAGGATGCCAAAAATAACGGAAATAGAAGAGTAATGGTGCAGAAGAGGGCATTTCTGGCAACTTCATTGATAGTTTCAACCTTGTCCCCAGGGACTCGACTGAAAACATCCTCAGTGTGTGAGTAATTCAGTGCCATAAATGTTCCATACTATATCCCAGTGATCAGGACTTGTTGACAAGTGGTACAAGTGGCTAATCTTCCCGTTGCTCCTTGAAAGCTCTGCTAGGTACTTAAGTGTCCTCTGGGGAGGGAGAACATGGTGGAAGGAGAACATCTTGTTTACCACTAGATGACTATGAATTTTGTCACTGTACTGAACCTTATTGGTGGGGTAGGAAGCAGATACTAAGAACAAATACGTATGCTTTGCTTCTGTCAAGTCATTAGACATCAAGTGATCAATCAGTTATCCATTAGGAGTCTGCTACACGTGAAGTGCAACAATAGCACTCTACCCTCAAAATGTTAAGATACAGCTCTGAGTAAAGTGTAACAAATGAGGTCATAAACACAGGTAAAGTGTCAAACTAGATGATGCTAAGGGCATGTCAAGAAAGGAAAAAAGAGTGGAGGTGGAGGCTGAAACAGTTAAAGAGCCACCTAAAACAAACTTTGAAAGATGAATAGGATTCAGTTACACAAAGTGACAAGAAGCCAGTTTTTCAGGTAGGAAGGACACCATGAGCAAAGCATCAGTGTGTTAAGTGAGGAGATGCTTCTATCTATAACAAAAGACACAAAGTTGGCATCATTGAGGGTTAATAAGCTAAGAGAGGATTCCATTGCCCTTTGAATGCCAAGATAAATAGTTTAGTTCAGTGTTGCTGGGCAACAAGAGTTAAGTATTGATTTTGAGCCAAAAACGTGAATTAAAATGTTCTCACAATGTTCAAGCTGTATGAAAGAAAGATTTCACAAAGGGAGGAGCTACTGGAGAGTGAATATTAGATTGCATATTGATACACTGAAACCGTCATGGAAGAAAGGCCACAACAGATGAGCTTTTGTGGATATCTGCCATGAGGAAGGATACCTGCCATGGGAAAGGAGAAAACATCGAATGTAAAAAGAATGTTTAAAGTAAGTAATCAGAGATGACAGACTGATGAAAAGTGTATTGGACTCAATCAAGAAAAAGAAGTATCACAAGAAATGAAATCAAACGGCTGTATAAATCATCCTGGTGAAGGGAATGCAATGGAAAAATCATTTTTGCAGGCATATGTTTACTATTATAGTTCAAAGTTGAATGAGTAAGACAGTACATTGGCAAACATGAGCCAACAGACAAAAAATGCATACTGATTTAACTGCTCAAAATGCAGGATATTTGTGTGGGAATTAATACCATGAATGACCAGAAATGACCCTGTTGGCAGGCAATGCAACATAACATAATCTATATTTGTTCACAGTCTAAGGCAGAAAACCAATTGGAACAAGACACTGAAGTCCTAGAAATATAAATGCTTTGGAAACTGTGCTGATCCCTTTTAATGGCATTCAGATGTGGACTTACATTTTTCTCTACTTGGATATTCCCTGGGAATATCAATTTACAAAGCACAAGTTTTATACCCTAATGTGCCTCCAGAAGTTGCCAGGGTAAGTAATAAACTAGAATATGTGTCATCAAAATTATACTCATAAATAAGGGATAGGTATCTCTGTATAGGTATTTAGCATGCACACTGCAGTCTACAGTAGTTGAACATGAGTATACTTTGTGTACCACTGGTGACTTCCTGGTACTCTCTGCCTCTAGAATAGCTTTGACCACACCACAGATGGAGGCAGGTACCTAGTAAGGCAGAAATGTATTTACTATAATATATTTTGTTGTAATACAGTGTTATGCGCAAACAAAATAACTCTCCAACCACACACGGTTAAGTGTGATTGTGCAAATACGAGAATGTTTTTTAAAAAGCTGTCTCTATGTTAAGTGGAATTATTAACGATGATATCAAGGTGAACTTCTAATTTTGAAAAGAAATCTGATGCTGATGGAGCTTAAAGTCACTCGATGAACACAACTCACTGTTTTCTACAGTTTATCTGTCTACCTATTGTTTCCTTAATGCCTTTATTCCTTAACATCTATTATTACAATTATTACTTACTCCAAGTGCTAGAAAACTTTCTTGCCACAAACTTATGTGGAGAGGGTAACTTAGAAAATATGAGAAAAAAATAAAAGAAGAACGTTGACCTAAAAAAAAAAACCTTTTAATAAGCTATTAGATTTATACAATTTCAGAATTACAAGGGACTTTAGGATCATTTAGTCCCTCATATACCAAGGTTATGTAATTAGAGCAGCTATTCAGTTAGCTATGCTGATAAATTTAAATTTTGATGAATAAACTTTATACAAATCTAAAAACATATAATACAATATTGATGCCATGCCCACATTGTTACTTTTCTCTTTAATGAAATGAAATTACGTTATTTAAAATCAAGGATTAATGCTCAAAATTAGGAATCTATCAGGATCACAGAACTGTAGTTTAGCCAGCTCCTTTATTACACAGGTAAGAAGAATAAAACTGATTCTCTTTGAGCAAAGTGTCTGATTCTAAATACATTCCACTAAATTTTCAGAGATTTCTCTTCAAATTGGTCAAGAAAGTCTATGCATTAAAAAACAAAGACAAAAAACAAGCACCATAACTGTGCAAACAGGCTCCAGGTACACTGTATGCCTTAATGTCTCTAGAAATCTTCCCTATACACTCATCCTGTGAGATGTATTATAATATCCATTACTGTAATAACAGAATTAAATAATCAACATTTAATAGTTACAGGTGGGTAGTAAGTCTTTAGACCACAAGAACAATTAGGACACTCTATTTAAAAACAATTACAACAACAACAAAAACCTGTTACTTCACATACTTGATAGATTGGTGTTTGAAGAGTGTGGAGATTGGTCCAAATTGCACTCTACCATATACAAACTGCCTGATTCGAGACGCATTTTCTAACATTTATAAGTTTCAGTTCCGAAATATAAAAAAAAAAAGAAAAATAGAAGCCTGTTACTACTGTCATTCCTACTAATTCCTGAGTCAAAGCCTTCGGAGAGGCAGTGCATGTATCCAACTCTGCATGGGCCTGGAGTAAACCTGGGGGCATAGTTGGTAACTATTACTGCTACTACTGTTCCTAATATTAATACCGCTGTGGCTACTCCTATCACTACTTCACTTATGAGTGCTGGAATTTCTATTTACAGTGGTCCTTCAGGATCCAAAAGGATTGGTCCAGGCCCCCTGTGGATACCAACATTGGGTTGCTTATATAAAGTGGCACTGCAGTTACATAGAGCCTACACACATCCTTCCAAATACTTTAAGTCTTCTCTAGGTTTCTAACAATACCTAATAAATGTAAATGTTATGTAAATGGTTGTTATACTATACTGTTTATTTGCATTGTTTTTTATTGTTGTATTGCTCTTCTTTGCTGTTTAATCCAAATACTTTTGATTAACAGTTGGTTGAATCTATGGATGTGGAACCTGCAGATATGGAGAGTCAGCTATATTGATTTTCTTGAATTCTTGTGGCTGTCTGAGGCTCCGTCGTGTTTATTTCCTAAACTCTCTTACTTATCTGTATTTAAAAATAGAGGTGCGACGGAACTAAGATGGATGATACTGTGTTGTTGTCTTTCATTTATCAAATGGCAGGCATTTGCTCCACATTCAGTGAAATTTGAAAATATAGGTAGTCAAAGGAACACACATATGTATCCCAAAGGTTGATTTAATATTGCAGTCTTTAGTAACAGGGCTGCTATGATAATGTAATCAGTATTTACTCAGTTCAGAGGGTTTCTCTTGCAGAATTAGAGGGAAGAAACTCCAAGGAAAATGTGGTTCGAAACTTAATAGCATCTCTTCTATCTAGCTGTATACTTAAAAATTCCACTCTTGGGTCCCTGTTCCTCTTGTACTATGGCAAAATGAAATGTGACAAAAATATTCTGGGCTTACCACCTACAAAGATGCATTCCTTCTCCTATTTTTAATGCTTGAAGTGTACAATTTCTAGTGTATTTTAGTCTGATTTTGTGAGTTGGTGCCCATCACAGGAAATGCATCCTCCAAATTATAGTCCAGTTCACCACTCTGTACCCAAACAGTTTGGCTGAATAAAAACCACCAACCAATAATTTTGTCAAGAGTTGCACAACAGTGTTGTTCTACGGCAGTATTGGATGAGGTGGAAAGAGGAGGGAAATGGTTTGTTTCTTTCATTTTTTCCCCATCCCTTCATTCTTGTCCTATGAAGCTCTCATGCTTCCTCTTCCTCTACCAACTGCTTAATGAAATTTAAGAAAGTTTTAAAATGTCTCAGTTTCTGTTCATTAGTAACAGTGATGAACATACTATAACACATAAATATTTTAGTGCAATGGACAAATAAAGAGGAAATATAAGCATGAGATAAATTTTTCAGTTTACTGGTGTCAGGGTAGACCTGAAAATAAAAATTTGTCCGTCACTACCCTCTCACCTGCTGGAATTCTTCCATCTGTAAGAAACAGGTCGCTGAATCCTTCACCCAGCAGCCTATCTATTGGAGAATCTCGTCCCAAATCATAATCACTGTCTCCTGCCTCACTGTCACCACGGCCACTGTCTTTCAAGCTAAATTTGTCCATGTCTTGAAGGGCATATCTGGAAAGATAAATCAGAAAAGAAAAATACAGTTTTTACTCTTCAGCATTTATGTTGAGATCTAATAGGTAACAGAAGAATAATTCATACCTATAGCTCCTGGAATATTTGTTTCCTCGAAAACTTGGTCTTGGCTGGTATTGCCCCTGGTGAAGCATTGAAAGAAGCTGAGAGACCTGCTGGAAACCAAATAGACAGAACTGACTCCTGGAAACAAGCCTCCAAATACAATCTTTAAGCAAGAAAAACAGTTACTTGCTATTTCAACTACGTAATTGAACATATTATCTCTATTTAAAAGATTTGCATATTCTGGACAGTGTCAGACCATGCAGCCAGCCACCAACTATAACTAAAATATATCTCGAGAGATTTGGATGATCTAATACAACTGACTTGTACTTTTTGAAAGAAGACTCCCTTTCAAATAACTTATTTATTTTCTTTACAGTTCCAATAAAGTGACCACCTGTAAAAATACCTGGAAAATGCTGTAAAATACAACACTGTAGCACATGTAGTTTAAAAATTGTCAGGAAATCATCCAAACTTGGGCAAAGACAGCATGCATTGAAATAGACGTCTGAAGGCCTTAGCTTTTTTTTTTTTTTTAATTTTTTCAGTAAAGACTGTAACTATGCAAAGAAAGCAAGTCTCTACTTTTTGGCTTCCCATTATTTTAATCTGGGAAGTAAGGGAACTCTAATTACGTAGTCCTTTGTGAGTTTCACATTTATTTTTCAATATTATATTATTATATGCAAGTTACTTACTTAAGGAAAACTAAAAACAGTAAGCTAAAGTATGCATCTTTTCTACATATTCACAACGTAACTTGTATCCTACTTAATTTGCACAGTATTAACATTTTTACTTATTAATGAAAACATTTAAGAACTATCAAACACAACTCCTGAATACTAACACTTAACATTGCAATGAATTGATGCAGTTTAAGATCTTACCTCAACAGCAGGAGTGGCGTGGGTGAGTTCTAATGAGAAATTCTCTGGCACGTGGTTTGATGAGATTGTCACCAAGCTGTTGAGTGACTGGTGACTGTTGTGACTCTGCCGGCTGCCCATCTGCCCTCTTTCTAAGGTAGGAGATGAAGATGGAGACGATCTGTGATGAGATCTGATGGGCAGAGTCCCATTTATGGTAGGCACCAATGTGATGTCCCCTTTGTGAATCTGCCGAGATGGCCTTTTTGGGTGGTGCTGGTAAGTTGATTCCGCCACCCTGCAGTTATAGGATCTAGTGTCTTTTTTCTCACGGTTACACCTAGTTGCAAATAGCACCATAATAATCAACAAAACTGCACAAATTGCTCCCAAGGAAATAATTATTATCATAGAGACATCCAAGGAAGCCTGGCTTACTGAAGTCATTGCTGTACTTGTCACTGACTCTGCATATTCAAAGATCATGCACTTCAGAAGGACTTTGGTATGTAGCTGAGGATTGCCTTTGTCCTGAATGATAACTGAGAGCTCCCATTCTGTGTAGGGAACAGAATCCATGCTCACGTTGGTATGGATGTCACATGACCGTGGATCAATTATGAAGATATTCTCCTCATTACCTGCTACTATGGAGCAGCTGAGTTCAGCATTCACACCAGAGTCTCTGTCAATTGCCCTTATTCTTGTGACATGAAAGCCGCTTTCGGCCCCTTTGGGAATGGTGATTTCTGCCGTATTATTACGCAGTGCAGGCCCTACAACCACAGGAACATTGTCATTTTCATCAATGATGGTGAGCACAACTGTGGTATTGCTTACCAGTTGCTTTGGGCTTCCTCCATCTCTTGCTTCTACCACAAAAGTGATCTGACTCACTTCTTCATGATCAAAGATTCTGAGGGCATAGATGGCTCCGTTAGATGGGTCAATGGTTACATATGTAGTTATGGAACTTCCTAGGATAAAACTCTCCAAGATGGTGTATGTCACTTGCCCATTTTCTCCAAGATCAGGATCTGTGGCTGTAACAGTGGTGATATATGCCCCTGGTGAGTTATTTTCTGAAATTACAAATTCATATCGGCTTCTCTGGAAGTGGGGTGGATTGTCATTGATATCATTGATTTGAACAGTAAAATGTTTTACTGTAGAGAGACTGGGTGTCCCCTTGTCCTCAGCAATTACAGTCAAACTATATTCAGATCTCTTTTCTCTATCCAGCGTGGCATTAGTCAAGATTAAATAATTGTTTTCGTACGTCTTCTGAAGTTTAAAATGACCATGTCCGTGAAGCTTACAAACTATTTCTCCATTCAGCCCAGAATCCTTGTCCTGAACCCTGACCAAAGCAACAAATGTATCAATAGGATCCCCTTCAAAAATATAAGATATTTCTTCTTTTCCAGGGGACATGAGGTTGATGTTAATTTCAGGTTTATTGTCATTAACATCCACAACCTTAATTATAATTTTGCAATGAGCTGGGATTGAATTTGGACCCAAATCTTGAGCCTGAACATCAATCTCATAGGATTTGATGATTTCGTAATCCACTTGCTTGAAAAGGGTCAAATGTCCTCTTTCGGAATCAATTTTAAAAGTCTCCATAATTTTGGGAGACACATGACTGCTGAAAGAATATACAATTTTCCCATTAGCGCCCTCATCTGGATCAGTGGCATTCAGATCTAAGAGCAAAGTGCCAACCGGGGAGTTTTCTAAGAGTTGTATTATATAAGATTGCTGCTCAAAAGCAGGGCTGTTGTCATTGGAGTCTGAAATGCTTATTTTTAGTATGGATGAACCAGACCTCTGAGGTACTCCCATGTCTGAGGCAGTGAGCTGAAGCTCGTAGCTTGACTTCAGCTCCCGATCTAACTCTCTGACCACTATGAGTTCTGCATACTTGGCTCCATCAGTCCTGGTCCGAACCTCGATATTAAAAAAATCATTGTCAGAGAGCGAGTAGGTGTGGAGGGAATTTTCCCCAACATCTGGATCAAATGCACTGTCCAGGGGAATGCGAGTCCCAATTGCTGCACTCTCAGATATCTCAATGGGTATGAGAGATCTTGAAAACTGGGGAGAATTGTCATTAATATCCAGCACTTCAACTTCAATATGGAAAAGCTGCAGATGCTCTGTGGGTAGCGTGATCACATCAAACTCTATGGAACAGTTCAAGTTTTTCTGGCATAGTTGTTCACGGTCAATCGTAGCCCCTATGCTGATCTCCCCGGTATCCTCATTTACTACAAGTAGAGGAGAATTTCCCCTCTGCATGGCTCGAAATCGAACCGTGGAAGGATTAGGTAGCTTCAACAAAACATCAGCCACATCCTCTGATAGTCTCGCAATCACGGACCCAACCCTCTGTTCCTCATAGATCCTGTATTTCAAATTCTTGCCCAGCACATCGTGGTGGAGCGATCCTATCAGGAGTGCAAAAATAAACCTAAAGTGCATTTTAGCATTCACTGGGTGCATCGGTCAGTTGACGAGATTTCCCGCACAGAGCGAGCTAAAACAGCAAAGCCATTCCCTCAACTTCCTCTGGCAACTTCAAGCTACATTTGGTACTTGGAACTTGGAAGCGGCTCTTAACAACACAGCACAGCAACGCACAGCTCGCGAACTTTTGCTTATACACACCGTGTCAGGACTTCCAGACGCCAGCGGCGCGGGGCCCCGTGCCCGCGTGTGTCCGGTGGTTCGTCCTCTTCGCCGGCAGAAGGGTCCCCTCCGCGTGTTCTCCCTGGTGTAGACGGAATCCTTCTGCGGCAGGAGTCTGCAGCGTGTCTTTCCAGCGGTTCCTTCTCCCTTTCGCTGCTCGGCTGCAGACTCGACACCCGTGATTGCCGACTCCGGTCTCCAATCTGCACAACTTCACTTCAACTCAGACAAAGCTCCTGCCCGGCGTGTGTTGAATCGCTTCCAGCCAATCAGCGGG